>CM054947.1:5042319-5117960 GCA_029168755.2 Tillandsia fasciculata | reverse complement strand
GATGTCGGGTTAGCTGATACCGTAGACTCAGAGCGCTAGTAGCGTGTGTAATAGCTGAGAGCTCGCGGATTGGCCTTGCCCTCCACATTAGGCAGAGGAGCGACCGGAAATGCGGTAAGTGTAATTGGTTGCAGGTGCAGCCTCGTTATGAAAAAAAAATGATGGCGGAATTAAAGTGAAAATTTCGCAAGTAAAGACTGGGTCATTCGTGACAATGAGAGAGCAAGTGCTCGGCTGTGTCTGTCACCTATTTTGGTGAAAGTGGCCAGACACCAAGCCTAAGTGTCCCGGAGTCGGGATAGGGATCCTGTAATGAGCTGCCCGCTCATGCGTGGGTGAGCCTGGCAGTGTAATGCCACAATCACGAGGGTTCGGTGGGCCTGATAGCAAGGGCAAAGAGTTTCCCCCCTCTTGATGGAGTAAGAGTCGAGGTGTGACTCAAGTTTCGAGGACGAAACTTATTTTAAGGGGGGTAGGATAGTAGTGAACCGGAATTTGGAATATAAATAAATGTAAATAAAATGTATGAAATACTATTTTATTGAGTTAGAAAGGTACAGGATGACCTGAAAATGAATTGGGCCCAAATCGGGATTAAAATAAGATATCTAGAATCTTATATGAGAAAGTGGGCCCAGATTGTAAGTGGAAAATTACAGTCTCAGAAAATTCTGAGAAAAATTTCGGGAGCTCCGTAAATATGTTTTAAGGCCACAGTGAAAGTTTCGCGTTGATCGGACACCCGGATTGAGAGAACGGGCTCCGCCAGCGAATTCAAAGACAGTGGGACTTTTGGCAGAACAAAAAGGGTCCCAACTGAAAAGTTTAAGTACCATGAGGTAAATTAAGTTAAACTGTGGCTGCCGTCAAATTGAGCGAAAACGGGCGAAGAACGGGCGAGACGGACGAAAACGGGCGAAACTGGGCTTGGGCCCAAGTTTCGCGCGCCCGAAAGTGAGTTCCGGGCGCCCGGAAAGCTACTGTAGCACACCCGGTTTTCGGGCTGCAGTGAACCGGGTTCGGGCACTGTAGCGAACCGGTTACTGTAGCAGCCCGGTCCGAAGGGGGTGCGCCCGGAAATTACTGTGCGCGCCCGGAAAGTACTGTAGCAGGTGGGCTTTCGGGCTGCAGTGAACGGGGTTGAGCACTGTAGCAAACGGTTACTGTAGCAGCCGGACCGGATTGAGGTTACGCCCCGGAAATTACTGTGTGCGCCCGAATGTTACTGTAGCAGCGCCCGAATCCCGAGTGGCACGGATCCCGAGGCATCGGGCACGGATCCCGAGGCATCGGGCACGGATCCCGAGGCAGTTGTCACGGATCCCGAGGCACGGGCGCGAATCCCGAGGCGCGTGGTGGTGGGTGAGACACGCCACGTGGCGCCTCCTATTGGTCGGTCTGACCGAGGGAGCGCGTGGGCTGTGCGCGGGGAATACGCGCGGACCCTGACGCGGCGTCAGCAGGGACGCCACGTGTGGCGTCTCCCCATTGGCCGCAGCGGCCGAGGCGCAGGCGTGCGCGGGGAAGGCGCGCGCGGGCCCTGGCGCGTGTCAGCGGGGACGGCCACGTGTCGGCCTCCCATTCGCTGGTCAGCGCGACGCGACGCGCTGACGCGACGGGGCGCAGCTACCGCAGGCGGTAGTGCGGTCCACGTGGCGGCCTCCCATTGGCCGCCACTGTTCGTTGGTCGCGGTGCATGGGGCCACGGCCACGTGGCCGCCCCTGGTTGGCCGAGCGTGGTGACGTGGCGCTGAGCTGGCGCAGGCTGTGGCGCGACGCGTAGACCGCGGCGGGCCGGTTACTGTAGCCGCCCGGAAACTTTCGGGCGCCCGAAAGGGTGCGCCCGAAAGTCCGGAAATGGCCTATTTAGGCCCAAATCGCCCCATTCTTCCTCCTTTTTCCCCTTTTGGCTTCACCCGAGAGCGGCGGGAGAGGGAGAAGGCAATTTTCGCCGGGGTCTTCGAGGGCGCACGAGCACGCCGTGGACTCCGTGGAGCGCGCTGCGAGTTGCTCCAAAAAGGCTAATGGGCACAAGGGCGTCACGGCATTGACAAGGTAGGCCCCGTGTGTCGTTCTTGCGGTGGCACAGTTTCTACATTTCCTTTTGGACTTTGGATTTGACCCCTTTGCCCACGTGCGTGCTAGGGACCAAGTTTTACTGTGCCGTTTTACTGCGCGAGTTTCGCGGGCATTTTGGGCGCGCCTCGTTTTGCGTACCGCTCGTGAGGATATGCACCGTTTTGCGTGCGGATTCGACAAGTATGCGCAGTTTTGAGCGTAGGCTCGGGAAATATGCATCGTTTTGCGTGCAGAGTTGGGAAAGGAACATGCACCGTTTTGCGTGCCACCCGAGGTACGTGCTCCGTTTTGCGTGCAGATTGGACTAACGGGCACCGTTTTGCGTGCAGACTCTAACAATACGCCTCGTTTTGCGTGCAGGGTCCGAAAAGTATGCATCGTTTTGCGTGCAACCCTACAGTGGGGTGTGCACCGTTTTGCGTGCCCATTGGGGTACGTGCTCCGTTTTGCGTGCGGGTTGGATCAATGCGCGCCGTTTTTGCGTGTGTAGAATCTAATGGTTTGCATCGTTTTTCATGCAGGCTAGAAAAAATGTGCACCGTTTTGCGTGCAACCCTACAGTCGAGACGTGCACCGTTTTGCGTGCAGATTTGAGGTACGTGCACCGTTTCGCGTGCAGGTCGCGTTGTCGCGCATGGTTTTGCGTGCCGGTTTAAAGTGGCGCGCACCATTTTACGTGTGGGATTTTTAATAACGTGCTCCGTTTTGCGTGCAGGTTTGGTGGACGTGCACCGTTTTGCGTGCGGACTCGAGGGATGTGCACCGTTTTGCGTGCAAGCTCGAGGAACAAGTGGACTCGCGCGGAGACCAATTGCAAGTGTCTACAAGCAATTGGGTACACTACAAGGTGGGGGATTCTGCCGAAATTGGGTGACCTCTCCCCTTGCTCCTTTGCTTTTGATCTAGAAGCATGATAGTAGCCTGTTAGAGGCGTTAGGTAATTATGATTAAGATTGCATGTGTAGATGGATTCAGATGAAAAAGTGCAACTGTTGGTTGCCAGAGATAGAGGAATATATGTGCATGTGCAAATGGACACAGAGGAAAAGAGCAACTGTTGGTTGCCAAAGATATATGATGAATATGCATGCGTAGAGACAATTATTAATTATGGATGAGTTGAAAATAATTGTATGCATGAAATAGATTAGCTATTTATAATTGTGATCATGTTAGGGTATAACCCTAGGAATCATGTGACATAAGGGAACAAGACTTGTTGGTAGTAAGACTAGGAGAAAACCTAGTTTAGGGGTTTGACGAGTGACATCAACTTAGGAGTTATCCTAGGGAGGACGAGTGGCATGGTCTTAGGTGATAACCTAAGGACACTGGATAGAGTGATCAACATAGAGTCAGAGAACTCTAGGGTGTATATGACATGGAACTTAGGTAAAGAGAACCTAAGGAGAATTAGTGATCAACATAGAGTCAGAGAACTCTAGGGTGTATATGACATGGAACTTAGGTAAAGAGAACCTAAGGAGAATTAGTGTTCAACATAGAGTCAAGGAACTCTAAGATGAGTATGACATGGATCTTAGGTAAAGAAAACCTAAGGTGAATTAGAGTCAGCATAGAGTCAAGTTGACTCTAGGATTCAGTAAGGAATCAAGAGAATGGAACAATGGATCAAATGTGGAGATATGAAAGGGAAAACAGGAAAGTAGAGTCATGTAATTCTAATATAACAGTGGAACATGCAATTAGAGTCAGTGTAACTCTAAGTTAATAGTGGAACAGGAAAATAGAGTTAAGTTAACTCTAGGATTCAATGAGGAATCAGGAAAATGGGATAAGATCCCAAGGTTAAAGAGTTAACAAATATAACCCTAGAAAGTCATAGGGTGTCTGGGCAAATGGATAATAACTTTAACTTCAATTTGAGTTAAAGAAATAAAAGAGAAATGTTTAAGAGTCCAGGAGACTCTCTAGTTACCCGTGTGGCAAGACCTGGGTAAGAGATGAAAAAGTGATAATAAGCAAGACAATCAAATTGTTCAAGATAGAGCTAAAATTGGTTAATAAGCAAGACAGCAAATTGCGTAAGATAAAGAGAATAAAGAGGATATTAATGACGCCTTCGAATTTGAGACTCGTCAAGTGGAGCAGGACTCCCTGGGCAGTGACCCGTCGGACGAGGTACTTTCGAAGGGCTAAAAGTGAAAGCAAGGAGCTAAATGCTCGAAGAAAAGAGAAAGTGAATTGCCAGTGGCAAAAAGGGAGCTATAAGCTCGAATAAGAAAGGAAAGCAAGTGTTCAAAAGCAAAGAGGCTAAGAACTAAAATAAAAAGAGAAAGAAAAAGAAAAGAAAGAAAATTAAAGATAAAACGGGCGTACCTCCGGGGGTGAACGTACAACGGTCAGGAGTTGGACAGGGTCCCTCTCCCGGGCAGCGACCCGTATGACTGGTAGATAGAGTACTCTTGTCAGAGTTGGGCAGTGACCCTATCGGGCAGTGTCCCGTATGACAAGTCCCCCCGGCAGGACGGGGTAACACTTGCGAGTGTTATCGGCAACCTTAGAAATCTTATCTTATGGTAGCAAGACTACCGGGCTCGGGCCCGTTGGATAAGAATTTCTGAGGGTTAACTTGAACTAAAGCACCAGAATCTAAAGAATAAAGAAAGATAGAGTGGCCAAGGTGGCCGGGTTAGTTTGACCCTGTATACAGCGGCATAGTGGCCGAGTTGGTGCTTAGCAGCCTAGTGTGGCTAGACAGAGTAGTGATGGTTGGTGATTAGACACAGATAGTGTAGTGTAGTGACATGTTATATTGCATAGCTGCATTTTGATATTGAGGATTTTAGTTTCCTAGCACTATTATTATTGCTTCCATTGGACCAAGTGGTGTAGGACATTCTTTCTCGGTGGTTGAACCCACTGGGAACTCTGTCGGAGTTCTCACACCCCTTGGGTGACCCCCCCCCACAGGTTCGGGAATGGATGCAGCGGTCGAGACAGATCAGATGCAGACGACAGCGAGGCATACGACAGGGGCAAGGGCCCAGCAGCATAGTGACCTAGAGGGTCTAGCAGAGGTATCCCTTTCTATATATTTCTTGAGTGAACCTTGTATGGTGAGGAATTATGTAAAGGAAATGTAATAATTTATTTGCAAGTTCAAAGATGTAAAGTGTAATAATTAATTTATGGTTCACTCCTGTATGCTTTCATTTCCGCTTTAGTTGAATGAAAGTTTTAAATTTATAGTGATTTTTAGTACTCTGATATTGAGCTTCCGCATACACTTGTTGTGTTATTATGGATGTTACCGTTCCTTTCGGGTAGAAAAAGGTTTTACCTGATTGGCGGGTCTGTTGGCGTGCCCGAACCGTACAAATTGGCGGACTCGGGGCGTGACAGACATCCTGCTCATGCTGGTGTTCTGCAGTAGAGTTATCTAGAGGCACGATCTTTTTGACAGAGAGAGTTTCAAGAACTCCTTGTTCATTAAGCAGGTATTGTATTTTTCTGTGTCATATGTCATAATTTTTTCCGTTTAGCTTATCACCCCTCGTGAGGTCAGCTATAATATTTCTGTAAGCCATTTCACTACATTCAAAAAACAGGTTTGAACATTAGGCACATATTTCAAAAAATTAACAAGATTGAAAAAATATCTCCTTCACAACGGGATCGAAAATTTCGCTAGGCTCATAATCATCACCCTGTGTCGGTTCAAGAAATTTCAATCTTATTAATTTTTTTTTTTATTTAATTTTGAAACTTATTCAAAAAATCGGAACTCATCCATTAAAAGAACACATCTTTAAAAAAATTAAGAACTTATCTTAGATAATTCATATCACACAGATAAAATAATAAAATAAGTACTTGTGCTAAAATTTAATTTGAAAAACGTCGATGGTGTGCAAAACACATTCCTCTTATATGATCTTAATTATTACATCATATTGCAGAAATAAAACCTACTACATCACTACAAAGATGTACATCAAAGGAAAATATATTCTAAAGGAATGCTGAACACGCCGAACCCGCTTTTCTAAAAATTAAATTTTGTGGAAAAACACCGAAAGAACACAAGTACTTATATGTACAAAACATACACAATTAATAATAAGCTACACAAGTATTTAAATCTACACAAGATATAAGTTATACAACACATGCATATCTAAATTCCACAGGTAAAAAAATATTTCGCACCACATAGGAGCATAAAAGAAATCACATAAAAAAAATTGCACCGCATAGGAGCATAAAAAATTGCACCACATAGGAGCATTAAAAAAACTTATTTTCTTAAAAAAAAAAAAAATTACGGGAAGCCACTCAGGCCGGGCCAGCCACGCTCACCCAGCGCGATGGGCCGGCGCCTGCCCGCAGAGGAGGCGGCCCGGGCCGAGCCGAGCGCACCCAGCGCACGAGGCCCGCACTTGCTCGGGGCTACAGGCCAGGTCGGGCCCGTTGCCTCATGGGCACGCCCTACCACGCTGCAATTTTTTTTTTTAATAATACACACAGCATGAAAAGGAAATAAAAAATAAAAAAAAAAATTATTTACAACTGATGTAAATAAAAAAAACCAACAGATAAAAAAAATATTTACAACATATGTAAATAAAAAAAATATGTTTCTTGATCAACATAAAAGATTAAAAAAGCTAAAACTATTTAGTTTTCTTTTTTATCTTTTATTTATATATTTTAATTCGATTTCACATAGAAAAACGAAAATAAAATTTTGTAGAACTAATCTACGAAAAATATGATCAACGAAACAATTTTTTTTAAATCAAGAAAACACAGGCATGATCTCAGGCGAAAACAAGCAAACTGGCTCCGATACCAATTGTTGGAATTAGAGGGCAGCGGAAACTTACAAACTGGATAGCCAACGTATCCAGGAACCGGAATTGGATCAGCTAGCTTGTTTTACCAGCCTTTTTGGATCGTCCTTGTCTTCTTGGTAATTCTTGACTCTCCACGAATCTCCTGGTTGCAGACCGGATGCGCAGATCGGATCGGATGCGAAGAGGGCTACCAGAGCCCTCTTCTATGTCCACACTCCAAAACCCCGGGAACGAAGGTGGAAACCCAGAGAGAACGTAGAGAGAGAATGAGGAAAAAGAAAATCTCTTTTTCTTCTTGTGTATCGTATATCTCAACGTATGAGGGAAGGGGTTCTATTTATAGATTATTAGGACTCCTTTAGGATATCCTCTTTCTCACGTAGAGATAAACAAAATATGGTTAAGATATGGGTTAAGATATGTTTCTTAACCTATAAGAAACATATCCTTATCTTTAACCCATAAGGATAAATCCTATCCTTATCCTTAACATATAAGGATAAATCCCGATCTTATCCTTAACACAAAAGGATAAATCCTAATCCAAATCTCATATGGATTGAGTCAAAAGTAGAACCGGCCAATGTGGACACACCACATGGCTACAAGAATAAACAATTGAGGAGCGAATAGTAGTTGGGAGTATCATAATTAAGTTCAAAATGAGAACAATATATACATACACATACATATGCAAAATTGAAAAAAAAAAAAAAAATGCAAAGTAAAATTTAAAGTGCGTTGTTTTCATTATAACTTTCTCTATTCTTACCTCTAAGTATAGATGTAAATAAAATTCTAAGCTCAAATGAAGTAAAATTAAGGAGAGAATAAGAAATTGATGAGTGAATAGTAACTGGGAGTAGCATAATTAAGTTTGAAATGCAAACAATATATACACGCACATATCAATACAAAATTGCAAAAAAATGGAAGTAAAATTTAAAGCGTACGAAAATGTGAACAACATATCATACACAAGCAGAGTTGCAAAAAATGCAAATAAATTTTAAAATGTACGAAAATACAGAAGAAGAATATAAGCATAAACATAAACAAATTTCTGAACTCAAAGTGTGTAAAAATATTTTTTCATTACTCGCTTTTCATTACAGAGTTCAAAGCTTGAGATTCCTTCATATATACTTAGTTACTCGCTTTTCATTATAGCTGTCTCTATTCTTGCCTCTAAGTATAAACATAAATAGAGTTCTAAGCTGAAAATAAGCAAAGTAGAAAGAGAATAAGCAATTGATAACAGGGAGTAGCATAATTAAGTTCAAAATGAGAACAATATATGCATACACATATGGATGCAAAATTAGAACAAATAGAAACTGAAAGAAAACATAGAGAATGGAAGAAAAAAGAACTATAAATTACAAAAAGAAGTTTTGACTTTTCTCACAATCTACGTATTTTGTTTTCTAATCCATACTAAGAAAATCAATTTTGCCTCAGCAGCTTAAGCAAATTTCCATCCAATCATGTGAGTCTAGAAGCTTAAGCAAATTTTCAAAAAATAGGCCTCTATAGATGCAGCGATGATCTCTAACTGGTTGCCTAAAAAACAGGTCATCCAAGATTGTTTTTCTTTTGTATTATGATCATTGTCCCAAAAAAACACTCCACTAAATGGGCTTTTATAGACTCAACAATCATCTCCAAGTGGTTGCCTGAAGAGTAGGCCATCCAAAGTTGCTTCTCTTTTGTATTATCATCATTGCCACAAAAAACGTAAAGAACGTGACACAAATGACGGAATTTAATATTTGTAAAATGAAGTTTATCAAATAAATGTGCTAAATTTCAAGTAAAATATCATAAAGAAAAGAAATACATATTCATGATACAACATATAAAAAGAATAAAAGATTGTGAGGTTGAGATTCACTTCTAAGCATTATATTAAAAGTTTGATTTGTTTACCATAATTTAATGTATTCACTGTGTTGTGTATAGAAAAACTGGCAAGGAATAGTATCTTTAATTAGCAAAGATGATATGTAATTAGTTCGGTGACTTCCCTAAAAAAAGGAAATCAATATATTTATATAAATTTATAGAATAAGAAATTTCTAAAAGTAGTGACACAAAAAATCTCTAACATACTTTGTCAAATAAGCTATTAAGTTTGAGTAAAAAACTATAAAGATAGGAAATACATATTCAAGATACAATATATAAAAAGAGCATAATATGAAGGAATTTGAAGCTTAGAACTCTGTTTATATCTATACTTAGGACCCGTTTGGGAAACCCCTAAAATAGTGTTTTGGACCACTTTACTCTGTTTTTTAAAAGTATTATTTTTTTAATCGTTAGTCTGTTTGGATGGACCAACAAGGTAAAAAAAATACAATGTATTATAATTTTTTTAAAGTACTTTTAGGGAAAATAAAAAGAGAGATTAGACCGGAGTAAAAAAATTCTCCATTTATCGCGTAGGACTTCTCCTCTCGCCCTCTTTCGCGTTTCTCCCCTTCCAGCTCCTATCGCCACCCCTATCGCCTTTCCATTTTCATCAACCTTCCTTCTCATATAATGTCTTCGGGTATTTCTTTTTCTCTTCTTTCTCCTCCTCTTCCTCCTCTTCCTTCTCCTTCTTTATACATGTGCCCTAATTTACCTTACAAAAATCTCTTTTATACCATAGTTTTACATCTATCTTCTTTATAAAATTATATATAATTTTTTTCTCTTCCAAAATTATAAATTTTTTAAGAATAACCTTTAGAATCATTAGATTGAATTAAATTTAAATTTTTCCACGAACTTATGATGCATGCTGTTTAATTTTTTTTAAAAAACAAAAATAGGAACCTATTGCGCATAGAAATATAGAAGAGAGGAAATAGTTAGTTTGTACAATGATTCATCCGGTAAAACTATAGTATCATAATTAACATCCATTCAAAGTGAAATTTTTGTAAATTAAATTTGCATATTTATGATTAGCATCCATTCAAAGTGGAATTTCTTTAATTTTCAAAATTTTTGCATATTATTGTATTATTAATGAATGTCCTATTTCATATATTTGTTTATTAAAAATATTAATGTCATTCCTAACTTAATCATGAATTTCATTTTTTCTAGTTGTGTGCGTGACTTCTTCCATACATATTTGATATATTTCATACAAGTAATGACCCAAAATTAAAAGTAGAGCAAAATAGACTGAAATGCAAAAAAATTATTTAGCAACTAATTGAAAGAGCACAAAACCCTAGATTTCGCGCTCAGAATAATTAGACCAAAGAAGCTAAACGGTTAGTTTGATTAGTTCAAATCACTTAACGACTAGTTCGATTAGTTCAAATCATTTAACGGCTAGTTTGACCACTTTTAAATATCATAAAATATTTTATTATTTTATATCATCATAACGATTAGTTTGATTATTTTAAGTATATATGCCTTCCCTTGTAGGAGAGTAAAACAAACATTTGAGCATACAACTTACAACAAAAGGTTAGAACAAAATATGGTAATTTGTTAGTACCAAACCCATAGTAGAAAGGAAATTGGGTGGGCATATACAAACCAAAATATAGTTGAGAGGGAAATAAAAGAAAATAAGTAGAGAAGAGTTTTAACTACATAACATTTATATGCTATCATTTATAAGCATTTATAAATATTTAATAACTAATGCTTGAATTTTTTTTAATTAATTTAAATTTGCTATAGGTATGATTAATACTACAGAATGATTTTTAAAATTTAACATCAGAAATTTCGCCATCAATTATAAACAAGTCAACATACCAATCATAAACATTCTGAATGTGAATAGAAACTGATAATACTAACATTATAAATTACCATAAATAATAAACATTCAACCAAGCACAGGAAAAATAAGAAAACAACGTAGTAATATCATAAAACATGCTAATCTACTCATTCTTCAAGATATGTCGTAATGCAATCGAAATGCTAATCTACTCATTCTTCAAGATATTATAGACAGCATAATAATTAGCACACTCAATCACATAAATTCAGTCCATATAATACAATCACATTACTTACATACAATCATATACAATAGTCCATATAATACTACCACATTACTAACATATTAATCACACATAATACAGTCCTTTACATTCACATTACTTACATACAATCACATATAATACAGTACTTTACAACCACATAACTTGTCACGCCCCGGGGTCGAAACTGCGACCCGGGCTCGCCAACAGATCCGCCACCTATGCAAAATCCCGCATAGGCGAAGCGTCTAACCTGCAAAAGATAGTACTATAGCTACGCAAATATCAGAGCGGAAATAAAATGGTGTAAAATAAAATCCAATCACTGTACAACATGAAATAAAGTACAATATCCATCTCCTCAAATACAGATAATTATCATACAATGTCCTCAGTACAGCATCTCTCAACTATAAAAGGGAGATAAACTAAAACTATAGCATATCAGTCTCAAACATCAGTCTTTCCAAATACAAAAGTTTCCTCTCCAAAGTAAACTGTCACGCCCCGGAACCCGGGCTCGCCAACAGATCCGCCGTGCACACGGGATTTTCCGCGTACACGAAGCGCTGGTAACCTGCTCAGATATAATATGAACAATAAAAGAGCATAATAAAGAGCTGAAATAGAAGAACCACATAGTACCTCAGACTGGAAATACAAATAAAACTGTAATAAGTACAATAATCTCCCAGCTCACCAAATAGTACACCAGCTGGCTAAGCCAGACCCAAAATAAAAGGAGAATACCACAGTCTGAGTGAAGGGTACAATATCTGTCTATATAGCTCTCACTCTCACAGGAGATCTATCTATTCAGCGATCCCCTTACCTTTATCAGCCGCTGATAGCCTAGCAGCTCCCGCAGACGACTCTGCAAAATAAAGAAGAAGAAAGAGAAAAACAATAATGGGGGTGAGAACTACCAGATAAACTAGTAGCCTCCCCTAGTGGGTAAAAACCTCAACTCTGACGCACCCACTAGGACTACTAGAGGCGACATAAAAGAACAGTGGTAAGCTATAAAAGTTGCTGAAAAAAAGAAACTATCACCACTATGCCTCTAAATGCCATGAAGCATGAAATGACTGTATGCAACAATACCAAACATGCCTGCCTGAAATAACTCAGTCTTGAGTCACTAGTAAAACTGGTACTGCCTGCTGTGCCTTACCAAATCGGGTGTGCTGGCCAATGCCTTATCACCGATAGGGGATAGTTGCCAAATCGGGTATGCATAACACCGATAGGGGATAGGAGTCTCAAAGACTCTAAGCATGTCTGCAACACACTCCGGAGTGGCACTCGAGGGGAGCGACCCACACGAGTAAAATATCTCAGTAATAAGTATCAGAAGTGCCATCAAACAGCAGGACTGGATCATGACTATGATCAAAGTGGGAAAACCATCCACTAGGAAAACCCGATCCCCAACTGACGCAATAAACCAGACTCAACCCCAATCTGATGCAAGGATAAACATCTGGTCGACCGCCTACTTTCCACGGTCACCGCAAAACCCCACAAGTCCACAATCTAGCACAACCTTGGCTACACTATCCCAAACCCCTGCTCACACTTGAGCAACAACATCTGGATGCAAAGGACAACAATGAAACATGTTCAAATCCCAATATGATAGTGTAGCAATAAATAGTGGCCTTACCTGATGTCCGGGCATGCATGCAACTGTCTTTATTTTTAAAAGTTGTAAAATAGTGTCAAAGGTTTAAAACAATTGATTTACTGAATAAAAGTCATTTGCATGCGAGATCATAGCCTTTGTCTCAATCACAGTGTCCCAATATAAGTCATCATATCATTTGTGGGGTTATATTAAATTTTAGGGGAGTTCGTCCCAGCGGTCCTTGTCATTTGTCATATTAATTTGTCCCAATGATTCTCATTAATTGTCCTGTTAGTTGTCCTGTTAGTAGTCCTGTTAGTAGTCCTGTTAGTAGTCCTGTTAGTTTGTCCCAATGGTTCTCATTAATTGTCATATTTTAGGGGATTTCTAGTAATCCCAGTGAGCTTGTCAAAAATGAGGTAAGCAACAACCGCCCACCTCGAATAGCTCAAACAACACCCCAGGTAGTCTCCTGGTTGTCCACAGTCCTCAAATCCTGCAAATCAACGCTCCCGGTATAAATACAAATCCCAAAAAGTACAATATTTGCTATTTTTCAAGCAGCACGGGAAAAGAGAAATTTTTCACCTCTAAAATGAGCTCCTAAAATCCCAGAAAAATCACTGTTGCGTTCCTCGCGAAGAGTAGATCAAAATCGACTCTTTGAACGCCTCGATCGGATGCTCCTACGCCAAGATAAAAATCGGAGAAGTCGACGTTGTCCAGAAAATTCCACAGCAAAAATGGGGGTCAAAGAGGACTCTGGAATCGTGCCAAAAGTACGAAACGAAGCAAAATGATCAACACGGAAATCGAAGCCCTACCTCTTACGGTCGCGCTGCCGCAAAAATTGTCCAAAAATTCCACCCGGTTAGCCCGCAGTGAATTTTCGACGGAACTGCGACGGGAAATGGGCCTAAAAAGAAAATTGTCGCAGTGCGCCGCGTCGCAGATATCTTGCTATCTGTAACTCCTAAAATCCTGAGATTGTAGAGAGAGAGAGAGAGACGAGAGAGAGAGGAAAAACTTTGGTATAGAACACTTTCTCTGATTCTCTCTCTTCGGCGCGCAACCCGAGGTGCAAAGAGAGGGGGTGGGGGACCTCTTATATAGTGGGCCAAAAGGGAATATTCCCACACGGGATCCGATCCGAACAGGAAACACCGAAATGGGCCAACCAGAAGGCGCCACGTGTCCACAAAACAGGAAACAGCCTGTGCAGGCCAATGAGAAATTGCCACGTGTCCCACGTGGTGCACGCCCGGTCCGCGCTCCGGGTCTTCCGGAAGTTGTCGGCCAATAGGAGTGTGCCACGTGTCACAGTCCCCGTGGCTTCTAGAAGCCGGCCACCAATGGGAAGCGCCACGTGGCAAGGGGGGTACTCGGTGCACCCGGTGCACGCTTGGCCCATGGACCGCGCACCCGAGCCCCTGCCCGCGCCTGCCCGCGCCTGCCCGCGCCGCGCTCCTCCGTGCTCCGCCGCTGCCCCGCCACTGCGCCGCTGCCCGCCGCCGTGCGCCGCCGCCCGCCGGTCGCCGCCGGCGGCCGGAACAGTAATTTCGGCCGGCGGGTTACTGTTCCGGTGAACAGTACCAAGTGCCGAAAAAATAAAGCGAATATACCATTTTGATCGTTTTCACGCGCTGAGTCCAAATACGACGTCCGTTTCGCCAAATTCTTATCCGAAATTTTGCCGAAAGCTCCCGGAAAATTCTATTTGCTCCGTTTTTCGCGCAGAGTTTATATTAAATGTCCAATTTCGATTCTACAAGCTCTGTTGCACTGTACAAGCTCCCCGTAGTCACTGTTTAATGTTGCACAGTTCCTTGCGGGAGTCCGGATCATCACATCCTCCCCCACTAAAAAGAGTTTCGTCCTCGAAACGAGACTCAACCATAATCCTCAGTCCGATGTCTCAAATAAGTAGGGGTGGGCATCTCTCATCTCCGACTCGAGCTCCCATGTAGCCTCGCGCTCGTCATGATTGCTCCATTGGATCTTCACATAGGGAATGGCCCGACTGCGCAATTCTCTTACCTCTCGATCCAGAATTCGCAGTGGGCGCTCCTCATACCTCAAATCCTCGCTGATCTCAAGCGGTGTGAAGTCGATGACGTGCGATGGGTCGAAGACATACTTCCTCAAGTAGAGACATGAAATACATTATGGACACCAGCAAGCCTCGGAGGAAGTGCAAGTCGGTAGGCAACTGGCCCGATACGCTCCAATATCTCAAAGGGTCCAATGTATCGGGGGCTAAGCTTCCCACGAATGCCGAATCTCCTAATTCCTTTGGACGGCGAGACTTTCAGGAATACATGATCTCCAACTTGAAATTCTAAGTCTCGTCGCCGAACATCGGCATAGCTCCTTTGTCGGCTTTGGGCGGTTTGAAGATGCTTCCGAATCACTCGGACCTTCTCTTCTGCCTCTAACAACACATCTGGTCCCAAGGTCCGCCTCTCGCCCACGTCACTCCAATAAAGTGGTGATCGACACTTGCGTCCATACAACGCTTCAAACGGAGCCATCTGAATGCTCGCTTGAAAGCTATTGTTGTACGCGAACTCAGCCAAGGATAAGTGTCGAATCCACCCTCCGCCGAAATCCAAGACGCAAGCCCTAAGCATGTCCTCCAGGATTTGTATCGTCCGCTCAGACTGCCCATCAGTCTGCGGATGAAAAGCTGTACTGAACCTGAGTTCAGTCCCCAAGGCTGTTTGCAAACTCTTCCAGAAATGCGAAACAAACCTCGGGTCTCTATCTGATACAATGGAGGCGGGTACTCCATGTAATCTCACTATCTCATCTAGATATAACTGGGCTAGTCGCTCAAGTGGCCACGTAGTCTGCATGGGCAGAAAGTGCGCTGACTTGGTAAGTCGATCTACAACTACCCAGATAGCATCTGCTCCTCCTTGTGCCTTCGGTAGTCCGACCACAAAGTCCATTGTAATGTGGTCCCATTTCCACTCGGGAATTGGGAGACTTTGTAACTTGCCAGCTGGCACTCGATGCTCAGCTTTCACCTGCTGACAAGTTAAACACTGAGCCACAAATCTCCCGATATCCCTTTTCATGCCATTCCACCAAAAGTGTGCCTTGAGGTCCTTATACATCTTAGTCCCACCAGGATGTAGGGTATAAGGTGTATAATGGGCCTCTCGCAAAATCTGCTCTCTAATCTCCGCATCCACTGGCACACATGCTCGGTTCCTGTACCTTAGTACTCCCGAGGCATCTACCGTAAAGTCCCCTGACTGATCACTCGGAATTGATCTTTAATCCTGGTCAAGTGGGGGTCCTCACTCTGTTTCTCCCTGATCCTGTCCAGCAGAGTGGGCTGCAAGACTAAAGATGTCAGTCTAGCAGAGACCCCAGGGGACACAACTTCTATCTCGAGCCGTCTCATCTCCTCTAATAGCGGTGCCTGGTCTGTGATCAACATAGACAAACTTTGCACCGCTCTCCTACTCAAGGCGTCAGCGACCACATTAGCCTTTCCTGGGTGGTAGAGAATATCTACATCATAATCCTTTAATAGCTCTAACCACCTACGTTGCCTTAAATTCAGCTCCTTCTGCGTGAACAGATACTTTAGGCTCTTGTGGTCGGTGTAGATTTCACAGTGCTCTCCATATAGATAATGACGCCAAAGCTTTAGTGCAAACACTACAGCAGCGAGCTCCAAGTCATGGGTAGGGTAATTCTTCTCGTAATCTTTGAGTTGCCTTGATGCATAAGCAATTACCCTCCCTTCTTGCATCAACACACAACCAAGTCCGCTGTGTGATGCATCGCTGTAGATCACATATCCTTTTCCCATAACAGGGAGGGAAAGGATAGGTGCGGTCATCAGTCTATTCTTTAGCTCCTCAAAGCTCCTTTGACAGTCCTCACTCCAGATAAACTTCACTTCTTTACGTGTCAAACGAGTGAGGGGTGTGGAAAGCTTCGCAAAGCCTTCCACAAACCGACGGTAATACCCAGCTAAACCCATAAAGCTACGTACCTCAGAAACCGTCGTCGGTCGGGGCCAATCACGGACTGCCTCAATCTTTGCCGGGTCCACTGCCACTCCTGCGGCAGAAATCACATGGCCCAAGAAGACTACCTCCCGAAGCCAAAACTCGCACTTCGCCAGCTTGGCATACAACTTCTTCTCTCGCAGAAGTTGCAGCACAATTCTTAAGTGCTCCTCATGCTCGGCATCACTTCGGGAGTAGATCAAGATATCATCGATGAACACCACCACAAACCGGTCTAAGTATGGTCGGAAAATCCGGTTCATTAAATCCATGAATGCGGCAGGGGCATTAGTTAGCCCAAAAGGCATAACTGTAAATTCATAATGCCCGTACCGTGATCTAAAGCCGTTTTCGGAATATCCTCGGCCTTCACCTTCAACTGGTGGTAACCGGATTGCAGATCTATCTTAGAGAAGACACAAGACCCTTGCAGCTGATCAAAAAGATCATCAATGCGCGGCAAAGGGTACTTGTTCTTGATGGTCACTTTATTTAATTCCCTATAGTCCACACATAGTCGAAGTGACCCATCTTTCTTCTTCACGAATAGCACCGGCGCTCCCCAAGGCGACACACTCGGCCTAATAAAGCCCTTGTCCATCAAATCCTGGAGTTGCGCCTTAAGCTCTCGCAACTCAGCCGGTGCCATCCGGTAAGGAGCCTTTGAGATTGGCGCAGTTCCTGGAACTACGTCAATCACAAACTCAATTTCCCTATCTGGCGGCATGCTAGTCAGCTCAGGTGGGAAAACATCCGGAAACTCGCGAACAATAGGGATATCCCCGAGTTCCGGCGCCGCCGTAGGCCCCTCAACAACACTAGCCAAAAAGGCTACACATCCTCGTGGATCATTTGCCTCGCTCGGGAAGTCGAAACCATAGAGGCAAAGAAAGCACTCTGACATCCCCGATATACCAACATTTCCTGGCCTGGCTCTCTAAAAGTGACAGTCCTTGCGGCACAGTCAATAGTTGCAAAATACCGAGCCAGCCAGTCCATCCCGAGAACCACATCAAAGTCTCTTAACTGTCTCAAGACCAACAGGTCTGCTGGCATAATCCAGGACTCGATTTGCATCGGGCAGGACCAACAGCACTCCTCCACGTGCAAAGTGTGATCGGGAATTTGAACCTCTCGTGCACGTGGTAAAGGTCCTACCTCTATCCCATGTAATGATGCAAATGATTTACTAATAAAAGAATGCGATGCTCCAGTATCAAATAAAGTACGAGTCCTAATGCCAGAAAGTAAGGTGATACCTGCCACCACATGATCTGCTGCTGAAGAGTCCTCTACCTGCGCAGCATACACTCGCCCACTCTGAGCTGGAGGGCGATACTCCGTGGGATAGGAAGAAGATGGCCTGCTTGCTGGAGCATATGGTCGCTGAGCTGTCGACCACTACTGAGACGAAGAAGGAGCAGATGCTGAAGGAGCCGTCGATGGTGCATATGGGCAGGCAGCTCGGAGGTGGCCAGACTGTCCACATCGATAACAGCGGCCAAACCTCAGATCACATGTATCAGAGTTATGCTGTCCCTGACAGAAAATGCACCTAACCGTAGCCTGGGGCTGCCTCGCCTGCTGCCTCTGTCGCGGAGGCCCTTGCTGCCGCGACTGCGATCTCTGTTGATGCGAATGCTGTTGCTGCTGATGCTGCGGTGGCCTCTGGGATCCACCAGGCCCTCGCCGCTCAAAACGCCCGCGGCCGGAAAACTGAGGCCGTGGCGGTCGTGGCGGCCTCCAAGAACTGGCCTGTCCCCCGTCGTCTTGTGCTGGTCGTTTTCTGTCAGAACTCTGAGTGACTAAGCCCCCACGTCTGGCGATGACGCGGTCTCCCCTCTCAACCCACTGTGCATGCTCTGCTGCCTCCTGCAAGGTCTGTAGCCTTTGAGCATGCACCAACGTATAGATCTCTGGGCGCAGGCCCGACTCAAAGAGCTCCACTTGGTGAGGTCCGTCCCTGGCGACATACGGCACGCAGTTGAGCAACCGCGTGAACTCCTGAGAGTAGTCTAATGCTGTCCGGTCGCCTTGCTGAAGGTTCTTCAAATCATCTTCCAGCTTTTTCTTCACACTCGTGGAGAAGTACGTATCCAGGATCATTTTCTTGAATTCTGACCAGGGTAGCTGTCGAGTGATCTGAAATTCCAGGGGCTCCACCCGGCGCCACCATGCATCAACATCCCCGTCTAAGCAGTGTACAGCCATATGTACCCTGTACTTCGGGTCAATGAAGAAGTCCCGAAATAACTTCTCCATTGAGGAAAGCCAAGTCCCGATCTCCCAAGGCTGAGTATTCCGCCCTGAAAACCTGGGCGGTCCCCGCTTACAGAACTGAGTAAGTTTGTTAGCAAACTCCTGCTCCTCTGCAGGAGTCAATGGCCGGATTGCTCCCTGAGCAACAGGGGATGCCGGGGTCACTGGTACAACTGGGGGATTCACGGCAGGGGAAGAAGGTATGGGAGAATTCTCCGAGGGTGCTACAACAGGCTGCGCCCTCTGTTCTAACATCTGCGTCAGCCGACCCATTGCCTCCTCCTGACGCCGCACGGCCTCAGACATCTGGGCCATCTGAGCCTGCAGCTCCTGCACCTCACTCTGCTGGCCCTGCTCGGACTCCTCCTGATCGGGCTCAGGGGAATCAGGCTGAGAACGCGTCAACATTCTACGTCGCGGAGGCATCCTACCACAAGAAACCACACTCAGTATCATAACCCCATACCATCCAATCTAGCGAAAGTCAAAGACATCCCCGCTTTCTGTGACTTTATGTTGTCTGCAGCCAACATAACTGTTCACCAGGAGTTGGGTATGTCGATCCCTCTTCCTTCATTGGAAGAGTTAAATAAGTAACACAACGACTTCCGCAAAATTGTCACGTCTCTCGCACCCTATCATCCTAGGGTCTGCCAAAAGCCTAGGGTTTCCTAAGTCCCAACTGACCTATCCCTAAGCTCTGATACCAACTTTAATCTGTCACGCCCCGGAACCCGGGCTCGCCAACAGATCCGCCGTGCACACGGGATTTTCCGCGTACACGAAGCGCTGGTAACCTGCTCAGATATAATATGAACAATAAAAGAGCATAATACAGAGCTGAAATAGAAGAACCACATAGTATCTCAGACTGGAAATACAAATAAAACTGTAATAAGTACAATAATCTCCCAGCTCACCAAAATAGTACATCCAGCTGGCGGAAGCCAGACCCAAAATAAAAGGAGAATACCACAGTCTGAGTGAAGGGTACAATATCTGTCTAATATCAGCTCTCAGTCTCACAGGAGATCTATCTATTCAGCGATCCCCTTACCTTTATCAGCTGCCGATGGCCTAGCAGCTCCCGCAGACGACTCTGCAAAATAAAGAAGAAGAAAGAGAGAAAAACAACAATGGGGGTGAGAACTACCAGATAAACCAGTAGCCTCCCCTAGTGGGTAAAACCTCAACTCTGACGCACCCACTAGGACTACTAGAGGCAACAGAAAAGAACAGTGGTAAGCTATAAAGCTGCTGAAAAAAAGAAACTACCACCACTATGCCTCTAAATGCCATGAAGCATGAAATGACTGTATGCAACAATACCAAACATGCCTGCCTGAAATAACTCAATCTTGTGTCACTAGTAAAACTGGTACTGCCTGCTGTGCCTTGCCAAATCGGGTGTGCTGGCCAATGCCTTATCACCGATAGGGGATAGTTGCCAAATCGGGTATGCATAACACCGATAGGGGATAGGAGTCTCAAAGACTCTAAGCATGTCTGCAACACACTCCGGAGTGGCACTCGAGGGGAGCGACCCACACGAGTAAAATATCTCAGTAATAAGTATCAGAAGTGCCATCAAACAGCAGGACTGGATCATGACTATGATCAAAGTGGGAAACCATCCACTAGGAAAACCCGATCCCCAACTGATGCAATAAACCAGACTCAACCCCAATCTGATGCAAGGATAAACATCTGGTCGACCGCCTACTGTCCGCGGTCACCGCAATACCCCACAAGTCCACAATCTAGCACAACCTTGGCTACACTATCCCAAACCCCTGCTCACACTTGAGCAACAACATCTGAATGCAAAGGACAACAATGAAACATGTTCAAATCCCAATATGATAGTGTAGCAATAAATAGTGGCCTTACCTGATGTCCGGGCATGCATGCAACTGTCTTTATTTTTAAAAGTTGTAAAATAGTGTCAAAGGTTTAAAACAATTGATTTACTGAATAAAAGTCATTTGCATGCGAGATCATAGCCTTTGTCTCAATTACAGTGTCCCAATATAAGTCATCATATCATTTGTGGGGTTATATTAAATTTTAGGGGAGTTCGTCCCAGCGGTCCTTGTCATTTGTCATATTAATTTATCCCAATGATTCTCATTAATTGTCCTGTTAGTTGTCCTGTTAGTAGTCCTGTTAGTTTGTCCCAATGGTTCTCATTAATTGTCATATTTTAGGGGATTTCTAGTAATCCCAGTGAGCTTGTCAAAAATGAGGTAAGCAACAACCGCCCACCTCGAATAGCTCAAACAACACCCCAGGTAGTCCCCTGGCTATCCACAGTCCTCAAATCCTGCAAATCAACGCTCCCGGTATAAATACAAATCCCAAAAAGTACAATATTTGCTATTTTTCAAACAGCACGGGAAAAGAGGAATTTTTCACCTCTAAAATGAGCTCCTAAAATCCCAGGAAAATCACAGTTACGTTCCTCGCGAAGAGTAGATCAAAATCGACTCTTTGAACGCCTCGATCGGATGCTCCTACGCCAAGATAAAAATCGGAGAAGTCGACGTTGTCCAGAAAATTCCACAGCAAAAAGGGAGGTCAAAGAGGACTCGAGAATCGTGCCAAAAGTACGAAACGAAGCAAAATGATCAGCACGGAAATCGAAGCCCTACCTCTTACGGTCGCGCTGCCGCAAAAATCGTCCAAAAATTCCACCCGGTTAGCCCGCAGTGAATTTTCGACGGAACTGCGACGGGAAATGGGCCTAAAAAGAAAATCGTCGCAGTGCGCCGCGTCGCAGATATCTCACTATCTGTAACTCCTAAAATCCTGAGATTGTAGAGAGAGAGAGAGAGGAGAGAGAGAGGAAAAACTTTGGTATAGAACACTTTCTCTGATTCTCTCTCTTCGGCTGCGCAACCCGAGGTGCAAAGAGAGGGGGTGGGGGACCTCTTATATAGTGGGCCAAAAGGGAATATTCCCACACGGGATCCGATCCGAACAGGAAACACCGAAATGGGCCAACCAGAAGGCGCCACGTGTCCACAAAACAGCAAACAGCCTGTGCAGGCCCAATGAGAAATTGCCACGTGTCCCACGTGGTGTACGCCCGGTCCGCGCTCCGGGTCTTCCGGAAGTTTGTCGGCCTATAGGAGTGTGCCACGTGTCACAGTCCCCGTGGGCTTCTAGAAGCCGGCCCACCAATGGGGAAGCGCCACGTGGCAAGGGGGGTACTCGGTGCTCCCGGTGCACGCTTGGCCCATGGACCGCGCACCCGAGCCCCCTGCCCGCGCCTGCCCGCGCCTGCCCGCGCCGCGCTCCTCCGTGCTCCGCCGCTGCCCCGCCACTGCGCCGCTGCCCGCCGCCGCCCGCCGGTCGCCGCCGGCGGCCGGAACAGTAATTCCGGCCGGCGGGTTACTGTTCCGGTGAACAGTACCAAGTGCCGAAAAAATAAAGCGAATATACCATTTTGATCGTTTTCGCGCGCTGAGTCCAAATACGACGTCCGTTTCGCCAAATTCTCATCCGAAATTTTGCCGAAAGCTCCCGAAAAATTTCATTTGCTCCGTTTTTCGCACAGAGTCTATATTAAATGTCCAATTTCGATTCTACAAGCTCTGTTGCACTGTACAAGCTCCCCGTAGTCACTGTTTAATGTTGCACAGTTCCTTGCGGGAGTCCGGATCATCACATCAGTAAAAACCAGTTGACAGCTACAAGGAATCTCCAACCAGGGGATACAGCTACACTCCTCGGGCGGTAAGGATCTAGCTCGTGACTCCCTCGCCTCGAACAACGACCGAAAGATCAGCAACTCCCGCAGAAGACTCTGCAAAACAGGGAGAAGAAAAGAGGGAAACAACAATTGGGGTGAGAACCACTAGTAAACCAGTAGCCTCCCCCTGTGGGTAAAGCCTGAAACTCCGGCGTACCCACTAAGTCTACCAGAGGCAAGAAACAAAATAAGTGGTAAAACTGTAAACAGAACTGCTGAATAAAGGGAAACCACTACTAGTATGCCTATAAATGCAATACTGAAAGAGATGACTGTATGAATGCATCAGAAAATAGTATCTGACCAAATAAACCCAATCTAGACACCAGTAAAAACTGGTACTGCCTGCTCTGTCATCAATCTCATGAACTCAGTATCTCCACTGTCCAAATGACCGGAACCCAACACGATCTAAAGCCTACTCCGAAGTAGCACTCGAGGGGAGCGACCCACACGAGTAAAGTATCTCTGTATCAAGCATCTCAGTAACCAATGTCTCACAATAGCAGGACTGGATCAAGACTATGATCAAAGTGGGAAACTCCGTCCACTAATGAAATTCCGATCGGATGCAATAATACTCAATAAGTGGGAAACACCATCCACTAGAGAAATCTGATACCCAATCTGATGCAATAGTACTCAATAAGTGGGAAACACCATCCACTAGAGGAATCTGATACCCAATCTGATGCAATAGTAAACATCCGGTCAACCGCCCAATGTCCGCGGTCGCCGCGACACCCCACAAGACCCCAAATCCGGTAAAGTAATCAACATCTGGCTAACCGCCTAATGTCCGCGGTCACCACAATAACCCATAATCCAACATCAAGTACACCCTGTCTCCGACCCTAAGGTCCCGGCTACACTATCCCAAACCTCTGCTCGAATCCGAGCAACATGACTCGAAAGTCTAAATAAGAAGGAGAAAGAAAACAATCATGGTTTCTCCTAAGTCAAATCCCAATATGATAGTGTAGCAATAAATAGTGGCCTATCTAGATGTCCATACAGGCATGCAAAAGTCCTCATGCAAGATAAAAGAGAGAATATCAAATAACAGTTCCACCTGTGTAACAAATAATAGATCCGCATAGATATACCCATCATGCTAAAATCATCAGTTAACTACACATGTAAATAATCCCTGATCCATAATAAATCCCAAAGTGGTATCCGCACATATATATGTCATCATGTTCCAATAATTAGTCCATTTAACCAACTTTCATAAAATCTATGTGCTAATATGGCATGTTAATTATCACTATTAAATATGTCCCCGCAATCATGTTTCCACAATAATATTATCCCAATAAGATTCCCAATATGCTATATCCACATAATTAATCTCAAATGATAGGCTCACATTTAAATCAGTCAATTATGCATGGTAATCAATCAATATGTTCAATAGTGGACTTCTCTAATAAACTTAGTGAGCAAGTCAGAAGTAGAGGTATGCAACAACCACCCACCTCGAAAAGCGCAAACCACAGCTGCACAAGTCTCCTCGCTGTCCGTCCTTCAATTCCTTGCAAAACACCCTAGATCTGCGAACAACTGCAAAAAGAGTCACATTCAGCACACAACTAAATACCCAAAAACAGCACATGCTGTTTTTACCAACCAGCAGAGAAGAGGGGGATTTTCACCAGTGTACAGTCCTCTAAAAATTCCAGAAAAATCACAGTTACGATCCTCGCGACGAGTAGCCCCAAATCGAGTATTTATACACTTTAATCCGATACCTGTAGGCCAAGAAACAAATCGGACATCGCGGTAAGCCAAACCATCAACAACTCACACATCTGTAAAAACAGCCACAGAGAAGCTTAATTCTTACCTTCGAAATGACCTCAGAAAAATCTAATAAAAATACGAGTACGTTGCTCTCGAAGCGTAGATGTCAATCGACTCCTTAAACGCCTCATTCCGATACTCGTAGACCGAGATATAAAATCGACAATCCCATGCTGTCCAAAACTCACCACAGAAAATGGGGGTCAAAAGGTGCCTCGGGAACTGTGCCAAAAGTGCGAAACAGAGCAACGCGATCAACACAAAAATCGAAGCCTTACCTCTTAGGAACACGCTGTCGAAGAAATCACCCAAAAATTCCTCCTGCTTTGCTCACAGTGAATTTTTGACTGATCAGCGACGATAATGGGCCGAAATGGGGAAAAACTGAGGCGAACTGTAAAATCGATATCGCCGTTGCCGAGCCTCCAAAAAATTCCGGGGATCCACCACGAGATCAAGAACATCAAGGGGAACAAATCTCATGAAGAGCTCTCCCTCCCATTCTCTCTCTAAAGCTCGAAAAAAGGGGAAGAAAGAGGGAGAGGAGGAGGTATTTAAAGGCCCAAACCAACAATTCAAGAAATGACCTCTGTGTCCTGTGAACCGGGCGCACTGAACATTCGGGCGCGCACAGTAATCCAATCCGGGCCGTTGATCAAGCGCCCGGATTCACCGGATTGCGCCACGTGTCCCCGAACACGGGACAGCAAATCCGGGCGCTCCCTTCACGCCGCGTGGCCCACCCTGGTCAACGATGCGGTTGGCGCCCGCCAAATGGCGGGCCACCACGTGGCGCACACGTGCGCCACGTCGGCGCCGTGGCCGCCACGCCAGCCGCCCCCGCTGCCACGCCGTCTGCCACGCCACCTGCCGCGCCACCTACCGCCTGCACGCGCACAGTAGCTCGCCCAATCCCCGCGCGCCACGTGTCAGACCTTCGTGCTCGCTGCGCCCGGTGCACACACTCCGTGCACCCGACGAACCACAAACTGCCACGTGTCCACAGCCCAACCAATAGGAAACCGCCACGTGGCACACCACCAGCCTGCACCCCTGCGCCTGCTCGCGCACCTGCCCGGCCTGCCCGCGCACCCCTGCGTGCGCCGCGCTCACTGCACCGAACCAATGATGTGCTGCCACGTGTCCCCGCTCCGGTTCACCGTACACCCGCGCGCTCTCCCGTGAACCGAGCGCCCTGCGCCCGCCAATCCGGAGCCGCCACGTGGCTTCCCGCCTGGTCCACTGCACCAGCGCTCCTCTCCGTGGACCGGGACGCGTGAGCCGGCCAATCAGCGGCTGCCACGTGTCCCTCCGGCCGGTCCACGGCTCCCCCATGCACCAAAATGCACCAGAAACTTTCGGGTCTCCGTTTTTGGGCGTCCGGACTCAGAAAAATACAAGTAAATAGCCGTTTTCAAGCGTTTTTCCGCGCTGAATCCAAATACGGCCTCGGTTTTGCCTAAAACTCCTCCCAAAATTCGACGGGGGTATCCGAATACACTCAGGGTCCAATCAACACACTGAGTCCATTTCTTCAGTCCGATACACCCCCAAACACTCCCATAGCATAAGATAGTCTTCCAGAAGCTACTGACCAAGCAATAAACCTCCAATAAAGATCCGGGTCATCACATAACTTGCATACAATTACATATAATACAATCATTATACATCTAACTTCTACTATTCCATAACTGGTCAGTTATAATTGTGCGGATCTCGTCACCCTGCGTGATTCTGTTGTACCAACATAAATACCCATGTCCTCCTCATCAACTTCTATAGGCTATTCCTCTAACTCTTCGTTAAAAAAACGATCATTACCTTGGTTTTGCCGAATGAAATTGTGTATCACGCAACATGTCATTGCAATATAACATTGGACTTTATATGGAAACAGTGTTGCAATAGTCAAAATCTTGAACCTCTTCTTCAATATGCCAAATATTTTTTCCATCATATTTCTTAATTGAGCATGTTGATGATTATACAGGTCGCGCGGACTTCGATGAGTGCGACCACGTGTGTTTGCATCAAATTGGCTAAGGTGGTAACACTCCCCTCGATATGGTGTAAGAAATCTTTCTGTATTTGTATAGCCTGAATATACTAAATAATATTTATCTATAGATTTTATGAAACATGTACAATAATATCAAGTCAATCTTTGCATTCACAATCATAAAACTAATCTACGACAAATGAAAGTTCCATATACCTTCAGGCACTGTGAAACCTCTACTTTCGCAAGTCCATCGGAGTACTCGCATGTCAGCTGCTGATCCCTCCCAACCAGTGCAAAAAAAAATAGAAAGTGATGGTCAAAGAATACTGTAGCCATCATATTTTGATAAGTAAATCCTTTGTGGCACTGAAATCTCGGTTGCTTGCTTTTGCTGACAACCGCAGGAATATGTGTTCCATCAATCGCACCAATTGCATTCTGCCAGCAAACATCAAACATAATAAATCATATATTAAAACATCGAAATGACACATTAGTAGAAGCACAAATATAAAAGGTCGCATAACTTGAAATGGTGAAAATTTGCATTATCCCTAATTCGGGAATGCACCGAAACATTATTCGACGGAAGTGTTATGTAATCGTCTTTAATCGTCACAATCCCCCGAAACACATTGTTGAAATGTCGACTGATAGTTTCATCCGAATGTTGAAATGTTTCAGCAATTACCCTATTGGCCACACCATGGCCTACGCAAAAAAGAAATATTCCTAACTGTTCCTCAATTGTCATATTTCTTGTGCTTTGTACCAATCCCTTTCCTACGAGCTCATCACGCAGTGCAATAAAAGTCGTGGTTGGCATTCGAAAGTCATTATACCCACGCTCAGGATGGCCATTCAAGATATCATATATCAGTTGATGCCCTGTAAAAGGACAAGTACGACACGGTTGCTTGTTGACGGTTTCACTATATGTCAAGTAACATTGATTCAGCAACATCGCAAACACATCATCCCAATACTCGTCATCATCATCTAAAATGTCCTAAGTTGGAATTGATTGTGGAGGAAAACACATTACGATAATTTAAATCACCCATCAGTGCTGCAAGTACAATATAGATTGAACATTGATAATAGCAACACATGAAGTTGAAAAACAATATTACTTCAAACCTGCTAGTACGATAGTCAATATTTACAAAGTACACTTAACATCATGAAAAGTAAGTAGAATTGTCTACTGAGCCTAATATATAAGATTTGGAAGTCTGAGGATAATGCAAAGATATAAACATATAACGAAAACTATAAGCCAGGAAAGTATTGCTTGTATAATGCATTCTGCGTTGCGACCTATCGATCACCCACATTAGAGCTAAGTCGTCTGTCATCGTCATAAAAAGTTGATGATTTTTATCATCTTTCAATGCGTCCCCTGCAATAAACACTTTTTCTAGACTAATCCCGGGTAGCGCATAGACTCAGGTCATGCATTCCTGAATGGTTGGAATAATATGTTTGTTCGTCTTTTCGCTCTAATACATTTCACGTACAAGCTCAAGCTTTTACTTGCCTATTTCAACTATCTCAGTCATTACAATAATCCCGGCATCAATTTTTCACCTCCGTCCCCCAGAGGACGAGGCATTTCTGGATTGAGGGTTTGTGGGTTGTGGGGAGCATGGTCGTTTCCCTGCACAGCTATGACCGGAGCCACTGGCACTACCACCGACATTGGGGAACTCAGAAGGAGGGCTTGGGGAGTGGGAGGTTTGCGTCGACCTGATATTCGCATATTGAGGCAACGCCGATGAGCCTGCTTCAAACGCACTAGGTAAGAGATAAAAAGCCGACATTCTTACTCCAAGTACACTATCATCCTCACCAGGGAAATATGAGCATGAACTATAAACAGTTTGAGCTGCAGATATATTTGAAGAAAAGCCATATCGGCCGGTGGCAGTTATTTTTTCGATCAAAAACTCTAGATCGTTATATGCTGGAAACTATTTATCTCGACATTTTTCATATGCCGGATTTTCCTGGAGAAAGATTAATTTAAACTTTAATGTAAATTATGCATATAGTACTGCAGACTTTAGTAAAACATTATGGATTATAGGTTAAATTTACTGCTAACACTGCATCCCAGTCACTTGGATCATCTGCAACCGGGATATTGTTAACATAATCCCATCTCCATCCACTCTTGTTGACCAAGCAGTTATAAAGCATGAAAGTGCGCTTTAAAACTTTTAGCCAATTCTTTATTTGCTCTTTGGTCAGTTGCGAATTATTCCTAGCATTGAATCCGGAAACGATCCGAACCCAGGCTACATTAGTGAACGACCCATTAATGTAGTTCCCTAATGTATGCTCTTCGGTGAGCAAACACAATAAACTGGAGTCCATACTATCCGTCCAATTTTGTGTTCGCGTATAAGTTTGGGGACGCAGCCCGCTACTACCCTCCTGAGAACCTATGACATTTGGGAACGCCTCGAAGGCCACACTTTTTTTGGGAACGAACTTTGTATGTTTCTTGAATGGACGCATCTGTAATTAGAGTTATATGATGTATACAGACATCACAATATGTAACAGAGTTATATGATGTAAATGAAGACACAATGATAACAATAATTCAAGTATAAAGTAATGTGCATTACTTAGGTAGCTCAATATTAAAGCATACAAGATGAAATTGTCCTAAGTTCAAACACAATAAACTAGAGTACAAACTTCAATAAGCATACAAGATGAAATTGTCTATTTTAAATTAATCGGTACTATCTAATAGAATGAGAATTGACAGCAAATTTCTATTATTGCAACTAGCGCATCCACACACGTGACATTTGTACATGATATTCCAAAAAAATATACATTTTACTTATAAAAATAGTTGCATTTTAGTCTATATATATAGTAATTGGCTCAATTAATTGCCAAATTATATGGGGGTGCAGTGGATTATAAATTCATGTCATCCATCAGATACTTATGGCAACCGTCATCATCGCCGATATTTTTTAGGAATTATCCGACAAAGCCATTTTTCCACTAGTCACAGGTTGGCAGCATACACACAAACAGCACATGTTGGCAACAGGGGCATAGGCAGTATACACACAAACAACACAAAGAGGCAACAGGGGCATAGGCAATATATTTAACAGCACATCTGAGCGACAGGGGGATAGGCAGCATATTTAACCGCACATGTTGGCAACAGGGGGATAGGCAGCATATTTAACAGCACATGTTGGCAACAGGGGGATAGGCAGCATACACACAAACAGCACAAAGAGGCAACAGGGTGATAGGCAACATATTTAACAGCACATATTGGCAATAGGGCAACAGGGTGATAGGCAACATATTTAACAGCACATATTGGCAACATGCAACATATTAAAGAGCACATATTGGCAACAGGGTGATAGGCAGCATACACACAAACACATCTCTGGCAACAGGGGGATAGGCAGCATACACACCAACAGCACATAAGATGGCAACAGGGATAGGCAGCATACACACAACCAGCATACAAAAGATCATGCTACATCCCACATAACGGCGATAGACAATGTCATACCTTTATGTTGTGTTCCGAACCTGGGAAGAAAAAAATGGACGGCAATAACGCGACGTTCGGCAAGGTAAAGCTCGGTCAAGGTACAGGATGAGGGATAGTGGTCGGTCGAGGAAGAGGAGGAGGGGCACCTGTCCGTCGCGGAAGAGAAGGAGGGGCACCGATCGGTCGCGGAAGAGGAGGGGGGACGCCGGTCGGTCGCGGAAGAGGATGAGGGGCACCGGTCGGTCGTGGATGAGGAGGAGGGGAACCGGTCGGTCGCGAAAAAGGAGGAGGGGCATCGTTCGATCGCGGAAGAGGATGAGGGGCACCAATCGGTCGGGAAAGAGGAGGAGGGGCACTAGTCGGTCGCGGAACAGGATGAAGGGCACCGGTCGATCGCGGAAGATGAGGAGGGGCACCGGTCGGTCGCCGAAGATGAGGAGGGGCACCGTCCGATTGCGGAAGAGGATGAGGGGCACCAGTCGGTCGCGGAAGAGGATGAGGGGCACCGGTCGATCGATGAAGACGAGGAGGGTCACAGCTCGGTCGAGGAAGAGGAGGAAGGGAAAGGGTGCTCGATCGGGGGGAAGAGAGAGGAAGGAAAAGGGTGCTTGATCGGAGGAAGAGAAGGAAGGGGGAGTGTTGCCTCGGACACCATGCGGGGCAGGAGAGAAGAGAGTGTTTTTCCACGGGGGATGGGAACTGTTGTTCCCACCCCTAGCGGTTTATCCTTAGAAGGGAACAACAGTTCCCACCCCCAAACTCCTGTTTGGGTATAGGGGGGGGGGATAACCCCCTTATCCCTCTTTACACCAGTTACCAAATACTGACTTAGAAATTTAAAGATTCATTATTTTATAAATTATAAATACTGGAAAAAAAAAATTATATCAGATTTTTTTTTTTTTTTTTTTTTTTTTTTTTTTTTTTTTTTTTTACTAGAAGCAAAAAACTTCAAATTAAAGATTTCAATTTCGAAATTCACAGTCGTATTTTGGAATTGGCAACCAAAGTTTTTAAGGGGATTTTTTGGTTTTTTTTCTAATAACTTTTTTGCTGGATACTCTGCAGTTGAAGAAGCATACCGAACGAGCTTCTTTTTTTTTAATATATGTTTTTTAGATTGACAGCCTTGGAAGCTGTCGATTGCTTACTTCACTATAAATTGGGCTCGATTGTGAGAGTTCGAGTTCCAGTCACAAATGAGAGGATGGAACAATTCTTTACGACCAGATGACACAAATGATTGGCCTGGGTTAACATGAAAGATCCAAAATGTCACAATAAAAATTCTTTTCAAAAACCTCTGCCATAAATAACTTCCGTAATTCATCATCAACCAAGCCAAGGACATGGTCGGTAGTTATTTATGAAGGAAACATATTTTGAATTAACAAACAACGGAATAAAAATCAAATTCTACCATAAAATTGCTTTCACCTAAACAATTTCAGCCCATTAATCACTCGCGGTAAACCAAACACAACCAAATCAAGGGGTTGATGTAGCAGCAATTTCAACATTTATTCATTTATTTTTCCCGTTTCTCCTAACAATACAGCTCATACTACTGTTCAAAGTTTCACAGATCATATATCAGTAAAACAATCATGACTGAGAAAAATAATAATAATAATAATAGAAAATTATTTACCAGTGCCACACTATCCTAATTCACAGGAGTGTTGTTTTATTAACACAGGAATGCAAAACCTTTCTTCAAACACCAGTAGTTCCTATCGACTCGATCACTGCTGCATTATCAAAAAGCAAGCAAGAGAACGAAAAAGAAAAGAGCGAGAGGGCATTGGATTCAGTTGGTAGGGAAGAGACAGCGAACAGTCGGCTAAAATAGTGGGAACTCTACCTCATCAAAGACATTCGCATAATATAATGGGGCATTCACGTCATGTGCGTCCTCATTTCCGCTTCCCAAATCACTGCTGTAGATGCTACTGCTGTAGATGCTCTCGCTCGAGCTGGCCGAGAGAGAGACATCAATGGACAACGGCAAGCTTGCGTCGCTGCTTGTTTCGCTATCACTAGCAATTCCGACGTCCATTGAGCTGCAGCTACACGAAAATGAATATAATGTCTAGAATATAGTCATAAAATTTCGCTAGTGCCCCTATGGCGACCCTTAGTTACATCGATGCCAGAGAAAAGTTTGAAACAAAACAAATGCCATAGCATTTGGTGACAAAAGATCATAAATTGCTGCTTACATATCAGGTTTGTCATATGTAAGTCCCCGGACATACACTAATAACAATATAAAACCCCCTGGAAAGGGATAAAAAGGGTATTTATGAACCAAATATGTGCTCGACTGCTTTCCGATATGAGAGACTTAAAACTTTGGAGAGGCAAATAACACAGTTCCTCACTAGTTAAACATGAGAGAGAGAGAGAGAGAGAGACCTTCCTTCCGGAGGAAATTCGGCAATCAAGCATATTTCAGGTCTTTCTTTTGACAGCCGTGATACTGAAATTGTACTGCAGCAATTTAAAGAGGAAAAAAAAAAAGAATGCATGAAGATAGAGCCAGGAAAGAGCAATTAAACTTTGTTAAGAGATTAAGCATTGCATTTTGGTACCTTAAGCTAAAGCATCTCTCGTTCCAATCAACATGTGCAGAAAGACCATCTTTATTAGATACATCCTGATAAGAGAAATCAGGAGACATGTATTATATTTATATCAAACATCCAGGGGGCATGTTGTGAATACAAAGCCACGTAGAGTAAATTGTGTAGCTTCTTACCACGTATCTTAATTGTTTGCAATCTCCATCCAGCACAGCTGAAAAGAATTGAGAAACTTCAGCCTGCGTTAAAAGTAAAATGTTAAAAATTAAATTGGAAATTTACTTCCCCAAAATGGATCGACATAAGGTGGTCAATTTGTTGCCGATTATTTGAGGTTGCAAAGAATGAAAGTGGCATTCCGAAAGCCTCACTTCTTTAAGATGCAAGCAGTCACGGAGAATCAAGGTCTCCAGTGGAAAGGTGTCCGTGCCACTTCCAAGGTTCCTAATCAACTAGCAAATACATGTCAGGAAAGAGAATATTATAGGTGAAGCATAAACTAGAAGATCACAAAAGAGTAGCCTCAGAATGTAGCAACACAATACAAACCTTAGAAAGGTGCCGGTAATTGATAAAGAAGTTGAGAAGTCCACATATTTAAGATTGCACAAGCCCTACAAAAACCAAAACCCTTTCCTTGAGATATAGCATGCAAAGTTTCATAATTCAGGTCAATATCTCTACTAGGGCACAGATAGCAACCATATTGTAACAGGAACAAGTTTAACATCAGAAAAATCGACAACAAATGGCAATGTATCAGCATGAAAGAGACAGCTACTCGTGGAGCTGAAACAATTCATATACAGTAATAGCAACTACTTTAAGACTAAATACAGCCATACAGTAGTTTTTCAACAGCTAAGATGTATGATGTATCCAAGAGGGTATGTTCTCTAAATAAGAGAGAAATAATAATAAAAAAAGAAATATTACCTTAACCAGAATACTGACTTTATAATCATGGAGTTTGAACCCCCTGAGAGCCAATGATGCTAAATTAGGGCAACCCTTCACCAGATCAGAACAAGTTGATGACTTCAAACCATCATCTCTGCCTGATAGGACAGCTTTCACATGAGCAAGCGAAGCATAGAGAGAAGAATAAAAAGCTAACAAGGGATAGAGTTTACCAATATCGGAGGACTCAATGAACAACCGTTCTAATAAACAACAATACTTGCTGATTGCTGTCAAAGTTTGCCTCAGCTCAACAGGTCTGTTCAAATAGCATGAGTTAACAGAGCACCCACTTTCTCAAGTAAAAAGAAAAACTTTCCAAAACAAACATATCAGAGACTGGAGATTAGGGATGAAAATGGGTCGGATATGGATCGGATAGTACTCACTCCATATCCATATCCATATCCATATTTTTGTGTCGGATCTGGATACGGATCCGGATATTGATTGGACACTAAATTTCAAATCCACATCCAGTAAAAACGGATTCGGATGCGGGTCGGATTTTAAACATATAAGGATATGGATTCAATATTTAAAAAATATATAAAACTAAAAGCAGAAAACAATTATCAATATACATGTAATATTTTTAAATTTTATAAAAATATTAAAAAATATGAAAAAGCTTATAAATTCTAAAGAATTAATATTAAAAATGAATTTAAAGAGGGTATAATATGTTGAAAATATATCAAAATCAGTTTTGAATTCGGATAATCTGAATTCAAGAATTATAGTAAATCTGAATCCAAATCCGGGTTGAATACTAAAATTCCAACCCATATTCGAAAATTTTCGAATTCGGAGTCAGGTTGGGTCGGATAATATCCGATCCATTTTCACCCCAACTGGAGATGGGTAAAGCAGATTTGCTTCATATGAGAAACTACAGAAATATTTAGAACCAAATATGACTGTAACAAAGTTGAAAAAGAAGCATTTGCTATAAGTGATCTGATATGCTTATACCAAGAAGGAAGAAGCAATGAAAGAAAGAAAATTTGAGAAAACAAAGCACAATTGATATCACTCACAGCCCAACAAGTTTCAGATCTGCAAGAGACTGGCATGCCTTTAGTGCTAAGCAGAGAGCAGTATTGTTCATTTTGTCGATATTGTACAAGTAAAGCTTCCGCAAAAGAGCCCTTCAAACATGTAAAAGTATATATCAACTAAAAAACAAATCAAATTATCAAAAGCCTCAATTAATTTTCCCATACCCTGCAGCGCCACCGTCCAAACTTAAAGCTGCGAGGCATGACCTGGTAAGAACAGATGATTCCCTTATTTGGCCTGGCCGGTTTTCAACTGCTAAAAATCCAGGTGAATCTTTGGGACATAGTGTGTAATGAGACGCCTTTGAACTTGGACTAGGCCATCTACCAAGCTTCAGCGACCTAATAATGAAAACAATTAGAATATATAGAATATGTGTCTGGGATAAATTAAGAGGAAATTTTTCACGGTGACAATTACCTGTGATTAATGCAATAAGATACAGAACTAATATCTCTATATTGTTCACTTGATGATGCATAAGATTTTGGCCAGTTAGATGCGACAAGAATAAAGAAATTTCAGCTAATCTGAAAAAACCTCAATAGAAGATAGAAGAAAACCTCAATTTCGGCTAACCTGAGAAACCTTTCCTATTTTCAGAGAAGGAATATTAGCTAAAAATTTCTGTAGATATGATCTCCCAAAATGGAAGGAATGACAGAAAGGTTCTAAGTTAAGTGCAGAATTTATGTGACTTTTTAAGTTAATTAAGCCATTTTTATATAATGTCTCAAATAGCTAGCCAGTTATTTTATTAATTTGAAAGTAAAAAGATGACATCAAATGAATTTTGAAATCATGCTGATGAACCAAACAACCCAAAAATACAGCATTATAACGATAAGGGACATTTGGCCTTGTCAAACAAAATTTAAAATCATATTGGTTGACCAAACAACCCAGAATTACAAGTGCTTCAGTGTTATGTCTATAATGGACATTTGGTCCGGCCGCTATACTTCTAAAGCACTTCTACCAGATGCGAGATTGCAAATACTATGGCTGAACAGCAATTTTCCAGTAATTTTAGCAACTGAATTGCCTCCGTTACGTATGACAACTATCTACAGCATACATTAGATGAACCTAAAGCACTAGAAAATTTGGAAGAGAAGGGTGCAGCACAAGTTAATGAATGAGAAATATAACATATCACCTTCTCTAGAAATGAGTAGAAAATCTCACCGAAGGTTCTTTCCCGCCCTTTGTATCATTGTAGACACAACTGAATTAGTAAATCTTGGCACTGCTGCAGTTAAATCAATGTCGGTGTAGCATAATGAATCTGTCGCGCACTTGTTGAATAGTGAACAAGTAGCCAAAGCATGGCAAAGACTCTGAGTATCTAGCATGGCGAATACCTTCAGACAACGTAGCCCATAGATTTCTTTGTTAGTGAATTGCCTCTCCAAAGATATAAATAGAGCAACGAGAAGTGTATTTTTAGTTGCACCGTGTATTCTAGGAATATACAAGATACAAGATCATAGAGGCATATTGCATCTAAAAAAAAGGAGAATCAGACTACAGCTAAAACTATATAGATGATTTTTAACTTCAAAAAAAAAGGAAAAAACCATATCGATAATAGTTTTTAGAGAAACTAGCAAATCGAGTAATAGTATGACAGAAATATTAAATCGGAAAGGGTAAAAACCATTTTGAGTGGAGTATGACAAAAATACTAAATGGGAAAAGGTAAAAACAATTTTGAGATGCGAAGTGCTGATGTGTAATAGGATAGAGAAAAAAAAGTAGAGCATATTGCAATACTGATATAATATGAATTTCATTGGATCATAGATGTTCAACATGGCGCCTACTAATACATGGCTTTAGGTGCGAGAGTATGACACGGGAAACTTTAAAAAGTTTAGAAATGCAAGCACAATTATTTGTTACAGCTGTATAAGAAAAACTTAAGGAAAAACTAATAAGGATCACCAACTTCTATAGATATGTATATCATGTAATGCTACATATAAATGCATCAAGAGGAATAACAGGGACAAATAATGTAGTCAGCATACGAAACACAACAGATCATACAACAAATAAAGCCAAGCGATTCAAAAAGTTGGCTAAATTATAAACATCCCCCTTGCTCTTTAGCCCCAATCTCAATTACCCCCAATCATTAAAAACTGCATCAATTACTAACCCTGCATTTAACCACCATCTCAAATAGATAAAAAAATTTGGAAACTTCACTAAAACGAGCTGGCATCACATTGTTCCACATCTCAACATCGATCTCAAAAAATAGATAAAAATGTTTAGATAAAAGAGATCTCCTGTTTTCCTTATATATCAAAATTGCTAGTTTATTGAGCAATTTTATTCAATTCAACAATCATCCCAAATAACTAGACCTATTTAAGATAATGACAAAGTGCAGGAGTATAATTAATGGAATTTTTAATCCCGGGAGGCGGGGGGTTGGTAATTGAGACAGGTGATAATATGCATGGGAGCTTTTGTAATTTAGCCTAAAAAATTTAGAGGTGAACACAATGTTCCGTTAAAGCGAACCATCTATTCCTACTAATTCAAATAAGCTGGATGAGTCGTTTTCCTTCAGTTAGCTTCAGTCTGTAGTGTCCTAATATAAGAAGGTCACAGCTGCTTCTCTCAAGTTTCTTAAATAGGTTTTCTATTTCATATTAATCTCAGACTCCTAAACCTCAATGAGTCCACTAAAATTGCAAACTGTCATTTGGATATCACCTTATGCGTCTCGCATTTCAATAGCCATGTAAGTCCGAATTCCGAAAACATGCAAGCTCTCTTCCCATACTCCTTTGTCCTGTATGACTGAAGAACACATGGGTCTTATCTCGTAGTTGTTTAGATACTACAACTTATTAACAGCCGCAGACAGTTAACCTACCGACATTTTAGTGACATGCTAGGGACACAAATAGACTATTCATTTTAAAGCCAGCGAATGTCAATGGAAATTTCTCTTCAAATCTTTGCAAGGTTCGAGGCATAAATTTAAAGCAAAAGAAGTGATCGCAAATGTAAGCACTTCAGTATGTACTCTGCTAATTAGTTATCCCTATCCAGAAAAAGAATTAAAAGCCTTCCAATATGACTTTATTTACTCTTAATTCATAGTCTTCCGCGGCTTCTAACAGCTCTTAGTGCCTCTTACTGCCCCCAACAATGTAAATGTGCAGTTGAGTTATCTAAACTCTCAGCCTTCAGAGTTGGAAGCTCGTCGTGACCTGCTATGCTCCGTTCCATATATTTAGCATGATTTACTTATCTCTCTTTCTCTGTTTTACTCACTCCGTATCTTTCTTAAATCAACATTTATCAATTTTCTTCAACCAACAGCTGCAATTCTATTTCCGGCACACTACTGTTACAATTTTTTATGACACATTAGATTTGGTTTGTCTATGTCGCTACCTGATAGAGGAATTTGGAGTACATTTTTAAAAAAGAAAGAGATTAAGCAATCAACAATCACAAGAATACTGTGCTTACCTAAATCAATTCAACTACCCCTTAATAGCTTAAATTTTAGTTCATTTCGAATAACCAATACATGATCGGTTCCGTAAACAGTAAGAAGAAGCATGAACCATGAGATCGAGAACAAGAGGTCGCGATTACTCTGATGGTGAGATCGGGGGGGAGAGGCCACGCGGCGGCGTTGTGCAACGAGGCGCGCTTGCGCGCGGATCTCCCGGCGGCGTCTACCAGGGCCGATCCGGCGCGCGCGGCGGCGGCGACGAGCGCCTCCTTCTCGTTCTCGAGGACGGCGGCGCCGAGTAGGCGCTCGAGGGAGAGGTGGAGGGAGACGGAGGGGTCGAGGGCGCCGGCGACGAAGGTCTCTAGTAGGCCATCCATGGCGGAGGAGGGCAAAACCCTAGAACCAGAGGAGAAGGAGGAGGGGTCGTTAGGGCACGGGCGCTTGGAGAGGGGGGAGGAGGGGGAGGGGAGGAGCGCGTCCATGGCGCCTGGAGTTGGAGCGGCGGAAATGGAGAGAGAGAGAGAGAGATGAGAGAGGAAAATAAGGAGGTGGAGGAGGAGGAGGAGGAGGAGAGGGTGAGGAGTTGTAGTAATACTTATACGGGACGGAGATGGACGAAGAGGGGGCGAATATCTACGAGTGCAAAGATGGGGACTTTTTGGAAAAGTGGGACGTATCTGGGCACGCCACGTGTAACAAACATAGAGGCCCAGTAAAAAAATTATGGAGACGCGGCACTAGATAGATTTTTACAGCTTTGGTTTTATGCATGTTGCTATCAGATGCGTTGACATCTTAGACCGCACAGCGCATCTGGTCCCAGTGAAATTCACATTTCTACATTTTTAGTTGAAGGTTCAAATCAAGTCCAACTCAAGGGAGACTACGCTTTGTGTTTTTTAACTGCTTTGGGATTTCTCACGTGAATGAATAGGGAGAATGATTAAGAAACATGTAAAGGGTGTTGGCATTTCGTTTTATTTTACATTTGCAGATATCTTCTCATTTGGGATAGTACATATCAATAATTTACTTATAGACAACTACGAATTGTAATGATCTTAATGTGATGTGGTGACACTTTTTTAATTCTGGAGTGTCGGTCTATTTTTCTTAAAATAAAAAAAAAACTTAAATTAGTTAGTTTTTTTTTTTTCTCTCTCTCTAAAAGTCTCTCATGTCTTCCCTCTCTGTCAATATTTTCAAAATTAATAAATAAAATATTTAATTATATAACTTATTTATTTTTTAAAGAATAAATTTAGCTAGAAATGTAAAAGCTTTGAATTCAGAATTTCGAGTACCATTCTTAATAACTTTTATTTTCTTAAAAAATATATTATGATGATCCAAAATAATATGTGTTTTTTAGTATTTTTATAAATATTCTTTAGTATTTCTAGAAATATTAATTTATTTTTTATGAAAACTATATATATATATATATATATATATATATATATATAGTCCGGCTATTATGCTTGTACAAGCACCAAGCAATTGGTGCTTGTAAGTTTTCTACCGTTAGATCTATCCCTGTTAGATCTATCCCTTTAACTAATTCTATCTCTTTGATCAATCTATTTCACCAACCACCCACTTAACCCAAGAGACTCATTATCATACTAACCATATATCTTTTCATCCAAAAGCTAAAAATTTACAAGCACTAATGACTTGGTGCTATTAATAGCATTCCAGCCTACCTCTTATATATATATATATATATATATATATATATATATATATATATATATATATATATATATATAGAGATATAGAGAGAGAGAGAGAGAGTTTATATATTTTTAAAAGCACAAACTTAACTATGTTTGTGAATTTTTTACCATTGGATTGTATTAAGATCCCTGTTATTGTACTTTTTCTTTCTCTCTCTCAGTTGACTTTACAATAATACAAATCTTAATAAAAATTCAATGATAAAAAATTTACGAGCATAGTTGAATTTATACTTTTAAAAGTATATAAGTTCTACTCTCTCTCTCTCTCTCTCTCTCTCTCTCTCTCTCTCTCTCTATATATATATATATATAGAGAGAGAGAGAGAGAGAGAGAGAGAGTAGAGCATATATACTTTCAAAAGCACAAACTTTTTTATGCTTGTCAATTTTTTATCATTGGATTTGTATTAAGATTTGTGCAATTGTAAAGTCAACTAAACAGAGAAAAAAAAAAGTAAATAGCACAAATCTCAATACAAATCCAATGTTAAAAAATTCACAAATCTCAATACAAATTCAATTACTTGGTGCTTTTACAAGTATAATAGTCATAGCCGAACTATATATATATATATATATATATATATATATATATATATATATATATATATATATATATATATATATATATATATATATATATGTTTAAACTTAACAATTGAAAAATAAATAAAAATATTACATATTTTGGTCATTGAGAGAGAGAAAGGGGATGAAACCTAAACGCGAGTTATCGAAAGGCCCTTTTCGTTTCGCCCTTTGTCGCCTTAAGCCTTATCCGGTTTAATCGTCCTATATTGCTCCATTAGAACACCGCAGCGGCGAAGGAAGCGGTGGAACAACCTCTCGCACTGCACCCTCAATGCGCTCCGTTCTAAAGTGAAGAAGGTCGGGTTGAGTTGGGTTGGCGTGGATTAAGATTTGAAAAATTTGCTTGCTCTTTTTCTAAATTTTAAATTTGAAAGGAACAAAATTATAAGATGGGTTTCACTTTCATTGAATAAAAATGAGGGGAGGAAAATGTGACGTTTCATAAAAAATGAGTTGATGAGAGTAAATACGAAAAAAAATTATGAGATAATTAAATAAGAGATGAGAGAAAAAATCGTATCCGTTGAATAGAGAGGATGAAAGAGGAAAAGTCATATCCGTTGAATAGAGAGCAAGGAAGAGGAAAAGTTATAAAATTTCATCAAATAAGAGTTGGTAAAGGTAAAGGATAAATTGCCACGTGGCAAAAAGTATTGGGGATTCATATATTTAATATGGATATATAGATAGTCTGGCTACTATACTTGTACAAGTACCAAGCAATTGGTGTTTGTAAGTGTTTTATCATTAAATCTATCCATTTGACTAATTTTATCTCTTAGATCATTCTATTTCACCAATATATATATTATATATATAATATAATATATAATAATATCTAACCATACATCTTTTCATCCAAGAGCTAAAATCCTATAAACACCAATAAATTGATATTTTTTTAAAAATAAGAGCTCAATTATATATATATATATATATATATATAGCAGAGCTTATATATTTTTAAAAGTATAAACTAATTTATGCTTGTGAATTTTTTACCATTAGATTTGTATTTAGATTTGTGCTATTGTAAACTCAACTAAAGAGAGAAAAGAAAAAGTAAAAAACACAAATCTCAATACAAATTTAATGGTAAAAAATTCACAAGTATGAATGGGCTTGTGCTTTTAAAAGTATATAAGCTCTACTCTCTCTCTCTCTCTCTACTCCTCTCTCTCTCTAGGAATATATATTATATATAATGGTATTTAGGTTTAGTGGGTGGTTTCTACCAATAGATCTACCTCTTTGATTAATTTCATCCCTTAGATCATTCTATCCCACTAACCACTCATTTAACCCAAGGAACCCACTATCATCCTAACCACATATTTTTTTTATCCAGGGCTAAAAACCTATAAGCACCAATGACTTAATAGTTTTAAAAGTATAAGAGCTCAATTATATATATATATAATTAGGCTAGAATACTATCGATAGCACCAAATCATTATTGCTATCAAGTTTTTAGCCGTTGGATGAAAAAATATGCGGTTGAGATTATAGTGGGCCCCTAGGGTTTACTAGGTGGTTGGTTGAATAGTAAAAATCTTAGGGGACCACTATAATCCCAACCGCATATCTTTCCATCCAACGGCTGAAAACTTGATAGCACCAATTGTTTGGTGCTATCGATAATATTCTAGCCGGACTATATATATATATATATATATATATATATATATATATATATATATATATATATATATATATATAATTGAGCTCTTATACTTGTAAAAGTACTAAGTTGTTTGTGCTTGTGAATTTTTTACCCTTGAATGTAGGAATATGCTGTTAGAATGATGGTGGACCCCTTAGGTTTAGTGGGTGGTTGGTAGATTAGTATGATCTAAGGGGTAGAATTAATCAAATGGTTAGATCAAACGGTAGAAAACTTACAAGCACCAATTGCTTGGTGCTTGTACAAGCACAGTAGCCGGACTATATATATATATATATATATATATATATATATATATATATATATATATACTACTATATATATATATATATAGTACTAAGTTATTGGTGCTATCAAGTTTTCTACCCTTAGATCAACTCTTTTGATCATTTTCACCCGTTAGATTTTACTATTTTTCCAACCACCTATTAAACTCAAGGGGCCCACTATCATCTCAACTACACCTTTTAATTCAAGGATTAAAAACTTAATAGCACCAATGACTTGGTACTATTAATAGTATGCCAGCCTAGCTCTCTCTCTCTCTCTCTCTCTCTCTCTCTCTCTCTCTCTGTATATATATATATATATATATATATATATATAATTGAGCTCCTATGCTTGTAAAAGCACCAAGTTATTTACGCTTGTGAGTTTTTAATCCTTGGATGTAGGAATATGCGGTTAGGATGATTGTGGACCTCTTGGGTTTAGTGGGTAGTTGGTAGATTAATATGATCTAAGGGGTAGAATTAATCAAATGGTTAGATCAAACGGTAGAAAACTTACAAGCACCAATTGCTTGGTGCTTGTACAAGCACAGTAGTCGGACTATATATATATATATATATATATATATATATATATATATATATATATTATATATATATATATATTATATATAGTCCGACTACTATACTATTAATATCAAGTTTTCTACTCTTAGATCAACTCCTTTGATCATTTTTACCTGTTAGATTTTACTATTTTTTCAACCACCTATTAAACTCAAAGGGCCCACTATCATCTCAACCACACCTTTTAATTTAAGGGTTAAAAATTTAATAGCACCAATGACTTGGTACTATTAATAGTATGCCAGCCTCTCTCTCTCTCTCTCTCTCTCTCTCTCTCTCTCTCTCTCTCTCTATATATATATATATATATATATATATATATATATATATATATATATATATAATTGAGCTCCTATGCTTGTAAAAGCACCAAGTTATTTACGCTTGTGAGTTTTTTACTCTTGTATGTAGGAATGTGTGGTTAGGATGATGATGGGCCCCTTGGGTTTAGGGGGTGATTGGTAGAATAGTATGATCTAAGAGGTAGAATTAATCAAAGGGTTAGATCTAACGGTAGAAAAATTACAAGCACCAATTGGTTAGTGCTTGTACAAGCACAGTAGCCGAACTCTCTCTCTCTCTCTCTCTCTCTCTCTCTCTCTCTATATATATATATATATATATATATATATATATATATATATATATATATATATATATATATTATTTTTATTTTTATTTTTTTGTTAAACTTTGGAATATTTCTACTTATATTAAAAAAAAAAATTTCTATTGTTTGTGAGGTAGCAAAAGTTTTTTCACTAATTGATTTAATAAGAATAGTTTAGTTTGTACATTAAGTGAGACTATTGTTTATATATGTTTTTTTTATATTTTTAGTTTTTATTTGTTCAGTAAATTATATATTTAGCTCTACAATAATAATTATTCGTCACGTAATCACAACACTATAACAATTAAATTCATAAAATATATTTAATATTTTTTATTATAGTATTAATTATTAAAAGGCTCTGTGAAATTCTTATTCTAATAAGTGAGCGTTTGATTCGGATTACCTTGCCAAGATTATAAATAATTCTGTCAGAATTACTGTCTTTGGTTTATCCAGTTTGTAATCTGTTCGGTAATATAATATTACAAATGGTACAAAATTATACCGAAAATATTACCGAGGACAGGTATCTCACATTACTGAAGGTGGGTAATATTGCATATCATGTAAAATTATAATTTTACCAGCCAACCCCTAAACCCTTTCAATACGTTATTTTTAAAATTTTAATTTAAATTTTGAATTATAAAATTTTAAATTTTAAATTTTATATTTCAAATTTAGGTTTTAAAATTAAAATTTTTAATTTAAAATTTTAAAAGTTTTAATTTTTAATTTTGTATTTTAAATTTTAAATTTTAAAATTTTGATTTAGATTTTCAATTTTCAATTTTCAATTTAGATTTTAAAAATTAAAATTTATATTTATACTTATATTTTAAATTTTAAAATTTTAAATTTTAAATTAAAATATTAAATTTTATATTTTTTCATATTTTAAATTTAATATTTTAAAATTTAAATTTAAATTCAAATTTAAATTTAATTACAAATTATATTAAAGTTATAGTTTAATAAAAAATAATATTAAATTTGAACTTAAATGCAATTTTGGAATAGACTATTTATTTTTGTCAGTTTTACCGAATTTTATAAAACGAACCAAATATAATAATTCTATTTACACTATAATTCAATATTATATTACTATATTAAAGCAAACGCTGTAAAACAAGATAAGTAGTAATCCGATTCAGTAATATCAAATATCTGGTTATGTCGACATAATCTGTAATACTATATAATGCAAATCAAAGACGTCCTAAAAATCTATCCCATCGCGCGGGTCATTGTATTAATACGTTTTGATAGTATGTTGATGGAAATTATGTTTGCAAATTTTATAAGTGTACATATGGAATAGTGAGAATATTCCTAATGTTAAAAAAAAAGAAAAAAGTTTAGAGATGATTAGGTAGGTAAGCTTGTTGTGGCTAATTAATTTAGATATATAATTCTTTCTATTGAGTCTCATTTAGCAATGTCAAATCCAACAAGCATTAGTGAAGTAACAAAATCCACAAAAGTTAAAAGCAATTAAAGGAGCATTCAGCATCAATAAGACAGAGAAAGATGACCAGATACAATTTACTGGTAATGACAAATTTAGCCCAAATCAGAGCGGCCCAATAATAGGACCCATTCTCTTCAAATGGGCGCCCAATAAATTAGAGCTAGGAAATATTATTCCTGAAAAGTGTTTTCGCCACCCCAACTCTCTACCTACTATTCGATCAATCGTACATAACCTATTTGAATTATAGATCATTTTAATTTGAGTATCAATCTTTTAAAATATTGATTTTGCTTTAATTTGAGTCAGTCAATAATATTTTGAGTTCAAAATTTAAATATATTATTTATTTTTATAAATTTTGTCAGCAGTTTGGAAAAATTTAAAATGCATGCATAAAATACATATAAAGTTAAACAAAGACTACAAACACAACACATCAACAATAGGTCATATGGCCGAAGCAAATGGCAGCGAAAATGCTACAGAGAGCTCGTCTGCCTTCTTCTCAAGACCTTTCGTCTTCCGGACTAATCATCTATATAATCAATTTATTTGTTGTTTTTGTATTGATCCCATTTTTTTTTCTATTGTTACTAATCAACCTCTATGGTGCTGTAGCTATGGTTAAGTTTTGTATCCATAATTGATATTCACTATAACAAAGGTAGGTTATAGGGACACATATTTGTGACACTTTTTTATAAATATTCCATTTATAGTCCATCTATATTCAAGAGTAGATTATATGGATATATTTTTAGGACACATTATAGTAATGTGTCGCTATACAATCTAGCGACGACACATATAGTGACACTAATAACAAGTGTCGGTATTTTTTCTAGCAGTATTTTTTTTAGTTTTCAGAAACACTTAAAAGTGTCGCTATAGTATAATTTTGTTGTAGTAATTCTCTACATCTACTTGCGACTTTTATGTAATACATAACAATTCAGGATGAACATACAAAAGTCACCCCACAAAAATTATATATATATATATATATATATATATATATATATGTGTGTGTGTGTGTGTGTGTGTGTGTGTGTGTGTGTGTGTGTGTGTGTGACGTTTGAAGAATCAAGACGAGTAGTTTGTGTGCAGAGGTTGTAGGAGCTCGTTGTTGGTGATTACTATATTTTCTACCTGAGCTAAGTAGTTAATTTGGAGCGGGTGTGTAGCCTACTTGGCTATAGTTGTAGATAGGAGTGGTGAGACTCCGAGAGTTGAGAATATTCCGGTTGTGCGGGAGTTTGCCGATGTATTTTCCACTGAGTTATTCGAAATGCCACCTGACAAAGCCCACGTTTTCCTACATTTGGGCATTTAGAGAGCGAATGCCTAATCCTAAGCAAGACTTTCAAGAAAAATGAGAAAAAGAATGCCTCGAATGCTCTAAATTGGGACACCCTTCATGATTCTAGCAATAATGAATTGAAGAAAGAAGTAACCTAAATTTGCCTTGAGAAACTAAGCTTATATTTATGTCTCATGGCTCTTGAAGAAGAGATAAATATTTTAAGTTATGATCAACTTTTAGAGGCTTTCTTTTCTTTATATGATAATTTATAAAGTTTGGGTCCCAAATATACATTTCTTAAGAAGAAAAATGTCTTATTAGAGATAGAAGTAAATAACTTAAAATCTTCAATTTCAAATTTTCTTTTACCCTTGAAAATGACAATTTAAAGAAAAAAATTTCTTTACTCAAGATAGAGCTTAAACAAGCAAATGAGACATGTAGTAATCTCCTTCTTGAGAATAAATAATTAAAGGAGAAAATTGAAGTTCAAAATTTTAAGTAATTTACTTATTATAACAAACACCTTGAAAAACTTCAAGTTCAAAATCAACAACTCAAGATTAGCTTAGGTGAATCTAAAAAAGCACTTGAAAATTTTGTTGGTAGAATTAAAAATCTAAATATAATGACACCGTCTTTAGAATTGATGGATGAAGCCATTACTCACTTAATAAACGCTAGTATTGAAATAATTATGTCATTTAGTTTTTCTATAAATTATCTTTTCGTTTTTCTACAAAATTAATGTGTCTTCTAGTATTTCTAAAAATATCTTTTAGTATTTCTAAAAGTGTCTTTTAGATTTTTTATATAATTAATGAGTGAGTTAATTAATATATAGGAAAGTTGAAAGGTCTTTTAAGAGGCTATATATATGTAATAATTTATGATGAAAGAAATAAGTTTTGTTGAGTTGAATTTTTTACTTTCATTTGAGAAGAAGGATTTCTTCTTATTTTGATCATATCTCCTAGATGGATTTTTTGTGAGAGAAGAGTGTAACTTGATCGCTGCAACTGGTGGAGTTCTTGCGATGGCAAGTGTTTCTCGACCATTGCGTTGGTGGATTCCGCGTAGTGGTGAGTTTGCTCGAGTTCGACGTGGTTGATTCTATGGCGGGCCGAGTATTTATCGGTTCGTTTTTGTCCTATCTCCGCGCCCCCTATTAGTTCCGTCATATGATGTTTGGAAGTCAAATTGTGAGTTTCAAAAAATTGGTATAAAATATATTCTTAATCTAAATAATGTCAAGTTAACAAAAGGAAAAAGAAAAGTTTTTGTTTGTTAGAAATTCCAATCAAGATCCAACTTTATATTACTCTTATTGCAATACTAATGGACATTATATATTTTTCTATAAATATAAGAAGAATTCTAAACTCAATCAAATTTTGGTTGGGAAAGGTTTATCTAAAGCTATGATTTCTTTCTATAGGTGTGTCTTCAATCAAAAGATGTAAGTGACAAATGATACTTGGATAACAAATGCTCAAGACATATGGCATAGAACCAAACCAAGTTCAAATCACTTGAAAAGAAAGACAGAGGATTTATCACCTTTGGAGACGACACTACAGGAAAGATCATTGAAATTTTTCTTGTTACTTTGTGTCATTAAACTTTTTTCCCTTAATGCATATTTTAGCTTAATCTTTTTTATGATGACAAAGGGTATGTATGTGATGTTTGTGATTGTATGCTTGTGAGTGATTGTATGTCTTATGATATGATTTTATTTTTATACTTGCCTATGCTTAATACATATTTAAAAAAATTTCATATATTTAGGGGAAACTTTTTATCTATTTATTTATTTATTTTGCTCTATTATGTATCATATTATTTGTCATCATCAAAAAGAAAGAGATTGTTGGCCTACTAACTCTAATTCTTATTAAAGTTTTGATGATTACAGATAATGATGATCTTATGTGACACCCCAGTAATCCCACACTGGATGGAAATGAGATTGTAATTGGGTATATAAGAGACAATGGACACTAGTAATAATAACTGGGCTTAAGTATTTTCAGCCGTTGGTTTAGGCCCAACGAATTATTATTCCTAATTGGTCGCATCATTATATTTGGTATCAAAGCAATAGGTATACAGTATCTAGGATTGGTTAGGATTGAGCCCTAGGATGATTTGTGATTTATGTGAGAGCGCATGGTATTTGCTTAGAGATTAGGAGCTCAAGTGTTTAACCACTTTCGAGTTTATCCTAACTTGGTTGTTTGTTCTACATATTATAGCTCGTCCATGTGGTGGTAGTTCCGAGCGTGGTGCTGGCAGCGACCGTGGTGTTAGACGTCCCCGTAGAGTGCCAGTGGAGCCTGAGGGCCTAGACAGATTTTAGGAGATGTAGGATCAGCTCACTGCATTGGCTGGCGTAGTCCAGCAGTTGGTACAGCAATAGGTTGCTGCTTCTGCCGCACCAGCACCACTGGCACCACTAGCCCCACCAACCCCACCAGCCTCAATACCAGCTCAGGAGCCCGAAGGAGCTGTCGATCCTCTAGCTACCCCCGTGCCACACTACAGCAAAATTATCTTATAGCGATACTTTTAACTGTTTCTAAAATCTGAAAAAAATATCGCTGACAAAAATACCGACACTTATTATTAGTGTCGCTATTTGTGCAGTCGTCAGGATTTATAGCGACGCTTTATTATAATATGACCCAAAAATGTGTCCCTATAATCTAATTTTGTATATAAATATAACATAAATAGGACACTTGCACAAAAATTTCATAAAGATGTGTCCCTATAACCTAATTTTGTTGTAGTGCCACATGTGGTGATAACTCCGGCTACTACCACGACTTCTAGAGTTGTACCGGAGGCAACTACTTTTAGCTACCCCCCTATTGCTGCCGTCGGGACGACCTCTCTTCCATCCCGACCTACGACACCTGTCACCGCTGAGGAAGCAATCCAGGCAGAGAAGGCTCAAGTTAAGGCCGTGCTGATGGAGTTTAAAAAGTTCAAGCCACAAACCTTCCTTGGCGATTCTGGTGATTTATGGGCCATTGAGCGATAGGTCGTGCACATGGAGAAACTCTTCCGTGATCTCTATACGAAAGAACACAACATGGTTCACCTTGCCGCCCACTGTCTCGAGGCTGGGGCAAGCAGTTGGTGGGGAAAACTACTGAAGGACCACTATAAGGGTTTGCCTTACCCCTCATGGCAGGAGTTCAAGGATGCGATCTACCATCGCTACTTAAAGGACACCACGATGGAGCGCCTTGAGCGAGATTTGGAGAACATCCGATAAGGAGACCGCTTAGTGCGTTCCTATGAAAAGGAATTCTCCCCGCATTGTTGATCTGATTCCTCAGGCTGTGCGCAGCGATCTTTTCTCAAGGGTTGCGACCTGAGATACGACGCCAACTTTCCTCCCATATGATGATGAACTTCGACAATTTTGTGGAGCGTAGTCTCTCCATTGAGGCTGATATCGAGATTTCCTGCGCCGAGTGGAATGCGACAGAGAAAGGCAAGGAAAAGAAGCGACCTTTCTCTGGGGACGTGGGTGGATCCTCGAACAACAGGAAACCACCCAAACACCCCCAATCCTAGAGACAGGCCAGGAGTGCATCAGTTGGCAGTCAGCAGCGTGGACCACGCCCCTGCGTCTTTTGTGGTAGCTCACATTGGGCCAATACCTGCGACCAACGAAATGGGCGATGCTAAGGGTGCGGGCAAGCAAGGCATGTCCGATCATCTTGCCCCCGTGGTCCCTCATTAGTGCAGTCTACTGCCTCAGCACTAGTCGTTCCACTGCGACGACAGGACCCTTCACCGAGCACTACTTCCTCTGGCCGTCCCCCTCTCCCTCGCCAGTCCGAGGGGGCGCGCCAGACAACAGGAGGACGGGTCTATACTCTGACCCAGCACGAGGCCACTCTAGAGGAGAATTTGGCAGGCATGACTACTCTTTTCGATAGATAAGTAAAAACTCTTTCTGATATAGGAGCTTTACACTCCTTCATATCTACCTATTTTATTACCATTCACAGATCCACGACCTGTAACGACCCGACCCATTAACAATAATAACTCGTTGGGCCCAAACAATAACTCAAAATGCATAGATCTAGATTTTGGGTGGAGATACCTAGCCATAGTGTTCCTATAAACAGGAAGTGTCGATCTTGTCCAGTTCCTCTAGGTGAGAGAGTTTTTCCTATCTCGATGTTAGTGCTCAAGCTGCGCCAGTATGCCATTATTCTGGGGATGAACTGGCTGATGAGGTATAGGGCGACTATCAACTGCGCCTATCGGAGCTTGACGTTTGCACCGCCGCTGAGGCGGAGATGGCGTATTCGGGGTTGAGCCATCATCATTCTTGGTAATGTGCTCAGTTTTCCCTGTTCAGTGGATCAAGAACGGGTGTGTGGCATTCCTTGCCATCGCTATTGACACCCGTGTAGAGATGTTGAAGATCGAGGATATTCCCGTGGTGCAGTAGTTCCCCGATGTGTTTCAAGTCGAGCTCCCTGGGATGCCTCCCGAGCAGGAGATCGACTTCGTCATCGACCTCGTTCCCAGCACTGTACCTATTTCTTATGCGCTATATCGCATGGCGTTCGCCGAGTTGAAGGAGATGAAGACTCAACTCAATGACCTGCTTGACCTGGGCTTCATCAGACCCAGTGTGTCCCCTTGGGGCACACTTGTGCTCTTTGTCAAGAAGAAGGACGGCAGCCTCCGCCTCTGCATTGACAACCGTGAGCTGAACAAGGTTACTATCAAGAATCGATATTCCCTTCCGTGGATTGATGATTTTTTTGATCAGCTCCAGGGATCGACAATATTTTCCAAAATTGATCTGTAGTTGGGATATCATCAGCTGCGGATTAAGGCGAAGGATGTTCCGAAGACCAATTTTCGGACTCGTTACAGCCATTACGAGTTCATTGTCATGCCGTTTGGGCTCACCAATTCCTCTGCGGCATTCATGGACATGATGAATAGGGTCTTCAAGCCCTTCCTTGATCACTTTGTCGTGGTCTTCATCGACGACATTCTGATCTATTCTCAGAGCGACGAGGAGCACTGAGACTATTTACAACATGTCCTCCAAGTCTTGAGGGAGAATAATTTATAAGCCAAGCTAAAGAAGTGTGACTTCTGGCTCTGAGAGGTGGCATTTCTCGGACATATCATCTCGGAGTCGGCAGTTGTAGTGGATCTGAAAAAGATAGCGTTGGTGGTGGAGTGACCATAGACGACCAATATGACTAAGGTCCGTAGTTTCCTTGGTCTTGCCGAATATTGCAGGCATTTCGTCGAGGGATTCTCCAAAATTGCCGCCCCGATGAACTGTTTGACTAGAAAAGGCGAGAAATTCATCTGGACTCCGGAGTGTCAACTCAGCTTCGACGAGCTGAAGCGCTGACTCATAGAGGCGCCAATTCTGACCCTACCAACCCCGGGCAAGAACTTTGTCATCTATTGCGATACTTCTCAGATTGGTCTAGGGTGTGTCCTGATGCAACAGGACAAGGTTATTGCTTATGCATCGCGACATCTGAATTTCAGCGCTTCTTTCCACCCCTAGAGTGATGGGCAGTCTGAGTGCGTCATTCAAATGTTAAAGGATATGCTACGTACTTGTGTCCTGGATTATGAAGATGGATAGTACAGGTATTTACCCTTCGTGGAGTTCGCTTATAACAACAGTTATCAGGCGAGCATTGGGATGGCACCTTACGAGGCGTTATATGGGCGTCGATGTCGGTTTTTGATTTGTTGGGACGACGTTGGTGAATGCCGAATCATCGGGCCAGACTTGGTTGAAGATGTTGAAACCAAGGTTCGTATTGCGAGGCGGCGGTTATTGACCGCACAAAGCAGGCAGAAGAGCTACGTGGACCAGCATCGACGCGACCTTGAGTTCCAAGTTGGTGACCATGTGCTGCTTAAGGTGTCACCAGCTAGGGAAATCAAGCGGTCCGGATTGAGGAACAAGCTTATTCCGCAGTTCGTGGGGCCCTTAGAGATACTAGAGCTCATCGGTCCAATGGCGTGTCAGCTGGCTCTTTTTCGAGTCTTGCTTGTGTGCACAACATATTTCACGTCTCCATGCTAGAGAAGTATATTCCAGATCCTTCCCGCGTGATTAACCCCACGACGATTCAAATTCAGAAGGACTTGAGCTACGATGAAGCTCTGTAGCGGATCTTGGCACGTGATGAAATGAAGCTGCGAAACAGGACGATCTCCTATGTAAAGGTTCAGTGGGGGAACCATGAAGAACACGAAACCACTTAGGAGTGTGAATCTGACATACAAGATTGTTTTCCTTATTTACTTACATCATGATTGTATTTAAGTTTCGAGGACGAAACTTCTTATAAGGAGTGAGTGATGTAATACTCGTGAAATTTAAATTCTGAGATTTGAATTTGAATTGATTTTATGGAATTTTTATATTTCGAAATTTAAAATTTTGAGGGTGTTTCTGAAAATTTGACTAACGTGACTTATTGAGATCCAAACGCGACGAAATAAAATCGCTACTTGATCGGTCTCGTCGGGCTGAACAATGTAGAGACGTCCATTTTTATATTCGGCGAGCAAAAATTCTTGAAAAATGCATAAATCACTATTTTTACGGCGTATATTTGCAAAATGGCCTATATTTTATGTATCAAATTGGATGAAACTTCACGTGGAGGGGCTTCTCAGCATAAAACACCTACAGTAAAGAACTCAGGTGTAAATTCAAAGGATTGAGGGACTTGTTAGCATCCTTTTCATCTTCTATATGAAGGATTCTAGGGTTTCTGTCACGCCCCGGCGTCGAAACTGCGACCCGGACCCGCCAATAGATCCGCCGCCTATACGGGAAGCCCCGTATAGACGAAGCGACTAACCTACAAAAGATCATGCTAACCACTATATAGATATCAGAGCGAAAAGTAAACTACTGAAATAAATATATACAACTCCACATAGTACATGCCAGGTCCTCACAATACATAAGTCTCTCCAAAATAAAACACTCAAAAGTAAAAAATATAGGATACATTCCAAAATCACTGACAGTACAAGTACATCACCAAAGGGGTACATCTACTCTCTCGCAGAAGATTGGTAGGGATCTAGCTCGCGACTCCCTTACCTCGGTCAGAAGGATCAGCAACAGGAGCAGCAGGAACTGGAGTGGAGGTCCCTGGAGAAGTCACCAACCATGGGTATGAGAACTACACCATCACGTAGTTCTCAGTGGGTACCGCCAACAAGTCCGACGGTCTGCCCACTAAGTCTACTAGAGGCATAAAGTAACAAATGCAGTACTGAAAAGAAAAGGACTGGAAATAACTCTACAGCTACAATGCCTCTATCTAAATACTCAAGGGTGGTACAGATGGAAACACGATGCATCAACTATCTCTCAATAATACAATCACCCAATCTACACTGACTGCCACATAGGGTCCAATCAAATCTGCGCCCACCTACTGCCATTACATCCACAGAGGACTGGACTTACGTAGGGCGTCCGTGACTCCCCAAAAAGGGCCCAGCCAGAAGGACTGTGTCGACAAGTCGCGATAGCAAAGTAACAGGCCCAGCTCCGGAGCGGCACTCGAGGGGCGCGACCCCACCGAGGAAAGTATCCGCGCATCTCTGTCGAGCTCAATGCGGCTCATGCAGGCTATAATCCAAATCCACGATCAACAAGATCGACAGTAACCAACATCACATCTCTCACTCACTGGCTGAAAATCCACACAGCCGGGACCCACCAGCAATAATAACTCGTTGGACCCAAACCACAACCAAAAATGCGTAAACCTAGTTATTATTACTCACGTATTTTGGTCTCATATATCCAATCAGAATTTCAATCTCATCCGATGTGGAACTATTCGGGTGTTACAAACTCCCCCCGTTTAGACCCTGACATTCTCGTCAAGTTCAAACTACGGGTGTTACAAACTCCCCCTATTTAGACCCTGACGTTCTTGTCAAGTTCAAGCTAGATCACAAATACGAAACAAATCAAAATTACCAAACTAGATCACATACACGGAACAATGTGAGATTCTAGAGATGACTCCCACACTTTTGGCTGGTATTCGTCTCTAATACCATTTGTAACGATCCGGCCTACTAGCAATAATAACTCGTTGGGTCTAAACCACAACCCAAAATGCTTAAGCCTATTTATTATTACTTGCGTATTTCGGTCTCTTATATCTAATCAGAATCTCAATCCCATCCAATGTGGGACTATTGGGTTGTTACACTTAAGGTACTAATCCTTTTTTACTTTAATTTTATATTTAAATTTTCAAATTTTGGAAAATTTAAGACAATAGAATAAAGGATAAAACTTCAATTGTAAAAGAAGCTTTTGGGTTTCTAAAGATCAAATAGACCATTATTTTGACTCTATTTTCAAAATCAATCAAGCTTAAAGAGTTAAGTTAATTTGAGCTTATTTATAAAATTATTCTCTTTTAAAAAGCACATTTGGAACAAAAAGATTTTCATCTGGAATTTGTGCTTAGAAAAGTGCCAAAAACTTATTTACAAAATTCAAAAAGACACCCAAAACTTTTGAATCCTATTTCTTACTTTGCTACCGGTTCCGGATGCAGTTCCGAGTTCCGAGTGCCCGAATGTAGCATTCCGTTTTTCGCTTCGCATTCGGGCACCCGAAATATGGATTAGGAAACCCGAAAGTTCCAGACACCCACTTTATCATAGCCTGCGTTTGAGAATAATTTCGGACGCCCGAAAGTAGTTTAGGGCGCTCACATGGTAGGAAACAAATTTTGAATACGAAATGATTGCGCGTACTTCTATTATGCGGTTTCAAATGCCTGACTACGTTTTGGGCGCCCCCGAAAGTTAAATTTTGCGTGTGCCAATTTCTCTTTCAGACTGTGCAATGATAGGACTTTTAAATTTATGGCACTTGAAAATGGTGTAGGGCACCCGAAAAATAACGTTGCATGTAAGGTAACCGAATAAGACAAAACGGTTTAAGTTTAGGGCGCCCGAATGTTGTTGAAGGCGCCCAAAACTGGTAGCTTCCAGCAACGGACAAAAATTGGATTTTGGTTATAAATTAGGGGGCTTTGGAGCTTCTTTTAGAGATTACTAAGTTTGAAATATTTGTAATGCAATACTTTTGGCTCTCTAAACTCTCTCTAAACTTTCTCTAAATAGTGAAAATATTGTATAAAAGAAAAAAAATTGTAATTTGTGTGATCTTCTTGAAGAAACAAAAGGAGCTGGTGTAAAAGCTTGATGTTTGCACGCAAAAGTATTATCTAGTAAAAATCTAACGTTCTTTTGTGTTGAGAAGTTGGCAAAGATGTAGACAAAGCATCGAATTTTGAAGCAAATCGATTTTGTACTTCTTGAGTTTACATTTCTTCTACTCTTACTTGTTTTATTCGATTTAAAACATTTCAATTTATTTGATTATTTATAATTTTATTTTATAAACCTAATTAACTCCCTTTCCCCTTCCTGTACTGCTATTAATTTCGATCTTAAGAAATGACACAATTTATATATCTTCACAAATGGACACATTCTTTCACAAATATTAAAAAGACATATCCTTTAACAAAAAAGTTTATCTTTTTATGGAAAAATATATCTTTTCGTAAAAAAAAGCAACTCTTTGCATCAAATGAAAAAACATATTTTTACATAAGAATAACTAATTTACCAAAAAAATACAACCATTCATTTAATAATAATTTTAAATAATTTTGTCACTTTCATTTTTATTTTTAATATTACAATCTATACTAACAGATTCTTTACATAAGTATATAACTAATCAGTATGCTTTTTTACATCTATGTTTGTATATTGTTGATAGTGCATCAACCTATCAACTAATTTTTCTGGTTGTATCTAGCACATAGCTAAAAATTTGATAATTGGTATTGCATATTTTAAGTTTGAAATCTAATTGCTTTAGTTATTTAAAAATGAATTCTGCGGATAGGATATTATGTTTCTCTCTCTCTCAAAAAAAAAAAAAATTCTCATCCACTAATATCCTCAAATGGATAATATATTTTTAGTAAGTTAATTAATTAATTAGTTACATAAATATGAACAATGAATTAATTAATTGTATTCTATACTTTAACTTATCATGTAATCCATATACTAATTAATTAATTATTTTTATTTACTTAACTAATTAAAAGAATTGGCATTGTTAAGTTGTCAACATTTTTTTTTTTGAGAATGTATAAGTGTACACCCCCAAGGGGGTGTACATCACACAACCCCACCCATATAAGGGAGGGGGTGTGATGAGGGGTCACATGGAGTGACCCCTAAAAGACATCCCCACCCTTGGATGGGTGGGGGTGTGTGATGTACACCCCCTTGGGGGTGTACTTCTAACTTTTTTTTTTTTTTTTTTTTTTTTTTTCTTCCTACGAGGCTATTTATTTTATGGGTATATATAAGTGTATATCTCATTTGAGGTGTACATCTTACACCCTATCTATTTTAGGGTGGAATGAATTTTACTCTTCACTTCGAAGTGACGAGTAGATAAATGCCCATCCTAGGATGGGGTTAGGTGTAGAATTATTTCGAAATGACGAGTAGATAAATGCCCATCCTAGGATGGGATTAGGTGTAAAATGTATACCCCAAATGGGGTGCACATGCAGCATAGTCCTTATTTTATTATGAAAAAGTGACATGAAAGTCAAATATAATATATTATTCTAGATGATTGATCGTATTTATTATCTATCAAATATTATAAATTTTATAAATAAATAAAAATATATATATTAAATAAAACATTTATATATTTAAACAGTACTTATATGAATAAATCTAATTTTTAAATATACTATTTTTTAAAAGATGACATGAAGCACATTTGAGATAGGGTATATATAAGTGTACACTCCATGAGGGGTGTATATCTTACACCCCACTTCATTCTGAAATAGAATGAATTTCACTGGTCATATCGAAATGACCAATAAAAAAAACTCCACTCCAAAATAAGATGGGATATAGAATATACACCCCTTATAGAATATACACCTAGCAAAGCCTTTGAGATAATGGCCAACAATCGAATATTTCTAACTTCCCAATATCTTCATCCTTACAAGTCATCTTGACAAAGCTTGCCCAAATAAAGAAAAGAAAAAAAAAAAATCCCACTTATTGTACACTCCATTTCTAACAATTCGATCACAATCAATATTTTAAAATTAGGTACGGGGATTCAAAAATATTACTAGATCGAGTATCATTAATTCAATTTTAGCAATATTTATAAATATTTTACTATTATCATTAATTCTACTGTATAAAAATTATATATAAATATATATATATAGAGCTAGGTTTAGAGGTGTCAACGAGCCGAACACGAGCGAGTTGGAATCTGCTCGTGAGCACGAGCTGGCTCGTTTAAATATCGAGCTAAAAAATTTGGCTCGTGTTCGGCTCGTTTATTAACGAGCCGAATACGAGCTGCATGGCTTGCGAACAACAAGTTTAATTTTCATTCCTACTATTAGGTGTAAAGTTGAAAAAAAATTAAAAAATTAAAATTTTAATCTAATAATTAAAATTTATAAAAAATTGATAACCTAAAATCTAAATAGTAAAGTTTATATATATATATATATATATATATATATATATATATATATATATATATATTCGAGCTGTTATCGAGCCGAACACGAGCGAGCTAAAAAATTCGGCTCGTGTTCGGCTCGTTTACTAAACAAGCGATTCAATCTCGAGCTCATTTCAAACCGAACACGAGCTGGCTCGTGAACAACGAGCTGGATTGCCACGCTTAGCTAGGCTGGAATACTATTAATTGTGTCAAGTTATTGGTACTATTAAGTTTTAACCGTTGAATTAAAAGATGTGTGATTGAGATGATAGTGGACCTCTTGGATTTAATAGGTGGTTGGAAAAATAGTAAAATCTAACGAATGAAAATAATTAAAGGATTGATCTAAGGGTAGAAAATTTGATAGTACCAAATGCTTGGTACTATCGACAGTATAGTAGCCAGACTCTCTCTCTCTCTCTCTCTCTCTCTCTCTCTCTCTCTCTCTCTATATATATATATATATATATATATATATAATTAGGCTAGAATACTATCGATAGCACCAAGTCATTGGTGCTATCAAGTTTTTAGTCGTTGGATTAAAAAATATGCGGTTGGGATTATAATGGTCCCCTAGGGTTTACTAGGTGGTTGGTTGAATAGTAAAAATCTTAGGGGACCACTATAATCCCAACCGCATATCTTTTCATCCAACGGCTAAAAATTTGATAGCACCAATTGTTTGGTGCTATCGATAGTATTCTAGCCGATATATATATATATATATATATATATATATATATATATATATATATATATATATATATATATATATATATATATATATATATATAGCACCAATTGTTTGGTCTACAAATTATCATTTTATTCTTAAGTATAATAATAATAATAATAATAATATATATATATATATATATATATATATATATATGGCTATGCTACCTGGACACCCCATTTGGGGTGTACATCCTACACCTAAGCCCATCCTAGGGTGGGTATTTATCCACTCTTCACTTCGAAGTGACGAGTGAAATTCACCCACCCTAGGATGGGTGGGGTGCAAGATGTACACCTACCCCAAATGGGGTGTCCAGGTAGCATAGCCATATATATATATATATATATATATATATATATATATATATATATATATATATATATATATATATATTATTATTATTATTATTATTATTATTATACTTAAGAATAAAATGATAATTTGTAGACCAAATTAGATAGATATAAATTTTTAAATTTTACATTTTTATTAAACTAATCTATGTTAATACACTACAACAAAATTAGGTTATAGCGATACATATTTGTGACACTTTTGTATAAATGTCCTATCTATATTTCATCTATATTCAAAATTAGGTTATAGGAACATATTTTTGAGACATATTATAAAAATGTGTCACTATACACCCTAGCGACGACACATATAGCAACACTAACAATAAGTGGCGACGACACATATAGCAACACTAACAATAAGTGTCGGTATTTTTATCTGTGATATTTTTTTAGATTTTAAAAATATTTAAAAGTGTCGTTATAACATAATTTTTTTATAGTGATAAAAAATAAAAATAATAAAATTGATTTTAACTAGTTAAATTTTAATATAATTTGATAAAAATATCAATTTAATTTAAATAAAATTGGACGATAGTTGAACCACCACCGGATTCAAACAATTCAAAATTGCTCACAAAAGTATACAAATCAAAATTTTCTATCATATAATAAATAATCCAAAACGTGTGTCACATGACAAGTACAGGCCCTCTCTCCTCCCCTATTTATATCCCAAAGCCACCCAACCCCCTCTCTCTCTCTCTCTCTCTCTCTCTCTCTTAATTCTACACATAACTAAAATCTTTTTTTTTCTTTATTTTTTTTTCATTTGGAACACCCATTTCGCCATTATGGAGTTCCAGGGCCACATTTCCCCAATTGATTGTGTTCTCTTAGGCAATAAATTTGACTACACTTAAATTAATTATTCACATAATATATAGTTATTATTAATTAAGTTTTACTAATTAATTAATGTTTATTTTTTTTTAGATCTTGATGACACTTTGTATCCCTCCACAACTGGTATTGCAGCAGCTTGTAAGCATAATATTGAAGGTGCGTTGATCCTCCTCCCTTTTTGCATCTTCTTAGAAAGATTTGTTATAAAAAATTCTCTTTTTTCTTAATGTTTATGTTTTTTAAATGCTTAATCATGCTTATATATATTTATAAATGAATTTTACGTAGTTTCTCGCAAAAAATATTCTAATTTATTTACATATATTTGTCCATATATATTTACAGTTTTTTCTTGGCACTTTATTCTCCTTCACTTAGTCTTAATTCCTACTTCAAAAGAAAATTTTAAACAAAAGGAAAAAAAAAAAGAAGTGATCATGATTAAGTTGATCAGGTTTTATTTGTATGTGAATTTTGCAGAGTTCCTCGCAAAGAAATGTGGTGTCTCTGCAGAAAGAGCTCACTTGCTCCGCGTCGAGCACTTCCGCACCTACGGCAGCTCCCTCGCAGGCCTCATTGTACTCGCCTTTTCTTAATCTCTCTCACAATTTTATTAAACGAGTCACACGAATACCTAATCCATTTTTTATTCAATAACTATTCTTAGTTAGTACTTAATTTTGAATTTTGAATGTTCAACCAGGCACTCGGTTACGACGTTCATCCAGATGAGTATCACAGGTTTGAGCAAGCCGCTTGTTTTTCATGTACTGTAAAACACAGAGAGTGATTTTATGTGCGCTAAGCTAAAAAAGTACAAACGAATGAGAAAATTTTGAAAATTTTGAGTTATCTCAATGTAAACATTGTAATTTTGTAGTTACGTGCACGGAAAATTACCGTACGAGCGGATCGCACCGGACCCACAGTTAGTAATACTGTTAAAGAGCATCCCTCAACGCAAAATAGTAAGTAATAGTTTGTTTTTGTTTTTCGCAGTTTTTGAAATATTTATACTTATTATTCGAACAAATTGAGCGATATATATGTCGGTGGCGGCGATTCATGTTGCAGCTATTTACGAATTCAGATCGGGCGCATTTACAGAAAGTGCTAAAGAGACTGGGCGTCGACGAGGACTGCTTTCATGGGATTGTCTGCTTTGAGACATTGAACCCCCATCTCTTCGACGGGGCCAAAGGGGACGTAACTGCAGCTTCTGCAAAAATAATTCTAAAGCCATCGGCTGCCGCCATAGAAGCAGCCGTCGGTTTTACCGGCTTTGATGCCTGCCGTACTGTAAGACGTTATTACACTAGCTATTTTATTTTCTTTTTCAGTTTTATAGTCTTTTTTTCTAATACAATTGTTCTCTTTTGTCTTTAATAATTGATAAATACTAAGTAAGTTTACATTCTATTTAGAATGTATATCTTACATCTCATATATTCAAGGATGAAATAAATTTTATTCATTACTTCGAGATGATGAATAGAAAAGTTTTCATTTTTGAATAAATAAAGTATAAAATATAGATTCATTTTTGGATGTATATGGAGTATTATATTTTATAATTTAGTAATGGATACTTCTGAATATTAAAATATCCAAAAATATTACTAAATTTTTAATTTAATTATTTTATATTTTTTTTAAGTGAGTTTATTTTAAAAAATATATATATCTAATGTCAACAATTCTTAGAAAAATATTTTTTATTTAAAAGTAAACTTTCAATTTTTTTAAATAATTATTTTTTTTTAATTTTTTTATTTTTTTTTTTTGTCGGTGGTATATATCAGCTGTTTGTTGATGATAGTGAGAGGAACATCGCCGCCGGAAAAGCCGCAGGTCTTATAACCGCCCTGGTAATAAAAGTTGGAAATTCCACCTCCTCTTCGCCAATCTCTAACTCTCTGCACGTCACATCAATAAAAAAAATTAATTTTTTATTTTTATAAATTGAATTATTCTACGCCATTAATGATGATGTTTTAATTCAATCTAGAATGAGAATTCGAAATAGTTTTGTTGTTTGAAGTATTCGCCTTTGAAAATTATGCATCTCTCAAAAATAAAATTAAATTAAATTAAAATAATTTTCACGTGAATAAATATTATTGAATAATTTTCTAAGCCCTAAAGTATTAAAGTGAAAATATTATATTTGGATCATCTTTTGATTTGAAAAAAAAAAAAAATACTTTTTAATATTCTTTGATGGGATGTTCTTATGCAAAAAAATAAAATAAAAATAAAATCATTGTTAAATTTAATTTTTAAACTCCCGGTAAAGTAAAAATATGTCAAAATAATTAATTATACATTTTATTATTATTGTAATAGTCATATTAAATATTCGAATGTTTTGTTTATCCTTACAGATTTAATTAATATATTTTATATAATTTGCATATTTATAAATTTATTAAAATAAGCAATAAATTTAAATTTTATATTATAAAATTTATCAAATTACATAAATTAAATAAATTGAAAGATTAGATAATCAAATCAACATGATCGATAGTTCAGATAATTTAAATTCACATTTTAGATCCATCAAAAAGCTTCGAGTATAAATGCTCTCTTAATATTATTCCAGCTTAAGTTTTTAAAAAAACAACATCTATTTCATATTATATTAACATTATGATATATATAATGGAGGATCAAATAATGATACAATTAAGAAATTAATTAAATCATGAGAAATTGAGAAAATTCAAGAATGGCAATCTCGCAAGAATGGCAACCACACCAAATAGAAAAAATAGTTTCTATTTGGTGTGGTTGCCATTCTTGCGAGATTGTCATTCTTGAGTTTCGACAATTTCTCGTAATTTGAATATTTGTCATAATTGGTAGATTTTTGGTTATGAGAATTTGATTTATCCATAATCAATTTCTTAATTGTATCATAATTTGATCCTCCATTACGTCCCCTCAAGTTTATGGGAGGTGCACGGACTATTAGCTTGTCTTTGAAAATTTTGAATCGATGAGAAAATAGTCCTTTAGTAAAAATATCATCATTTAATCCTCCATTAATATATAAACATATGTCCAGATTGGAAAGAAGGTGAAGACGAGGGAAGCGGATTACTTGCTGGATAACATTCATGATATGAGTCAAGTCGTCACGCAAATGGAATTGCGGAGCGTGTCAAAGGAGGAGGAGAAGGAGAACGAAGAGGAGGTGGATAAGATGAGATCCGAGTTGGGTTCCATTAGACCACCCACCCCAATTCAGGCCTGAATGGATTACTAGTCACCACTTTCGCTTAATTAATAATTTGTTGATCGTTAATCCACTCTTTGCTATAAAATCTCAACTATAGAATATTCTGAAGTAGTCCACTTAATTTCTTTCTGTTCCGTGCGTATTAAACAAGAAAGACTAAAAATTTTATCAAATTTAGTGGCGTCTTAAATTTGATAAAATTTTAACTAAATTAAGTATAAAACTTAGATAAAAAAAAATAAAAATAAAAATAAAAAAATATTAGAAGTTAATTGGGAGAGTCTTGATAATTGAAGGAGTTTCTTTACATTTTTACCTAATTAAACATCTCATAAAGCTGGGACACCCTCTCCACTTGTTGTTGTTGTTGTTGTTCTCTATAAATGCATTGCTGACAGTAGTAAGTACATTTGGCTGCTTTTGCTTTGTTCTTGTCATCATATGTATAAAAAGAGTGCAGTGAATAAATTAATCAAACAAAATTTGTGGGCAATTGATTGGGGCAATGGGAATGGGTGAGGTGGTGATGGTGACAATTAGATCCTTCTAGATCATCTATATCTTCTATATCTTTCCTTTTTAAAGTAGAGTTTCCATTCCAGATGGCGCCACTTTGTCCGCCGTTGGGAATGGACGGTGGTGATTGAACTCACTTCTTTCTTCTTCTTTTTTAAGTTAAAATAAAAATAAAATTTAGTAAGTATTTGTTTTGTTTTGTTTTGTTTTTTTAGTTGACTCTCAAAATTTCTTTTTTGCTATTTCAAAATTTCACTTTGATGCATTTAGCCTCCTCCTACGTTATTCGTTACTATTTCGTTAATTTTTTATAATTTTTATTATCTTTTTAAAAAAATTAATAAAAATAGATTAAATTTTTATTTTTTTATAATAAATAAGAATAATTTAGTCATTTCGTTCCCTTTATTAATATTATAATTATAATTTTTTAAAAATATTTCTAAAATTTTAAAAAATATATATATAAATTTTTAAAAATAAAAAAAAAAATTTATAAATTTTTTTTTTATAATTTAGCTGTCGTTTTTTTTTTTCTTTTTTTTCTTCCATTCTCTGTCTCGGAAGCCTTCACGCCGTTTTTTCCATACCAACAACTTTCAAATTAAACTGCTATACTTTATATAGTCTTTGAAAGATATAATTTTTTTGTCTTTATTGGTGCTTATCATTAATCTAAAAAATTCGAACTTTTAAAAATATACAATCAAAGTGTACAAATAATACGCACACGGATCTCGATCGGACTCAACCCATCTCGAAGTTAGGTCCATTATTGGTTTTTTACCGTTAGATTTATTGTGGACCACACAGATAATGCGCATACGGATCTCGAGCTTTCAGAAATATACAATCAATTTATTTAAAGTGTTCAGATAATGCGCACATGAATCTCAACCGGACTTAATCTATCTGGATGTTGGTCCATTATTAGGCCTCTTGTCGTTAGATTTACTATAGACCGCAGCCCCACTCAATTTATTGAGCTAAACCAACTCAATTTATTAATCTCCTAAATTTATTATCACGAAATAAAAAATTAAATATATTTTTAATCTATAAATAAATAGTCAACACACTATTCACAGCTATAAATTATGCTAAATCTAAAACTGCATCCACAATAAATAGAAAAGTACTTAAAATTAATTGTTTAGTTAAACTTACTTTGATTTGCTCTTGAAGTTTCAAAGGGCGATTCCGCTCTTTTCTTCATTGTTGCTGTTTTGTTTCTGATTGATTCTGTATTGTTTTAATTAGTTTTAAATTTTTAAAACTTTTTTACTAATTAATTGTGAAAATTGCTATTTGAGCTTAATTCTCTATTATTTTTCTTTCCTAATTTTACTATATTATTTTTTCCAGTATCATATTCAAATACATTCATTTTATTTACTTTTTTACTAATTAATTGTGAAAATTGCTATTTGAGCTTAATTCTCTATTATTTTTCTTTCCTAATTTTACTATATTATTTTTTCCAGTATCATATTCATATACATTCATTTTATAAATAAAATGCCTGTGCATGAAGGATTTGAAGGCACAGAAATTTAATACCGTCATTTTATAATAGAGAAGAATAAATAAAATTTGAAAAATTTGAATATTTTTTAAATAATTTAAGTTTTAGAAATTGGCAATTAGCTTCCCCAAATTTTATCAAATAGCTAGTTAAATATATTTCTCTATTTAAGCGAACTAACTAATTACATAGTTATTTTTCTCGCATATCTAGTACGTCATATTATATGCGTTTAAAACACAAAAAGATGTATTTCTTTTCTTCGGCTTATAATAACTAAGCACTAATCCGTCGTTTTTTATATTTCACAATTAACGCCCACTTTCTACTCTTCTACTCTCTTTGTCTCTCTATCTCATTGTGACACTCTTTGAAATTTAAAATAATCTTACACAAAGAATATAATAGGACTAAACCTTTTAATCCGGTTATAGTATTTTGGGTAGTAATTAAATCTAAAATGTAAGATATTAGATTTTTATAAATAGCAAAGTTATAGTATAGTGGGTCGGTCAGCACGTTGTGGGAGTGTTGGGCCGAGGTAGGACCATTTTAGTGCAAATCGTCGTGAAAAACAGAGCCCGAATGAGTTTTTAAGAGGTTTTTGTGGGTTTCGGGCACAGATCCGGGCCCCCTAATCCGCTTTGTAGCCCCCGGAAGGAGTTTGGTTAGCTGGGATGCGTGCATGACACACGGTGGCTCGGCGACTGGGGCAGGGACATGTGGCGGCTTGGCGCTAGCTGCGGGTGCGCTGGGAAGCGAAGCGACATAGACATGACGCGCGTGACGTGCGTGACGCGGGCGATGTGAAGCGCACGTGACGCGCGGAGCAGCGTGGCGGCGAATTCGGGCACCCGAAAGGGGCCCTGTAGTGAGGCGAATCCTCCATGCCGCCCTTTGTTGCTTAGGTCGCCCGATTTGGGTGGTTTCAGGCGCCCAATGTGGGTTTCGAGCGCCCAAATCCTCCTTTTGAGGCTATTTAACGCGCGGGGACCCCTCTTTTCTTCTCTTTTCTTCTCCTACTTGCATTCGTGGGCTCTAAAGAGAGAAGCAAATAGCAAGGGAGGGGGAAAGAGACGTCGTGAGCGCGTGGGGAGTGTCGTGGAGCGCACGGTTCGATCTAAGGATTCGAGCACGGGCTCACGTGCGTGAAATTTGACGGCGCGTCGACTTTGGGGTAGGTTTTACTTTTTATATAATTTGTTTGGGGTTTTCAAGATGATTTTTACGTTGTTATAGGTTTAGCTCATTAGTGTTTTTGGATTTAAGTTTTGTGCTTTTTGTTGTGGTTTTCAGTGCCGCGTAGTTGAACCGGGGTGTTGCCGGATTTTTCGGGGTGGAGCTATTCACGTGTGGTAATCATCATTGAGAGTGTAGTCTTTCCACCGACTGTGTTCTGCCACGCCGAGAATAGCGGAGTAATGATTATATCTACTTTCTAGATATATTAGTTTTTATGTAAAGACCCGGCCCACTAGCAATAATAACTCGTTGGGCCCAAACCATAGCCCAAAATGTTTAAGCCCAGTTATTATTACTAGTGTCCATGTCTCATATATCCTAGAACTACTCTAGCTCTAGCACGCTTAACTCTCATAACCTCTTGGATCTTGCTACCATCCAAAATGCTATAGCTGGGTTAAGAGATTTAATCCTATTATATCATTTATATATAGGACTAATCCAAATTCCGAGGGTGCCACATTCTTCCCCCCTTTAAGCCCTGACGTACACGTCAAGCTCAAGCACACTCACAAGCACCAGGCGATGTGAGACTCATCTCACTAGCCTTAGCCGATCTTGTGGGGAGCTGCACTCCACCCACAACGGTCATTAACCGAGGAGCCTCGCTCTACCCACTATATAACCCTGGCTCAGCCGAGACTCATCTCACATTTCCGGCTGGTGAATAGCTCTGATACCAACTGTGACGCCCCACTTCCCAAGGGGTCACCCATTCTAGAACTACTCTAGCTCTAGCATGCTTAACTCTCATAACTTCTTGGATCTTGCTACTATCCAAAATGCTATAGCTGGGTTAAGAGATTTAGTCCTACTATATCATTTATATATAGGACTAATTCAAATTCCGGGGGTGTCATATTCAATGAGCTGGAGTAGCTCAGATGGCTAGAGCGTGTGGCTGTTAACCACAAGGTCGAAGGTTCAAGCCCTTCCTCTAGCGATAATTAGTTTTTTTATTAAAAAATAATCATCAATATATAATAATTAAATTTAATAATCAGAGAATAGGTTTAAGAAACCTAAGGATTTGGCTAGGATTGAGCCTGTCACGCCCCGAGTTCAAAAACAGAGTCTAAATTATTTTATTTTTTTTTCAATCAGAGTTTAAAAGCAAGCCAGGGTACGACAGACCGCCACATATATAGAAAATTCTCAATCCCCTTGGATTGAGTTTTTTTCTATACATGCACGGCTAAGCACTTACAGCCAATACCAGAGTAGTCTAAACTACGCACTAACAAAAAAAGATTACAAAAGATTATTATTTAACATTTACAACAACTTATTCAATTACATGTTTACAACTGGTAAAATTTCAGCGGCTGCCAAGGGTCAAAGCTATCTCGATAACCTCACCAACACGTCCCGACATCCCAGTACCCGACCGACCTGAAAAATGGTCACCCAGGGAGTGTGAGATATATCGACAGTGTATCCCAGTGGGCACGATGAGCTGAGAAATAGCTAATCGTACCTACTGGCATACAATAATTAGCGAATAGTTAAAGATCAGTAGGTAAGGCAGGTATAACAAGTTGATAATTGAATAATCATGAATAGAATGCTGAGCATAACAGGGTATTGAACTATCATAATAAGAGCATACTGATATAGACACTGAATCAAGAAACTGAGCAATCATAATAGTAAAATGATTAAGCATGCTAAGCAGGTAATGTCACGCCCTAGGGTTGAAACTGCGCCTCGGGCTCGCCAACAGATCCGCCGCACCTACGGGAAGCCCCGTAGAGACGTAGCGACTAACCTGCAAAGAAGTATCTATACTAGCAGATATCAGAGCTGAAATAGTAAAAAAAAAAACTAAATAAAAACATCAAGTACGACTATCACTCAGAATAAATACAAACCATCCTCACCACAAATGTACAAAAAGTCACTCAGAAGACAGGAAAGTAAAAGGTACAACTCGATACCTCACTACATAAATCTCTCAACATGGCACACTCCAAAATAACATAGGGGTACCTCTAACCACACACTGAAGCTGTAGGGAAGGGATCTATCTCGCGACTCCCTTACCTCGGTCTGTAGGAGCTGGATCAGCAACTGGAGCAGCAAGAACTGGAGCTGAAGTCCTTGGGAAAAAAGACACCACGACGGGTGTGAGAACTACCTCCCACATTAGTTTTCAGTGGGTGCCGCCAACAAGCCCGACGGTCTGCCCACTAAGTCTACTAGAGGCATAAGGTAACAAAAGAAGTGCTGTACAGAAAAGCTGGAAAGGTAAAATCTACAGCTGCTATGCCTCTATCTAAATGCTCAAGGTATAGGACAGCAAGAATAATATGCCACTACTAGTACTCATCTCAAATCACCCAATCCAAACCGACTGCCGCATCAGGTCCAGTCAAACCTGCGCCTACCTACTGCCGTCACATCCCGGAGGATCGGACTTACGTAGGACGTCCGTGACTGCCAAAACTGGCTCAGCCAGAGGGATGGTGTCCGTGACTGCCAAAACTGGCTCAGCCGGAGGGACACATGCATCGACAAGCCGCGATAAAAGTAACAGGCCCAACTCCGGAGTGGCACTCGAGGGGCGCGACCCCACCGAGCAAAGTATCCGCGCATCTCTGTCGAGCTCAAATATGGCTCCTGCAGGCTATGATCCAAATCACTGTCTCACCCACTAGCTGGAAACTACACTGCTAAGACTCACTGTCACTAAGACATCTCCCATGATCCCAGATCTATCAACACTATCACTATCCCAAAGAGAACTGAACTACAGACTGCTATCAACTCCACTCGGTCCCCAGACACGAGTGCAAATGCAATCCACAACTACTCGACCTCCCATCCCATAACTCGATCAAGAAACTATGTCAAGAATGACAAAGGTAACAAGTGATGTGGGGAGAGTCTAAAGCAATGAAGAAACCTAGCCCAAGTTGAAGTTTGCTACAGTCTGGATGAACATGATATAAATATGACAGGAGTGCTAGATTAAGTTCCATGGTTTAATAATTTATATGTTGCAAGAATCACAATGAGATCACTAAATTTGACAACTAGCACATGAGGGTTCAAACATACAGTTTTCACAGATTATTTAGCTCATATACTAACATGCATGCTACTACATTTGTAGAGTTAGAGTGCAGTCCATAGATTTTGAAAGCAGGATCACCCACCTGAACACGCTAACTGTCCGGGGTTGTACAGCTAAAAAGTCCAGAAACAACCAAATCACAGTATCTGCCAAGCTAGAAACACAGTAGTAGTGCTCATAATGTCCTGGGTACAAACATAATCCAAAAATTAACACTTTAATCCATTCAATTTCCAAGTTCCCAAAATCTGTGTGAACAGTCCCATTAACACGAAATTTTCACCTAAAAAACATTCTCCAAAAATTTCGATAAAAATATGACGGCGACGCTCGCGAAGAGTAGATGTCGATAGAGTCCTGAAACGTCGAAATCCGATGTCCGGATGAGGAGATAAAAATCAGACAAGTGGGTGCTGTCCTATTCATCCAACAGTCACAAAGAGGGTTAAAAATGTACCCAAAACCCCAGGAAAAGCTCAGTTCCAGAAAAAATGTCCAACACGAAAGTCGTAGATTTACCTCTTGTGAAACCGCTGCCGAAGAAATCGTCCAAAAATATCGTTGGGGTAGCTCTGTAGACCTCCCAGACTGAACTGCGACGAAAATGGGCCTCCAATAGTAAATCGTCGCTCCGCATCACGATGCAGGAAACGCTGTCGTCGCGGCCTCCAAAAATTCCAAGCTTTCACCAGAAGATGCACAAGAGGGAGAGGAAGAATTTTGGTTAAGGGCTCAGGGGCTAAAAGCTTCGAAAAAGTGCTCAAAATCCTGGCCCAAGAGGCCTATTTATAGCCTTTCCTCGAAATCAGCCCAAAAAAAATCAAGTCAAACCAGGCTCGGGCCCACTTTCGGGCGCCCGAAAGTTTTCGGGCGCCTACAGTGTTGGGCCCGGCCCAACACTGTTCACGCCCGAAAACTTCCCGTGCTGCCACGTGTCCCCCGAACAGGCAACACCGGTGCAGGGACAACCGTCGCGCGCCACGTGTCCGAACAGCACACAGTAAGGCGGCGGGCGCCCGCCAATGAGCGGGCGCCACGTGTCCCCGCGGCTGACCCGCCGACCGGTTGCCGCACGCACCGGTCGCGCGATGCCGCCCCACGTGCGCACGCAGCCCGAGGAGCCGGCCACGCGTCCAGTGCACCGCGCCTGCTGCGCCCGCCAATGGGCTGGTGACACGTGTCCCCTGCACCCGGTCCACGCCTTCCGTAGGAATTTCGTGGACCGCGCCACGTGCACCGACCAACCGGAGGCTGCCACGTGTCCCCCGCCTTGGTCCATGCACCGCCGCGCTCACCCAGTAGACCGCGCGCCTTGAGCCCCCCAATCAGGCGGTAGCACGTGTCCCTGCGCCGGGTCTATGCACCCAGCCGCACTGCTCAGTGGACCGCGCGCCAAAAACCGGCCAATAACAGGCCGCCACGTGGCATGCCGGCGGTCTACGGCCCCTCCCATGCACCAAAAATCACAGAAAAATTCCGCGGGTCCGTTTTTGGGCTTCCGGACTCCGAATTAAACAAACAAATAGTCGTTTTCAAGCGTTTTTCCGTACTGAATCCATTTCCGACCTCTGTTTGGCCTAATTCTTTTTAGAAATTTCGGCAAATCTAGCCGAAGGCCAACACAGCAAGTGGTAACACACAGGGTCCATCTGTGGCATCCAATTGATGCACCATGGGTCAGATACACCAATACTAGGTGTTCTAACAGTGGATTCATCGGAAGAACGTTGCATGGGAACCAGGGCCACTACAGGTAATCAATGCATCAATGATAAAATAACCAAATACCCAATCAAAGCCACCATGTTGATCAACAAGACCTCAGGGAAGAATGCCGAATAATTATGAATACAGTGCAGAGCATATCAGGGTATTGAAAATTAAAACAAGAGCATGCTAGTATAACGACTGAATCAAGAAACTGGGTAATCAACAGAGTACAATTACTAAGCATGCTACGCAGGTAAACAATGCATCAATGGTAGAATAATCAAATACCCAATCAAAGCCACCAACCACAACCATACTCGATTCCACCTAGCCAAAGCTGAACAGCAACCCCGTACCATTGATATAGCCGCGAGGATCCTCGTACCTAACGGTACAGCCAAGAGTTTTCTCATATCGGTACAGCAAAGGGGCTCCCCCGTACCCAGTGATACAGCAAAAGGGGGATAACTCACGGGTCAACCAGACCGACCCTTTACCGGTAAAGAACGCAATGTGGGGGATCAATCCCACAGCGTACGCGAGCGAACAGCAGGTGCACAACGATCATAATGCTAATGCTCAAGCTCACGGTCCACAAACCAAGAAATCGGCAAAATGCCGAAAATCCCCACATGGATGCAATAACTGAAAGCCAATCTGATCTCATCTCATGCAATACTGAATGCAAGGAACAATGACTATCGGTACAAGAGTAATATCCAAGATATACTGAGAAACATAGTAATATCTGATAGCTAGCTAGTGACCAATCAGGTATGGCAAAAGTCCAAGATATACTGAGAACATAGTAAATATCTGATAGCTAGCTAATGACCAATCAGGCATGGTAAAAGTTCAAGATATAAGATAGATGACCAATCAAACACGAAAAGTGTCCAAGTATAAACTAGATGACCAATCAGGCATGATAAAAGTCCAAGATATAAGCTAGATGACCAATCCAACACGAAAAGTGTCCAAGTATAGACTAGATGACCAATCATGCAGGGTAAGTGTCTAGATATAATCATAATAACTAGAAGCAACTAAAGATTAATCATGCAAGGCATCATATAGGCTGATAACTAATACTGATCAAATAATCAGGCAGATATAGCAATAGAAAAGTAATGTTGATCAATAAAAAGGCAGGCTCAAATAATGAAATTTAGGCTACCACAAGAACAAGGGTCCGACCAATTAAGGTACCCCAGAGGACCGAAATGATAAAGCCCGGACCGAAGATAAACCCACCTGTCTGCAGACGAACTATCGACTCCAACAGAATGCTCGAAGACTGTGCCAACCTAAATCATATGTTTTGATCAGGGAACAACTCACATATACCCAAACCACAGACTCATTATTCTTACTTAAACCTGGATCATTTCCAGATTGACGCCAAATTTACCAAAATACCCCTCCCGAAAATTCATTTTAGATTCCCGGGAGATACGGGCATCAACCCTATGCCGCTGGCTCAACCAGATTCTACTGGGACACATCAGACAGCAAGGCATAATCGCCGCAATTCCTCGAATTGCGTGATTAACACCGGGATGCCGTTAAACTGAGGATTTTGTCGATTTACGGACCGATAATCAATTTTTTGCTCAACGAGAGCCGTTGGATCCCTAACGAAAAGCTTAGAGATCATTGACACACTGCCCGAGATAGCACATGAGGTTACAATTGCATTTAGACCCCTAGGGTTTCCAGAAATTGCACTTTTATGTGTATTTGAGAGCTGTTTTTGCCCGTTGATCTAATTATCGGAACATCATTTTAACGAACCGTCACCTCCAGTAGGTGGCGCTCGACTCGCTGAACACCGTGCTCACCATTTGGCAGCAGCATGGTACCCGAGAAAAACTTCGGGTCATAATTTACTTGCTAACATAGGCTAAATCGCATTATCCTTGCATTTTAAATTTTCGACTCGACCAAACCAATTTATGAGGCAAGCATCGCGTTCAGTGACCTCAAAATAGCCAGAAGCTCACTGTCGCGAAGTTTCATAATGCCCACCATGTGTTTGTTGAAATGCCTCAAAGAACCCGAATCTTGTTTTGGCCACTGTTGTGCATCCAGCAAGGCACCAGATAACTACACTTGATTCCCTGAGCACCAGGCGATGTGAGACTCATCTCGCTAGCCTTAGCCGACCTTGTGGGGAGCTGCACTTCATGCACAACGGTCATTAGCCGGGGAGCCTCGCTCTACCCACTATATAACCCTGGCTCTGTTACGGCATTTTGGTGTTGGCATATTTCGTGAGTCAAGTCGGTGAGTTGAGTCGGAGTCTTGAAGTGATCAAATTGTCAATCAGCAATCGAAGACTCAGAAAAGATTCAACAAGAGCTCAAGTTGACACTCAGTGTTTTGAGTTTTGAAGATTGAAGGTGAAGAATTGTGGATCAATTGCATCAATCTTAAAGAAAATGGATTCGGAATGCTTAGGTACGTTTAACTAAATAATTTTGGTGATCCGAATACATTTGAGTAGTTTAGAAACACTTGGATAAGGTTTCATTGCATAAAAATCAAAAACTGAACAAATTGGATGTTCAGAGTCCGGATCAGAATTTCTGATCCTGAACCCGATCAGGATCAGAATTCCGATCAGGATCAGAATTCCGATCCGGATCAGAATTCCGATCCGGATCCCGAACCTTGTTTTTTCAGGAATTGCTGAAAAAAGACGACGATCAGGATCGCCGTAAATCCGATCCGGATCGTCGTGCGGGAAAATTTCTGTTAAGGCAGTTTTTGATGCTTATCTCTTTCCAAAGGTTTCTAAACTATAAATAGACATTTAGGGTTTCTCAAAAACGACCGATAAAAATATAAAAAACACTTGAGAGCAACCCTAGAGGCTAGGTTTTTACCGTTCTTCTTTATAGCCTCTTTTAGGTCAATTCGATGGTTCTTTCAAGAACATATCTTTTGTCGAATTGATCTAATCTTTGCTTAGAGATTCCATCCATGGTTCTTCATTGATAATCTAAGCAAAGGATCACCATCGAAGCCTATATTTCCTTATCGGCTGAGTTTGCGTCGTGGATTCGACGTGGCACCGTGGATTCGGTGTGTTGAAGGCGTTTCGTGGATTCGAAACGTGTGCTCGTGGATTCGAGTGGCGTTCGTGGATTCGAACGTGTGCAGTGGACGTGCAATCGGTGGAGCGCAAGGTCCGAAGAACTTGAAGGAGGGGTTGAGTCCGTGGAGTCGGTAATCACCTTGTTATTCTTCAATTCTTAGTGGATTGTTATTGCGTGTTGGTCCCGTGGTTTTTCTCCTGGATTGGAGTTTCCACGTAAATCTCGGTGTGTTGATTTTTATTTTCCGCATTGGTTTTTATTTTGCACTGAGATTTGATTTTTAAATATTACACCTATTCACCCCCCTCTAGGTGTTTGATAGTACCTATTTAGATCCTTGTGGATCCTTAATAACTCTACAATTGGTATCAGAGCGGGTTTTAGGTTTATCTATCATGTCGGGTGAAAGTGGTAATATTTTTAGACCTCCTCTTTTTGATGGGACCAATTATGCGTATTGGAAAGTGCGGATGAGAGCTTTTCTCATCTCTATTGATGAGCGGGTATGGCAAACCGTGGAATACGGTTGGGTGCATCCGGTTGAGGAAGTAGGAAATTCTACTACCCCAAAACCTCGCTCTAGATGGTCTAAAGAGAAATCGAAAGATCTTCTTACAATGGGAAAGGTATGAACGCTTTATTTAATTCTCTTTCCTCGACTGAGTTTACACAGAATTTCCGCGTGTGAAACCGCGAAGGAAATTTGGGATATTCTCAAAATTACACATGAGGGTACTAATCTTGTAAAAATTCAAAAGCTCCAGATGCTTACAAGTCAATTTGACTCTATTCATATGGAAGAGCATGAATTGTTTACAGATTATTACACTAGACTTCAAGATGTAATTAATACATGTGCTAATTTAGGAGAAAAGATCCCGGAGTCGAAAATTGTAAGAAAGATACTTCGGACTCTTCCGGAACGGTTTAGGGCAAAGGTTACCGCCATTGAAACCGTTAGTCATCCGGATGAGATGAGTGTAGAGGAATTAGTAGGTGCTTTACAAACTTATGAGATGACTTTTCCTACTAATCAAATTTCTTCCAAGTCTTCTTCTAAGCTTACAGGTATTGCATTCAAATCAACAAAGGAAGAAGATGACGAATCAAGTTCCGATGATGAAATCTCTTTTGCCGATGTTGAAGAACAATTGGCGCGGATCACAAAGAAATTTCGTCGAAATTTTGTGGAAGAATCGAACCGATGGATCTTCATCCAACAAACCATCTAAGAAAGTGATCATCGGGTCTAATCCTCTAAACTCAAATCGTTGCAAAACCTTCTAAAGAAAAGAAACAAGATGAGTTCGAAGGGGAAAATC
>CM054947.1:4805580-5042219 GCA_029168755.2 Tillandsia fasciculata | reverse complement strand
CTGGTGACACGTGTCCCCTGCACCCGGTCAACACAGCCTTGCCGTATGAAGTTTCGTGGACGCAGCGCCGCCACGTGCACCGACCAACCGAGGCTGCCACGTGTCCCCCGCCTTGGTCCATGCACCGCCGCGCCACACCAGTAGACCGCGCGCCTTGAGCCCCCCAATCAGGCGTAGCACGTGTCCCTGCGCCGGGTCGGCACCCACCGCACTGCTCAGTGGCCGCGCCCAAAAACCGTCCAATAACAGGCCGCCACGTGGCATGCCGGCGGTCTACGGGCCCCTCCCATGCACCAAAAATCACAGAAAATTTACGAAGCGGGTCCGTTTATTGGGCTTCCGGACTCCGAATTAAACAAACAAATAGTCGTTTTAAGCGTTTTTCCGTACTGAATCCTTTCCGACCTCTGTTTGGCCTAATTCTTTTTAGAAATTTCGGCAAATCTAGCCCGAAGGGCCAACACAAGCAAGTGGAAACACAGGTCCATCTGTGGCCATCCAATTGATGCACCATGGGTCAGATACACCAATACTAGGTTTCTAACATGGATTCATCGGAAGAACGTTGCATGGGAACCAGGGCCACTACAGGTAATCAAATGCATCAATGATAAAATAACCAAATACCCAATCAAAGCCACCATGTTGATCAACAAGACCTCAGGGAAGAATGCCGAGAATATTATGAATACAGTGCAGAGCATATCAGGGTATTGAAAATTAAAACAGAGCATGCTAGTATAACGACTTGAATTCAAGAAACTGAGTAATCAACAGAGTACAATTACTAGCATGCTAAGCAGGTAACAATGCATCAATGGTAGAATAATCAAATACCCATCAAAGCCACCAACCACAACCATACTCGATTCCACCTAGCCAAAGCTGAACAGCAAACCCCGTACCTTGATATAGCCGCGAGGATCCTCGTACCTAACGGTACAGCCAAGAGTTTTCTCATATCGGTACAGCAAAGGGGCTCCCCCGTACCCAGGATACAGCCAAAGGGGGATAACTCACGGGTCCAACCAGACCGCCCCTTTACCGTAAAGAACGCAATGTGTGGGATCAATCCACAGCGTACCGACGGCGACACAGCAGGTGCACAACGATCATAATGCTAATGCTCAAGCTCACGGTCCACACAAACCAAGCAATCGGCAAATGCCGAAAATCCCACATGGATGCAATAACTGAAAGCCAATCTGATCTCATCTCATGCAATACTGAATGCAGGAACATGACTATCGTACAAGAGTATATCCAAGATATACTGAGAAACATAGTAATATCTGATAGCTAGCTAGTGACCAATCAGGTATGGCAAAAGTCCAATTATACTGAGAACATAGTAAATATCTGATAGCTAGCTATGACCAATCAGGCTATGGTAAAAGTTCAGATATAAGATAGATGACCAATCAAAACACGAAAAGTCCAAGTATAACTAGATGCCAATCAGGCATGATAAAGTCCAAGATATAAGCTAGATGACCAATCCAACACGAAAATGTCCAAGTATAGACTAGGTGACCAATCATGCAGGGTAAGTGTCTAGATATAATCATAATAACTAGAAGCAACTAAAGATTAATCAGCAAGCTCATATAGGCTGATACTAATACTGATCAAATAATCAGGCAGATATAGCAATAGAAAAGTAATGTTGATCAATAAAAAGGCAGGCTCAAATAATGAAATTTAGGCTACCACAAGAACAAGGGTTCGACCATTAAGGTACCCCAGAGGACCGAATGATAAGCCCGGACCGAAGATAAACCCACCTGTCTGCAACGAACTATCGACTCCAACAGAATGCTCGAAGACTGTGCCAACCTAAATCATATGTTGATCAGGGAACAACTCACATATACCCAAACCACAGACTCATTATTCTTACTTAAACCTGATCATTTCCAGATTGACGCCAAATTTACCAAATACCCTCCCGAAAATCATTTTAGATGCTCCGGGAGATACGGGCATCAACCCTATGCCGCTGGCTCAACCAGATTCTACTGGGACACATCAGACAGCAGGCATAATCGCCGCAATTCCTCGAATTGCGTGATTAACACCGGGATGCCGAAACTGACGATTTTGTCGATTTACGGACCGATAATCAATTTTTTGCTCAACGAGAGCCGTTGGATCCCTAACGAAAAGCTTAGAGATCATTGACACACTGCCCGAGATAGCACATGAGGTTACAATTGCATTTAGACCCCTAGGGTTTCCAGAAATTGCACTTTATGTGTATTTGAGAGCTGTTTTTGCCCGTTGATCTAATTATCGGACAACATCATTTTAACGAACCGTCACCTCTCAGTAGGTGGCGCTCGACTCGCCTGAACACCGTGCTCACCATTTGGCAGCAGCATGGTACCCGAGAAAAACTTCGGGTCATAATTTACTTGCTAACATAGGCTAAATCGCATTATCCTTGCATTTTAAATTTTCGACTCGACCAAACAATTTATGAGGCAAGCATCGCGTTCAGTGACCTCAAAATAGCCAGAAGCTCACTGTCGCGAAGTTTCATAATGCCCACCATGTGTTTGTTGAAATGCCTCAAAGAACCCGAATCTTGGTTTTGGCCACTGTTGTGCATCCAGCAAGCACCAGATAACTACACTTGATTCCCTGAGCACCAGGCGATGTGAGACTCTCTCGCTAGCCTTAGCCGACCTTGTGGGGAGCTGCACTTCATGCACAACGGCATTAGCCGGGGAGCCTCGCTCTACCCACTATATAACCCTGACTCTGTTACGGCATTTTGGTGTTGGCATATTTCGTGAGTCAAGTCAGTGAGTTGAGTCGGAGTCTTGAAGTGATCAAATTGTCAATCAGCAATCGAAGACTTAGAGAAGATTCAACAAGAGCTCAAGTTGACACTCAGTGTTTTGAGTCTTGAAGATTGAAGGTGAAGAATTGTGGATCAATTACATCAATCTCAAGAAAATGGATTCGGAATGATCAGGTATGTTTAACTAAATAATTTTGGTGATCCGAATACTTTTGATAGTGTAGAAACACTTGGATAATTTTTATTGCATAAAAATCAAAAACTGGACAAATTGGATGTTCAGAGTCCGGATCAGAATTTCTGATCCTGAACCCGATCAGGATCAGAATTCCGATCCGGATCAGAATTCCGATCCGATCAGAATCCGATCCGGATCCCGAACCTTGTTTTTTCTGGAATTGTCAAAAAAGACGACGATCCGGATCGCCGTAAATCCGATCCGGATCGTCGTCCTGGAAAATTTCTGATAAGGTAGTTTTTGATGCTTATCTCTTTCCAAAGGTTTCTAAACTATAAATAGACATTTAGGGTTTCTCAAAAACGACCGATAAAAATATAAAACACTTGAGAGCAACCCTAGAGGCTAGGTTTTTATCGTTCTTCTTTATAGCCTCTTTTAGGTCAATTCGATGGTTCTTTCAAGATCATATCTTTTGTCGAATTGATCTAATCTTTGCTTAGAGATTCCTTCCATGGTTCTTCATTGATAATCTAAGCAAAGGATCACCATCGAAGCCAATATTTCTTATCGGCTGAGTTTGCGTCGTGGATTCGACGTGGCACCGTGGATTCGGTGTGTTGAAGGCGTTTCGTGGATTCGAAACGTGTGCTCGTGGATTCGAGTGGCGTTCGTGGATTCGAACGTGTGCAGTGGACGTGCAATCGGTGGAGCGCAAGGTCCGAAGAAGTTGAAGGAGGGGTTTGAGTCCGTGGAGTCGGTAATCACCTTGTTATTCTTCAATTCTTAGTGGATTGTTATTGCGTGTTGGTCCCGTGGTTTTTCTCCTGGATTGGAGTTTCCACGTAAATCTCGGTGTGTTGATTTTTATTTCCGCATTGGTTTTTTATTTTTGCACTGAGATTTGATTTTTAAATATTACACCTATTCACCCCCCTCTAGGTGTTTGATAGTACCTATTTAGATCCTGGTGGATCCTTAAATAACTCTACAATTGGTATCAGAGCGGGTTTTAGGTTTATCTATCATGTCGGGTGAAAGTGGTAATATTTTTAGACCTCCTCTTTTTGATGGGACCAATTATGCATATTGGAAAGTGCGGATGAGAGCTTTTCTCATCTCTATTGATGAGCGGGTATGGCAAACCGTGGAATACGGTTGGGTGCATCCGGTTGAGGAAGTAGGAAATTCTACTACCCCAAAACCTCGCTCTAGATGGTCTAAAGAGGAAATCGAAAAATCTTCTTACAATGGGAAAGGTATGAACGCTTTATTTAATTCTCTTTCATCGACTGAGTTTACAAGAATTTCCGCGTGTGAAACCGCGAAGGAAATTTGGGATATTCTCAAAATTACACATGAGGGTACTAATCTTGTAAAAATTCAAAAGCTCCAGATGCTTACAAGTCAATTTGACTCTATTCATATGGAAGAGCATGAATTGTTTACAGATTATTACACTAGACTTCAAGATGTAATTAATACATGTGCTAATTTAGGAGAAAAGATCCCGGAGTCGAAAATTGTAAGAAAGATACTTCGGACTCTTCCGGAACGGTTTAGGGCAAAAGTTACCGCTATTGAAACCGTTAGTCATCCGGATGAGATGAGTGTAGAGGAATTAGTAGGTGCTTTACAAACTTATGAGATGACTTTTCCTACTAATCAAATTTCTTCCAAGTCTTCTTCTAAGCTTACAGGTATTGCATTCAAATCAACAAAGGAAGAAGATGACGAATCAAGTTCCGACGATGAAATCTCTTTTGCCGATTTTGAAGAACAATTGGCGCGGATCACAAAGAAATTTCGTCGGAAATTTTGGAAGAATCGAACCGATGGATCTTCATCCACGAAACCATCTAAAGGATCATCGGGTTCTAAATCCTCTAAACTCAAAGGCGTTGCAAAACCTTCTAAAGAAAAAGAAAAAGATGATTTCGAAGGGGAAATCCGATGTTATCGATGCAAAGGCTACGGCCATATTTCAACGGATTGTCCTTCTAAGAAATCATACAAAAAGAAGGCTTTGCAAGCAAAAACTTGGGACGATTCTAGTTACGATGAATCGACCTCAAGTGAAGAGGAAAAAGAAAAAATTGTTGCTTTTCATGCCTCTCAAATTCCCTCTTCTAATTTGTGCTTATCATCTTTAGTCACTGACTCTATTCCTTTGATTTTGCATGAAACATCAACATCCGGAGGAGAGTCATCAAGTGAGGGGGAGTCGGACGAAGAAGAACTCGTTGAGGCATACCAACAACTTCTTGCGGAATCAAAGAAGATGGCCAAGCATATCAAGAAGTTGAGGAAGCAACGACTTGAAGTTCAAGACGAGAATCAAGCTTTAAAGATCAAACTTCATGATCTCGAGGAGGAACGAGAGCTTTTATTGGATAATAATAAAATCCTCCAAGAAAAGCTAAACCAATCGGAGATGAACGCAAAATTATATATGGACAAGATTGGTTTTCTAGAAAAGCAGTTTGAGGAGATTCATGTCACCAACCAAGCTTTGACCGAGCAAGTTCATGAACTTAAATCCGACATACAAAGGCTTTCAACCGGTTCCAAGAAACTTGATTGTATGTCCGGATTAGGTCAAACAAGCAAGGTTGGTTTGGGATTTAAAAAGAACCAAACTGTGAAGGCTTCAAGTTCCACAATCAAATTGAAAGGAAGAACTTGTCACTTATGTGGACTTGAAGGACATTTGGTGAAGAATTGCCCGAAAAAGAGAAAGAAAAATCCTTCGGCAACTTCATCTACGGAGCGGACTCAACGGAATCAAAAGACACATCAAGTCAAAGGAGTTCACTCAACCCACCAAAGGTCCGAGCCACAACATCAATCATACAAGTGGATCATTGCAAGGCAAAGACCTAAGGTGGACCAACAGTCAAAGCGGACAACCCCCGGGCACAACGAATCAAGACAACCCAAAATCCAGCGATTTTGGATTCGGAAAGGTGATATCTTTCCTTGTCTTAAGTTCTAAATAGCTTGTGACTGTATGTAATGCTTTGATTGGTTTTTCCTTCATATTTCTTCTTAATCGTTGCATTACATGTTTTCAATGCTCTTTGTTTTTATACTTTGTTTTTGAACAAAAGGGTTTTTAACGAACAAGTGCATTGAATAAAAAGGGTTTCACGTTCACTCACTCCAAATTAATTTTATATGGATTATCAACTTTACTCCATAATCATAATCTTGAAGATACTTCATTATAGGAGTTTTTGATAGTTATAAGCATCAAATTTTAGAAATCATGTGTGATCTTTAGATGCTTAATCTATCTCGGTTGTGTGAATTCTTTGTGACAACACAAGTTGAGCATTGGTCATATTGACTTTAATTGCATCTTTTCACGCATTTAGAAATCTATTATGCTTTTGACATCATAATATTTCAATGTTGCAATGATCATTTATGTTAATTAAGTCATCTTTTAAGTGATCAAAGTCAATTTCTCTCTCAATGATCTCTTGGTATAGTCATTATCTTATTTGACTGTTTAGTCGAGTATGAATGCGAGATCAATTTTTGTCTGAATACCTTATATATTAAATAATTGATAGCCAATTGAGGGGGAGTCAAAGAAAAGTAAAATGCTCAAAAGATGTGGAAAGAGTTACATCCCAATGAGGAGTGTGAAAACTACCACCACATGGAGGAAAAAGATACCCCATGTATGCCAAGCAAAGTTTTTTTTTTTAAAAAATGATGATGAAATGCATGTTGAAATACTTGACTCTGTCAAATTTCAAGGTTGGTATAAGGTGGGAATTTTAACGAAAGATGCTCAAAGAGCCACTCTCTTCAACAGATTGTCTAGATATATTATCTAACTTATCTGGAATTTCAAACATCTATTGATCTTGGTATTTCATTTTCTTTACCAAATTGATGATTTGATAAAGGCATTACGCATAAGATCATGTTAGATGTGATTGAAGTTGTTCAACTTTAAGGGTTTTAATTTTCATAAATTTTCGTTTCATTTTTGAGTATTTTTGATAGATTTGGTATAATCTATTTCTTGTTGCATGAAACGATGACTTTTGTTTAAAGTTGATGCGCTAAAGTGCTTACATACTTTTTCTGATTTTTATGGAATTTTTCTAAATTATTCTAATGAAAGAAATTTGGATCATATACCTCAATCTCAAGAAAGGGTAGAATTCAAGATTGATGTCATTTGAAAATCTCTGTAAGTCATCTTTGTAAATCCGTTACATCTTGATAGAGTTTGGATCTCAAGATTATTTTTGATGACTTGTGTTTGATGAATATAACATGAAAAACTGTTTATAATATTTTATCTTTGTTTTTCATGATTTAGGAGTAAATCTTTTTAATTTTGTGAAATTAATTGGATTGAATGGCATCTGTGTGAATTCATTGTTTAAAGCACTTAAATTGATTTCTTGATGGAATACAAATCGGTATTTGAAAAGATTCCAAAATCTGGATTTGTTTCAAGAAATTATTTGATTTTTGCTTTCTGGTACCGGTACGCAATCTGCATTTTTGTTATATACCGGAACTGAGCTTTTATCTCTCTTTCTCTATGAACTAATGTTGTTAGTGATTTCCTTTTGTCTAGTATGTTCACTGTTTGACAATTTGTGACAAAAAGGGGGAGAACAGAAAATAATGATCGTATCACAAAGGGGGAGAACATAAATGCTCAAGACAGGGGGAGAACATGGAGAACATGGAGAACATGTTAGAGATGCTCAAGATAGGGGGAGATAAAGAAAAGATTGAAAGAGAAAACAAAAAGCCGAAAAACAAAAGAACCAAAAAAGACGAATCAAATGTAGGATTTTAATTTCTAACGACTAACGTTTGATTTTGTTTGGAGTTTTGTTTTGCAGGAATTACATCACTTTAAGACTCCAAGTCCTAAGTCATAGAGTATGTTCTAGGACTGTTTGGTTCAAATGTAATTTTGTATTTATTGGATCTTTCACGCAAAGAAAATCAATGTTTTGGTGATGACATTGAATTTCGAATTTTTTGGTTTAAGATGAGTGACTTGAGCGTTTTTATGTATTTTTGGGTTTTGTCACGAAATTGCCAAAGGGGGAGATTGTTACGGCATTTTGGTGTTGGCATATTTCGTGAGTCAAGTCAGTGAGTTGAGTCGGAGTCTTAAAGTGATCAAATTGTCAATCAGCAATCGAAGACTTAGAGAAGATTCAACAAGAGCTCAAGTTGACACTCAGTGTTTTGAGTCTTGAAGATTGAAGGTGAAGAATTGTGGATCAATTACATCAATCTTAAAGAAAATGGATTCGGAATGATCAGGTACGTTTAACTAAATAATTTTGGTGATCCGAATACATTTTATAGTGTAGAAACACTTGGATAATTTTTAATTGCATAAAAATCAAAAACTGGACATTGGATGTTCAGAGTCCGGATCAGAATTTCTGATCCTGAACCCGATCAGGATCAGAATTCCGATCCGGATCAGAATTCCGATCCGGATCAGAATTCCGATCCGGATCAGAATTCCGATCCGGATCCCGAACCTTGTTTTTCAGGAATTGCTGAAAAAAGACGACGATCCGGATCGCCGTAAATCCGATCCGGATCGTCGTGCGGGAAAATTTCTGTTAAGGTAGTTTTTGATGCTTATCTCTTTCCAAAGGTTTCTAAACTATAAATAGACATTTAGGGTTTCTCAAAAACGACCGATAAAAATATAAAAAACACTTGAGAGCAACCCTAGAGGCTAGGTTTTTACCGTTCTTCTTTATAGCCTCTTTTAGGTCAATTCGATGGTTCTTTCAAGAACATATCTTTTGTCGAATTGATCTAATCTTTGCTTAGAGATTCCATCCATGGTTCTTCATTGATAATCTAAGCAAAGGATCACCATCGAAGCCTATATTTCCTTATCGGCTGAGTTTGCGTCGTGGATTCGACGTGGCACCGTGGATTCGGTGTGTTGAAGGCGTTTCGTGGATTCGAAACGTGTGCTCGTGGATTCGAGTGGCGTTCGTGGATTCGAACGTGTGCAGTGGACGTGCAATCGGTGGAGCGCAAGGTTCGAAGAACTTGAAGGAGGGGTCGAGTCCGTGGAGTCGGTAATCACCTTGTTATTCTTCAATTCTTAGTGGATTGTTATTGCGTGTTGGTCCCGTGGTTTTTCTCCTGGATTGGAGTTTCCACGTAAATCTCGGTGTGTTGATTTTTATTTCCGCATTGGTTTTTTATTTTTGCACTGAGATTTGATTTTTAAATATTACACCTATTCACCCTCCTCTAGGTGTTTGATAGTACCTATTTAGATCCTGGTGGATCCTTAAATAACTCTACAGGCTCAGCCGAGACTCATCTCACATTTCCGGCCGGTGAATGGCTCTAATACCAACTATGACGCCCCACTTCCCAGGGGGTCACCCATCCTAAAACTACTCTAGCTCTAGCACGCTTAACTCTCATAACTTATTGGATCTTGCTACCATCTAAAATACTATAGCTGGGTTAAGAGATTTAGTCCTAATATATCATTTATATATAGGACTAATCCAAATTCCGGGGGTGCCATATTCAATGAGCTGGAGTAGCTCAGATGGTTAGAGCGTGTGGCTATTAACCACAAGGTCGAAGGTTCAAGCCCTTCCTCTAGCGATAATTAGTTTTTTTATTAAAAAATAATCATCAATATATAATAATTAAATTTAATAATTATTATTAATCTCTAAACCCGGCTATAGTATTTTAGATGGTATCAGAGAATAGGTTTAAGAAACCTAAGGATTTGGCTAGGATTGAGCCCTAGGATGACTTGAGTCTGACGTGAGTGCGTGGGGATGTATGTTGTTCCTGGGGTTAGGAGCTCAAGTGCCTTTATCACTATTTGAGTATATCCTAACCTGGTTGTTGTGTTTCAGTTATGGCTCGACCTAGGCGTCATGGTGGTGATGATGAGCGAGGTACAGGCAGAGGCCGAGGTGTCGGCCGACCTCCCAGAGTGTGCCAAGAGAGCCGGAGGGCTCCGATAGATTTCAGTAGATGCAGGTCCAGATTACTGCACTAACCGCTGTGGTTTAGCAGCTTGTACAGCAGTAGGCTGCTGTTCATGCTACACTTGCCCCGTCTCCTGTTCAGCCACCTAAGCCAGTACCGGAGGAGCCAGTAATACCTCCTGCTGCCCTAGCGCCACCTGTAGCGACAGCCCCGGCAACTGCCACTACTTATGGGGCTACTACTGCTACCGTTAGCGACCCACCGGTTGCTGCTGCCTGGACCTCTTCTCGGCCGACGACGCCTGCCGCTACAGAGAATGCGGCTCAGGCTGAAAGGCCCGAGCGAAGGCGGTCCTCATGGAGTTTAAGAAGTTTCAGCCACCTACCTTTGATGGCGCCACTGATGATGATTTTGGGCTATCGAAAAATAGGTGCTGCGCATGGAAAAGCTCTTCAGAGATGTATACACAGAGGACCATGATCGTGTACATCTAGCCGCACACTGCCTCGAGGGAGAGGCGGACTAGTGGTGGTCTGGAGTGTTACGAGAGCAGTACGGGGGAATGCCCAGAACCCCCGTGGCAAGAATTCAAAGACGTGGTTTATGATCGCTATCTCAATGATGTTACTAAGCAGTGACTGGAATGGGAATTGGAGACTATGCACCAAGGAGACCGCAGTGTTCGGGACTATGAGCGAGAGTTCTCCCGCATTTGTGCCCTAGTTCCGCATGCGGTGTGGGACGAACGACGCAAGATCCGGCTATTCTCCCAAGGGTTGCGACCTGAGATTAGGCGACTTCTTTCCTCTCTCGACATCCGGTTGTATCGGGACTGCGTCAACCGAGCTCTCTCCGTCCATGCTGACATCGCGGTCGCTCGTGTCGAGCGACATGCCGCCGAAAAGGGCAAGGAAAAGAAGAGGTCATACTCTGGGGACGGCAGTGGATCGTCAAGTAGTAAGAAACCACCCAGACACCCTCGACCCCATGATCAGACTATGAGTGTTTCTGCTGGCAGTCAACAGCGGGCTCCATGACCGTGTGTATTTTGTGGTGGGCCACACCGAGTAGTTACTTGTGATCAGCGCCATGGCCGTTGCTACAAGTGTGGCCAGGCCGGGCACATTGTGGCGAACTGCCCTCAGAGATCTGAACCAGCTCAGTCCATTGTTTCTGCTTCAGCCGTTTCTGCTCCACGGCAAATTCCTGCACTGAACACGTCTTCCCATGGACGATCTTCGCCTTCTCATCAGTCTAATGGGACACATCAGAGTTTTGGAGGGCGAGTGTATGGCCTGACTGCTCTAGGTGATCCACCAGTAGTAGACTTGACAGGTGTGTTGCTAAGTGGTAAGCTTTATATTATGCACTAATATTGGTATTATAATGCACGTGTATAGTTTTTAGTTGTTTTGGTGTGACTGATTGTCACTGGGATGGAGTTGGACAGTGTAGATTTATCGCGACTGATTGTTGCCGTGTAGTGTTAGTCTGGCACCCGGTGTTAGTGTACTGCTCGATATCCTACTGTAATTAAGTTTCGGGGACGAAACTTCTAATAGGGAGGGGGTAATGTAGTATTCTAGAAATTCAAATTTGAATTTGAAGAATTCAAATGTCAATATGAATGAGAAAATGCAAAAGTAAACCTATGTGGTTGTATACCGGTGTGCAAATTACACAATTTATGGAGCACTATTTCTGCCTTTCAGATCCAAGTCTGATCTCGAAAATCTTAAATCGCTAGTGCGATCGTCTCATTGAATCGATTGAAAATGATATAAACCAATTTTCGATCTGACGGTCGGATTGTCCAAAAATCAGAGAAAAAGCTGGTGGGACCCGCGACTTAAGTGAATAGTAACCCTCTGATTCGGATTTTTCGCTGGCGAACGTCGGCCGATTCACTGTCTGGTGTCCGAATCTGATAATCTAGGTGTTTGATTTTAATCGCTTCATCGTTTTGAGCGTAGTGGCGCTGACGAAATCTGCATTTGATGACTCTAATGCATCGTGATGCGTGTCACACAGTATAAGTTACTATATTTAAATGGATCGAGAATTTATCGGGGCGCCAACTCGAGAAACCAAATATGCTACTTAATAGGTTTCGTCAAGCCGGACGTCGTGGTGCTATCCGTTTTTCAGTTTGACAATCCGGTTGTCTCGAAAAGTGCGAAATATGCAAAAATTTACAGTATTTTGCAAGGAGTCATAATATTTTATGTACCAAATAGCTAGAAAATTTGTGGAGAGGGTCTTCTACGCATTTTGCTTGTACAGTGAAGGACTCATAATTAAATATCAAGTGTTGGCATTTTGTGCAAGATGTGTTTATAGCAACTTAGGGTTGCATTGAAGAAACCCTAGCCGCAGCCCCCCTGTTTAACCGAAATCACCCCACAACTCCCACGATCCCTCTGCTACCTATCCCAAGCAACTGCGTCGTCGGCCGCCGCCCCGGGTCGCCGGAAAAGCAAGGATAATTATTGATCTTGGGTTAGTGACAAGAAGTAGTGCACCAGAGCCCTTGGATCTGTGCTTGATCTCGCTGCGGTTGTGTTTTACATCCAGAAGTCTAGCCAAAGTGGGCTGGTGCACCACCGTGGCCGCGCGCTGCCGGAGCCACCAACCCTTTCTTCCTCGGATCCGACCAAGGTGAGATCTCTTCCTCTTTGGTTTTTCTTGCTACCTAGACACCCTGAGAACCTCCATCACCTCTTGGTGAACCTTCCAGCCGAGCCCCGACCCTCGGGGTGCTCCCGGTCGCCGGCGGGGAAGTTGCACCCGCCGGAATGCATGAATGCTCCGCCGCGGCCGTACGCCATACCCGATGGCTCAACCTCCGAACAAAGATGATGGGAATGTTCTGTAGAACCCCTAGATCATCTCCACCAAATTTGGTTGTGTTTGGTTTAGCCGATAAGTCGCAGTTCGAAACCCTAGTTTTGGGTTATCTCGGTTTCGCCCGAGGTTGCTCCGCCGCCGCCGCCGCCGTTGTTTGCCGCCGGCCACCTGCCCAGATAGCTCCACCAGGTCGAGACAAACCCATAGATGCCCTTGCATGAGACTCATGCTGCTCGGTTGTGGCTTCACCATTATGGGTGCTTGCTCCGGCCGAACTTGCTCCGTCACCGCCGCCGCCGGCCATGAGTCCAACAAGCTTCGTGTAGTCAGGTAGCACCTACAGGTGCTTGTGCATGAGACCCAGAGCCTTTGTATAGAGATCCACCGTTAATGCCTTCAAGGTTGTGTATTAAGCTTTGATGCCCACCATGTGTTCGGGAAAATGCCCGAGAGAGCTCAAATTGGTTTTAGCTACTTACAACCATCCAGCAAAGGAGAATTTGACTCCACATGATCCCATGAGCTTGATGCTCACTTCAATTACAAGTTTGACTGTGTGGATCAATGTGTGGAGCCAAGCTAAGCCATTCGTGAGCATGGGGCTTGGATCTGTTGATCCAGCATGAGCAAGGCTGCACTAGAGTGAGCCCTAAAGTCCCTGTGATATGCTGACCATGATGCTCAACTTGCTTTGCTGTTTGCACAAGCAAAATAAAAGATATAGCAATTAAGGTTTTTGAGGGCCTAGTTGGTCCCGAGGCTGTTTTAGCAACTTAGCGGCTTCGCGATATGTGAGCCTCTAGCTAATTTGAGGTCCTTGAACATGATGCTCACCTTAGATTAGCAAATGGTTGAGTGAAAATTAAAAAAAAAAATGCAAGGTGGCTTATGTTACCTAAGTACATGATGGCCCGAAGTTTTACTCGAATTTCGCATTGCTCCCAAATGGTGAGCATGGTGTTCAGTGCGTCGAGGCCCACCTACTGGTGGCCTTGGTTCAGTTTAAAAGCATTCAAAAATGAAATGCAAGTGAAAAATATGTTAATTTGCATGCTTTTATGCAATTTGGTAAAATCTCAGGGGTCAATTTGTAATTATAGCATGGTAGGCTGCTGTGGATAGCATACACGAGGTCTCTAAACCCTTCATTAGAGATCCAACGGCTTTCGTTGAGCGGGAATTGGATTTCGAACCGTAAATCGGCAAAATCGTCGATTTAACGGCGATTCGGCGTTAATCACGCAATTCGAAACATTGCGGTGATTAATTTGTGATGCCATATGTTCCTGGCTGTTCTCGGTACTATTCCAGAGAGCCCAGTGATTTTATTTTCTCATTTGCAATTTTTGGAGCCAAAATGGGCTTCTCGAAAGTGTTTCAGTGGTTAGGGCACTGCCGGTGCTCAGTGTTACCCAGAATCAGTGGTTAGTGCCCGAACGTCTTGAATTTAACTTCCCTGGGCAGCACGTGAAGTTCCACGAGTTTTGGTTACAGTTTAGCACAGATTGGATCATAGTGGATCTATCGGCGGATTTCTGGAAATTCCGGAAGATCCCGAGACTTCAGCGAAGTTTCCCGTTTAGCATGTCTGCACTCAGTGAGTCAGTGGTTGGGTATGAGTGAGTCTTTTCTGACCTGTGATTATGATTCAGGTTCCAGCAGTCAGTCGCCAGCTTGTGAGCCATCCAGTGGTCACCGCGACCGTCTACTTTGAGGTGGGTTTATCTTCGGTCCGGGCTTTATCAGGTTGGCCCTATGGGGTGCCGTTGTAGGTCGGACCCCTGTTTTTGGTGTAGCCCTGAACCTATGCTTGAGCCTTTCTATTTGATTTTATTCCGGCATTCAATCATTACAGCTATGTTTGCCTTGATCTTACAGTTGAGCTCTCTATATGCTTTCATTCTCAGCACTTAGTATGTATAGTGATATACATCTGGACATATGCCATGCCTGATTGGACATTAGCTAGAGTGATTATCAGTTCACTTTATATCAGCATTTCCTATTCTTCTACTGCATGTTAGAATAGGAGTTCAGCTTCTGCTATACAGCTCAGATATTCAGCTCAGTCTCTGATATGATTTCAGGTTCAGTATTAGTATATATATATACAGCTTGACATATACCATGTTTGTTTGGTTATCAGCCTAGTTATATCAGCATTTTCTGTTCTATGATGCATGATAGAATAGGAGCACAGTTCTGCTATTCAGTTTCAGTTACAGCTAAGATATTCAGCTCATGTTGTTCAGATTCGTTTATACAGTCTCCGTGATTGTTACAGCCTTCAGCATCCCGATAGGGATTTCTCGGCTTATTGTCGTGTGTGTGGTCTTAAGAACATGAGCTTGAGCATCAGCATTATGATCGCCACAGAGCCAGCTGTTCTTTCACGTACACTAGCGGGCTGATCCCCCGCAGTGGTGTACTTTACCGGTAAAGTGGTCAGCAGTGGCGACCCGTGAGTCCAGAGGGTTATGACAGCAGATTGGTGTACAGGTGGTATTTAACCTGAGATCCCAGTGACCAATAGTGGTATTGATTGGGTACTTATTGTTATTCAGCACTTCCAGTTTACATCTTTGTTTATAGCATGATCATTTTCTGCTTGTCGGATTTATCAGTTATAGTATGATCATTTCCTGCTATCAGATTTATCAGTTATAGCATGATCAATTCCTGCTTGTCAGATTTATCAGTCATAGCATGATCAGTTCCTGCTTGTCAGATTATCAGTTATAGCATGATTAGCTTTTTATATGAGTACCCTGTTTCCACTTCAGCATGCTTAGATTTTATATCTGTATCTTACCTTTCAGCTTTCAGTATATCCTGCTTTTGCTATCCGCTTGTTATTGTATCCGGTAGGTACGACTTGCTATTTTTCGGCCCGTCGTGCCCACTAGGATACATGTAGAGTGTATCTCACACCTCCTGGGTGACCATTTTTCAGGTCAGTCGGGTGCTGGGAGATTGGGACGATCCAGGGAGCTGTTGCGCTAGAGTTGTCCCCTGCTATTGGCCGCGGTGGCCCAATGCTAGTATTTTCAGTTATAGTATCATGATCGTAGTTGTCTCTGTATTTTTGAGTTGGAGTATTTGTGGATTATGTCATGAGTAGTTGTGGATGTATTAGTTGTAGAGCTTTATGTTTTTGGATTTAGCTGTTGATTATGTTGCTCTCTGATTGTATCACTGCACTTGCCTAGCCGAGCATGTATAAGGAAGACTCTGTCCGTGTGGACAGAGAATTTTCTATGCATGTGGCGGTCTGTTCACGTTCTGAGTTTAAAATTTGAACTCTGATTTAAAAAAAAAAAAAGAAAAAAGAAAAAATTCTACCGCTGTTTTGAAACTCGGGGCGTGACATTTTACTACTTTTATTTTGTTTATTAAATATAGAAAATACACGCGAATGATTGGTAGTTATGTTTTTATCTGTGTTTGGGCTGTTCGTGTTATGATTAGGATTTATTATTATTTTATTGATAGGGGGCTTATGTAGATTATTGGGTTACACGGATATCGGGGTAGGTACTACTTATATCATGATTGGGTTAGTTTGATTGTCAAGAGATCCATGTTGTCGACCCGGATTGACCTTTTGTTTTGTGCTGTTGGTTATTAGAGAAGGGTGATGCTTAGATAGTGATATTTGTGCTATATCATGCTGACATAGAGGTTGTATTTCTCTTGAGATTTCGTGGGTCATGGGCCAGTGTGTGAGAGAGACTGTGTGCCTGGGGCACTGTGTTCAAGACGTGTGGTACTTTTGTGCTGGGGATTCGTGAGTTGATATTGGAGTTTATGTTTTGTGCCGTCAGTGATTTATGGGATCATCATTTGATCATAGTCTGCATGTCACATCGAACTTTATTAGAGTTTATTGTCATAGGGACCGGATGATTGAAGATAGGAGGTAGGTTGGTATCTACTATTGACAGGCCACCAGCGATGTGCAACCTGAACAGTAGGGAGAGATTGACAGTAGCTTATCTATAGGCGGCGCGGGCTTGACTGTATTGTTGAGACGATCAATTTAAACCTTGGAATTTAAAAGCAGTCTAATTATTTTTTTTTTAAAAAAAAAATCAGAGTTGAAAACAAATCCCGAGGACATGGACAGATCCTCCACGTGCATAGAAAATTCTCTGTCCACTCGAACAGAGTCTCCCATATACACGCACGGCTAGTGTCACGCCCCGGGGTCGAAACTGCGCCCCGGGCTCGCCAACAGATCCGCCGCCCATACGAGAAGTCCCGTATAGACGTAGCGACTAACCTGCAAAGAAACATCTATACTATCAGATATCAGAGCTGAAAAAGTAAAATCTGAAGTAAAAGACATATAATATAACTACATCTCAAAAATATACAGACCATCCTCACCAAGATACAAAGTCTCTCTGAAAAAGCAGGAAAAGAAAGGTACAACTCGATACCTCACTACAAAAGTCACTCAACATAACACCCTCCAAAATAGTACAGGGGTACATCTACTCACACACTGAGGATGACGGGAAGGGATCTATCTCGCGACTCCCTTACCTCGGTCTGAAGGGGCTGGATCAGCAACTGGAGCAGCAGGAACCGGAGCAGAAGTTCCTGGGAAAAAAGACACCACGACGGGTGTGAGAACTACATCCCACAGTAGTTCTCAGTGGGTGCCGCCAACAAGCCCGACGGTCTGCCCACTAAGTCTACTAGAGGCATAAAGTAACATATGCAGTGCTGTAAATAAAAGCTGGAAAGGTAAAGTCTACAGCTACTATGCCTCTATCTAGATGCTCAAGGAGTGGAACAGAAAGAACAGTATGCCACAACTAACTCTCACTGAGATCACCCAATCTAAACTGACTGCCACATCGGGTCCAGTCAAACCTGCGCCTACCTACTGCCGTCACATCCCGGAGGATCGGACTTACGTAGGACGTCCGTGACTGCCAAAACTGGCTCAGCCAGAGGGACGGCGTCCGTGACTGCCAAAATTGGCTCAGCCAGATAGACGGTGTCCGTGACTGCCAAAACTGGCTCAGCCAGAGGGACACATGCATCGACAAGCCGTGATAGAAGTATCAGGCCCAACTCCGGAGTGGCACTCGAGGGGCGCGACCCCACCGAGCAAAGTATCCGCGCATCTCTATCGAGCTCAAATGTGACTCATGCAGGCTATGATCCAAATCCAAATCCTCGATCAACAAGATCGGTTATAACCAACAAAATACTGTCTCACTCACTGGCTGGAATCTACACAGTTGAGACTCACTGTCACTCTGACAGCTCTCATGAACCCAGATCTACCATCACTATCACTCTCCCAAAGAAAACTGATCTACAGACTGCTATCAACTACACTCGGTCCCCAGACACGAGTGCAAATGCATCCCACAACCACCCGACCTCCCAGCCCACAACTCGGGCGAGAAAACTAAGTCCAGAATGACAAATATGATAAAGTGATGTGGGAATGTCTAGAGCAATAAAAAAATCTAGCCCAAGTTGAAGTTTTCTACAGTCTGGCTGAACATGATACATATGACAGGGGTGCTAGGTCAAGTTCCAAGATTTCAATAATTAACATGTTGTAGGAATCACAATAAGATCACAAGATTCACAACTGATATACAAGAGTACTAACATACAATTACACATGCTATTTAGTCCAATTACTAATATGCATGATCCTACATACATAGAATTAGCACACAGTCCATAGATTTTGAAAGCAAGGTCACCCACCTGAACGTGCTAACAGTCCGGAGTCGTACAGCTGAGAAAGCCCAGAAATAGCTATATCAGTACATCCACCAAGCCAACAGTACCGTAGCAGTGCTCAATACATCCTGGGTACAAAATACATTCCAAAAATTACACTTAATCCCACAAAATTCCAATTATACAAAATCTGCGGTGAACAGTCCTCTTTCTGCGAAAATTTCACCTGTAAAATAATCTCCAAAAATTCCAGTAAAAATATGACGGCGATCCTCGTGAAGAGTAGATATCGATAGAGTCCTGAATCTTCGAAATCCGATGTCCGGATGTGGAGATAAAAATCTGACAAGTAGGTACTATCCAAACCATCCATCAGCCGCAATGGGGGTTAAAAACGTACCCAAAACCCCAAGAAAAACTCAAAACCAGAGAAAGTGGCCAACACGAAATTTGTAGATATACCTCTTGTGAAACCGGCACCACAGAAATCGTCCAAAAATATCGTCAGGGTAGCTCGGTAGACCTCCTAGACTGAAATGCGACGAAAATGGGCCTCCAACAGGAAATCGTCGCTCCGCACCACGATGCAGAAATCGCTGTCGTCGCGGCCTCCAAAAATTCTGAGCTTCCACCAAAAGATGCACAAGAGGGAGAGGAAGAATTTTTGTGAAGGGCACCAAAGCGAAAACTCTCGGAAAAAGCCTCAAAATTGAGGTCCAAGAGGCCTATTTATAGGCTTTTCCCGAAAAAAGCCCAAAAAAACAAGTCCAGCACTTTCGGGCCCAACTTTCGGGCGCCCGAAATGTTTCGGGCGACTACAGTGTTGGGCCGGCCCAACACTGTTCACGCCCGAAACCACGAGGTGCTGCCACGTGGCCCGCCGAACAGCAAACAGCTGTGCGGGCCACTCACCTGCCGCCACGTGTCCACCCGAAACATAGTATGGCGGTTGGCGCCCGCCAATGAGCGGGCGCCACGTGTCCCGTCGGTTGACCCGCCGACCGGTCGCCGCACGCGCCGGTCGCGCGACGTGGCTCCCATGTGCGCACGCAGCCCGAGGCGCCGGCCACACGTCCCGTGCACCGCGCCTGCTGCGCCCGCGAATCAGAGGGTGACACGTGTCCCCTACACCCGGTCCACGCATTCCGCTTTGGAATTCCGTGGACTGCGCCGCGTGCACCGACCAACCGGAGGCTGCCACGTGTCCCCCGCCTTGGTCCATGCACCACCGCGCTCACCCAATAGACCGCGCGCCCTGAGCCCGCCAATCAGGCGGTGCCACATGTCCCTGTGCCGGGTCTGTGCACCCAGCCGCGCTGCTCAGTGGACCGCGCGCCAAAAACCGGCCAATGACAGGCAGCCACGTGGCATGTCGGCGGTCTACGGCCCCTCCCATGCACCAAAAACCACTAAAAATTTCCGGGAGTCCATTTTTGGGCATCCGGACTCAGAATCAAACAAGCAAATAGCCGTTTTCAAGCGTTTTTTCATGCTGAATCCATTTCCGATCTTTGTTTAGCCTAATTCTTTTCAGAAATTTTGGCAAACCTAGCCGAAGGCCAACACAGCAAGTGATATCTCACAGGATCCATCCGTGGCATCCCATTGATGCACCATGGGCCAGATACACCAATACTAGGTGTTCTAACAGTGAATTCATCGAAAAAACATTGCATGGGAACCAGGGCCACTACATCCTCCCCCACTAAAAGGAAGTTTCATCCTCGAAACAAAGTAAAGTCAGACAAGCGTACCTCAGCCAGAAGTCTCGAATAGAAAAGGGTAGGCAGCTCTCATCTCTATCTCCAGCTCCCAAGTAGCCTCTCGCTCCTCGTGATTGCTCCATAAGATATTCACATACGGAATAGCCCGGTTGCGTAATTCCCTCACCTCACGAGCAATATATATATTGCATTCTCTCTTTGCCATCATCTGTCGAGAATTCTTTCAATTTGTGAATCGAGAGTTTTGGTGGTTGGTTTTGGGCTCTGTTGGGGTGATCTTGGTGGAGTTTTTCACGCCCTGTTGCTGACATTGCCCGGCCCTAGAACGTGGGAGCGTGCTGCCGCTGTCTTCAAGTGCGTCGCCACCTCGAGAGGTAAAAATCGTCGCCCCTTTCTTTTGATTCTTTGTGAGCGATTTTTTACGTTTTTTTTTTCTTTTTTCTTTTTTTTCTTTTTTTTTTTTTGCCTCAGAAATCTATATCAGATTTTTCTATTTGGTGTTGCTATAAGACCTAATGCAACCTTTTTTACCTAATATTTTATTTTATCAATTATTGTCACGCCCCGGGGTTGAAACTGCGACCCGGGCTCGCTAACAGATCCGCCGCCCATACGATGAACCCCGTATAGACGAAGCGTCTAACCTGCAAAAGAAAGATACTATACTAAACAGATAACAGAGCTGGAAGTAAACTGCTAGAAATAAAATATAATACAACACAAAGTCCTCACCAAAAGTATATAAGTCACTCAGAATAAAATAAAAAAGTACAACTCTATACCTCACTACAAGGTCTCTCAACAAGAACTCTCAAAATATAAAAAGGGTACATCTACTATCTGGACGACGACTGGTAGGGATCTAACTCGCGACTCGCTTACCTCGATCTGAAAAAGCAGCAGCAGGAGCAACAGGAACAGGAGCAGACGTCCCTGGGAAAAAAGACACAACGACGGGTGTGAGAACTACATCCCACAGTAGTTCTCAGTGGGTGCCGTCAACAAGCCCAACGGTCTGCCCACTAAGTCTACTAGAGGCATGAAGAAACAAATGCAGTGCTGAAGAGAAAAAGCTGGAAAATAAACTCTACAGCTACTATGCCCCTATCTAGATGCTCAAAAAGTGGAACAGATGAAAAATATGATGCATCTGCTAACATATCAGTATAGTCACCCAATTCAAAAAAGATGAAATTCAAGTTGATTTAGAATTAAAAAAGAGCACGAATAGCTCAATTGACCTTTTGCTACTGTGAAAATTACACAGTTTATGAGGCAGAAATATCGTCTTTCAAATCCGAGCCTGATCTCGAAAATCCGAGATCACCAGTGCGACCGTCTCGTCGAACTGATCGAAAATGATATTGATCAAATTCAGATCCAACGGTCGGATCTTCCAGAAATCAGCGAAGAAGCGGGCGGGACCCGCGACTTGAGTGAATAGTGGTGTGAACAGTGGGTGAATAGTAACCCCTATTTCTAAATCCCCATAGTGCCAACGTTAGCCAATTCGCTGTCTGGACTCCGATCATAGTAATCTAGGTAGTCGTTTTGATCAGTTTCGTTGATCTGAACGCAATGGCGCTGACGAAATTTCCGTTTGACGACCCTAGAGTCTCGAAAAGCGTGATAAACTGTATTTCTGTACAGTAATTATGGACCGAGAAATTATCCGGGCAATTCGTCGAAAAACAAAAATTGCTACCAGATAGGTTTCGTCGAGCCGGACACCGTGGCAAAGTCCATTTTTCGATTTGACGACAAAAATGCCTCAAAAAGAGTGAAATATGGTGAAAAATACGGCATTTTGTGCAATAACCCCTATATTTTATGCTCCGTTTTGCGTGCTGCTCTTTGGAGAGGGACCTAAGTGTGAAACAAGTTTGCTGTGAGGGACTGGGATCAAAATAGTAAGCTTTGAGGGACTAAAATGCATCTTGTAGCATGCAATATAAAAGAACCACATTGGGTTAGGGTTCTCTTAAACCCTATTCCCGTAGCCGCAGCCAGCCGCCAGCTCCAACGGCTTCTCTCTCCCTCTGCCGCACTCCACGGTGGTAGCGCACCGGCCGTCGCCATCTCGTCGCCGGAGAGGAAGGAGAACCAAGAAATTTTCCCTTCATCTCGGTTGGGAAGGTGAAGGTTTTCTCCCAGAGGACTTGGGTGGCTCCGAGCTTCACCTGGAAACTTCTCTGTGACTGCGAAACCGAGCTGAGGTGTTCCCGAACCCTTGCACCGCCGCACGCTGCCGGCGGAGGACCTTTTCCTTCTCCCTTTTCTTGCAAACTTTCTATTTTAAATGGCAAAGGACCTATGTGGTAGTCTTCTGACGATGAGGGGACCAACCTGGTGCAGCCCGAGTCGTCGTCGTCGACCCTGTTGCCGGCGGGAGCAACATCTCGCCGAAAAACCGCATTCTTGGCCGATCTCGGGCGCGGCTACATCCAACCGTTTGAAACGTGATCGGCCATGTTGAGATTGTTCCTCTCGTCGACTGCAGCATCTCCACAAAGTTGGAGGACCATCGGACGAAAATCGAGGCCGTTCGGGGTTGCCCTAGATCCGGTCGTCTTTTCCTTGGCCGAACCTCACCGCCCGGCGCCACCGCTGCCCGACGCCGCCGGGCATACCCCTGATAAGCCTCACAGAACCAAGAGGGACCATCTGATCCAAGTTGGAGGGCCTCTCGTGCTTCGGTTAGAAATCCGCCATTAGAGCTCATCAAGCTCGACCGAGCTCCGCCGCCGCACGTCGTCGTTGCGTTCAGTCGTCGGCCAACCATCCGGGTATGCTTGTAGGATATGTAGGAGGCTCCTCATTAGGTTGCATGAAGTTTTTGACGTAAGGATAATAATCTCTGTAGCTGCACCATTGTTGCCAGCCGAGCTCCACCTCCGGCCACCTCCGACGCCTCCGGGCTCCGGCCATCTACCCAGGTAGGCCATAAATTTAATTTGCTGATTTTCCATCAATTTGTTTTGGGCCGAAGGGTCCCTATAACCGAGCTCACTGGTCTTGCACCCAAATTATTCAAACTCGGGTTTTTCCAGCCGCCGCCGCCTCCGGCCGCCGGCGCTTGACCCAGCAGAGGCCAATCTTCTTCTGAGACCTGTACCTAACTGATGCTCACCCTTGTTTGTAGTCTGAGCAAGAGTGGTGCTGGACTTGGCCAAACCAAGCCTTGAACCTAGTGTGGTGTTGCTCCGGCGACTTCTCCGGCGACCCTCTGGCGCGCCACAGGTGAGCATCACTGTCCTCTGTCCTTACTAAGTGCCATGCTCCAGTTAGTTTCCAATTTGATCAAGCATGTGTTTAGTTGTAGCAATGTGGCATTATGGACCCTAAGTGTTTATGGGCTAAGTTTATTATCGGGTCCCGTGCCAGCCCAAGCCTGTGAGCACGAGCTTCGTCTCGTCGAAACGGACGCGTTGAAACTTACGGCGCTGTCTTTGGTTTCCGGGATTGCGAGAATGGGTCGAAACAATTAACTGAATTAATGCTTTTATGCAAAGTTAAAATGTATCATGGACCTAGATGTAGTTGGGATGCGCTGGCTGTCTTTAGACAGTATTTTCACACCTACTGGGCATTTTGTTAGAGTTCCGTGGGCTCCCGTTGAGCGGGAATTGGATTTTGTTCCGTAAATCGGCTAAGTTAACCCGTGTTAGCGTTGTATTGCTGTAGTGTTGTCGGGATGGGTATGAGTGAGTCTATTACTGATCACAGTTTCTATTTAGGGCCCAGCTGTTCAGCACCAGCCTCCCAGTAGCCTAGCGGGAGTTCAGGATCAGCCTACATTCAGGTGGGTTATCTTCGGTCCGAGCTTTATCTTTTCGGCCCTCTGGTTGCTTTAGTCCAGTCGGACACCTGTTCTTGATTTAGTTCTGATGATTTTGCCTATATGCCATATATTCCTACATGATAGACATTGATCTCCTTGGACATGTCCTGTATACATGCTCGTCAGTTTTATATCTTAGTACAGTAGATTTTTCATGGTCTGATCATGCCTGTTGATTTCTGTCACTTGTTATATTCTACAGTTATATCCAGAGATACTTGCTTTTATATTCAGATATGCATGATAGACCCTGATCGATATATACAGATAGTTGCTTCCCTGTTGGGATCTCGGCTTGTTGCCGACTACCCGGTCATTAGACCGCGATATTGAGCATAGCATGATAATTGCCACGCACTGCTGTACTTCACGTACACTGACGGTTTGGCCACCGTCATAATGTTCTTTACCGGTAAAGTGGTTTAGAGGAAGGACCCGTGAGCCCCTGATAGCATCTGTGAGTGCAGGGTTATGTCAGCGGATGGGGTGCGGATCAGTGGCTTTGCCTGAGGTTCTGTGAGACCAATAGTGGCATATGATTGGGTATTTGGGTTTCTGTTCTTGACGCATAACTCTTAGCATACTCTGTCATCTGTAGCTATTTACCTTGTACCATATCTGCTCAGCTTCTTGCTTGATTATTACAGTTATATCATGATTATCAGCATTTATTGATTATCAGTAGACATTATCTGCTTATTTCAGCTTTATCCATTGATTATTAATTATCAGTAGACATTATATGCTTATTTCAGCTTTATCCATCGACTTATTACTATCCGCAGATTTTAGTATCCAGTAGGTACGATTAGCTATTTCTCGGCTCGTTGTGCCCACTGGGATACACTGTCGATATATCTCACATCCCCTGGGTGACTATTTTTCAGGTCCGTCGGGTGGAGGGATGTCGGGACGTTCGAGTGAGGCCGTCACGATATAGCTCTCCCCCTGATGATATATCTGTGATTGAGATCTCGATTATTAGTAGTTGATTTTCATATCGTAGTATTTCAGTTCTTGTTTTATTTTGACATTTAAAAACTGATGTTAGAGAGTTACTTTAACATGCTTCATTTTGGATTATTTAAGTTGATTATGTTATTGGTTTAGTTAAGATGATTATTTGCTCTCTGATTGATGAACATTGCACTTGCCTTGCCGTGCATGTATAGGGGAGACTCTGTCCATTTAGATAGAGGATTTCCTATATGTGTGGCGGTCTGTTACGCCCAGTTTGCGAACTCTGATTTAAAAAAAAAAAAAAAAAAAAAAAAAAAAAAAAAAAAAAAAAAAAAAAAAAAAATGGACTGGATTTTTAAAACTCGGGGCGTGATAGCAATCGATTTTATTAAATATAATTTATAGTGTTGAAACTATTTAGAAACTAAATTTTATAATTTTTTGACTTTGTTTGACTAATGAACAAATAGTCTCAAAATAAACGGCTGAAATTAAAAATATTATAAAAAATAATAATAAAAGATTGAAATTTCAAATAAGAAGTATTTATCTTACTTTTGATGTTAAGTAAAATTTTTTATTAAAATTTTATTTAATTTGGATTGTTTTACATGAGTAAACTTACAAACATACCACATTGATTGTTAAAATAGTCAGAACCTTTGATTATTTGATAAATAATATTAAAAAATTATAAAATTTAGTTTTTAATAGTTCTAATAATATAAATCATGCCAAATAATCAAGTTAAATATTTTATTATTAAAAATAATTTAAATATTTTATTATTAAAAATAATTTAGAAGTTCAAGAGTACTTTCGAAAATATAGTTGACATATTCTATATATTACTTCGTTTATGGCAATTATTTGGTTATATACGTCGGATCATTGGCGCTAATTATTAATTCCAAAAACTCGAGCTTTTAAAAATATACAATCAATTCACTTAAAGCGTACAGACACAGCGCCCACGGGTCTCAACCGGACTCAACCCACCTGGACGTTGGGTCTATTGTTGGGCCTTTTACCGTTAGGTCTATTGTGGACCGCAGCCCCACTAAACTTATTAGGCTCATCCAACTCAACTTATTAGTCTCCTGGACCTATTATCACGAGGCAGGAAGTTGGACCTATTTAATTTATAAATAAATAGCCAATAATATAGACTAGAAAGGGATTACACAAATTATAGCCGTCATTTGAAAGTTTTTTTTTTTTTTTTTTGAAAAAAAAAAGGGGATGGTTATTCTGATAAAACTGAAAAGTTTTATGGTAATCTAAAGTGTGGTAATGCTCTTCTAGCACCTTTGAAATTGTCCTTTAACGTTGGTTAAAAGGTAAATATAAGTTATTAAACTTTTATTTATTATAATATCTAGCTTGCAATTTTAGAATTATTATAATTAAATTTTACAATTTAATTTATTTGACTAATATATATTAATGCATCGTTAATATAAAAATAAAGTAATATTTTAATTATTAACACATCATTAATCACAATACAATTATATCACTTTTATGTTAGTGATACATTAATATTTAAATAACTAAATTAAGTTATAAAATTTAATTATAATCATTTAAAGATTTTAAATCAAAATTATAATAAATTAAAATTTAAAAATCATATGTTAAATTTACCCTTCATAAAAATAGCAAAGTTTGTCAAGACCTTGTCCTCCATGTTGTGGATGCACAGCCGTCTACCCCCTATCCCATCATTTACTTGGAATCGTCTCTGCTAATTTAATTTTTACCTTCTAAATTTAAAAGTTAAGGTAAATTACACTCTACGAGACATGATATTTTGAATTTTTAAATTTTAATTTATTATAGTTTGAGATTCAAAATTTTTTGAATTATTGCAAGTCCTACCATTCAATATAGTTCACTAGAAGTAATGTAAAAGTATTATAATTAATAATAAAATAATAATTAAAGTATTATATTATTTTTATATTAATAATTTATTAATATTTAGCAAACTAAATTTTATATAAAATTTGATTATAATAATTAAAAAATTTGAGCCAAAAATTATAATAATTTAGAAAGTTTGTGTATATATTTTTAATAAGTCTTAATTACACTATACTACATTGTATTTTCCATTTTGTTTTTTGTTTACTTTCTACACTATAATATATATATATATTTTTTTTTCAAAGGCGCACGATTCAACTATTCTTTTTTTTTTTTTTTTTTTTTTTTTTTACAATTCCTACACTATAAGCAATAAATTTATAATTTTATATAAAAGATGTTGAAAAATACAACGGGTAAAAAGTGGAACAGTATATATTTAACTTGTTTTAACATAAAAAATAATAAAACATATAAAAATAATAAAAAATAATTCGATAGAAATTTTTAATAAGCCTACAATGAAAATTTTATTTTATATATATTTTCATAATTTAGTAATATAGAGATTGACCAGAAAAAAATAATTTAGTAATATCTATGAGAAAAAAAATTAGTATAAAACAAAAAAATAAATATAAATATAAAATATAGCATAAAAATTAATTATAAAATATAATAATATAATAGAATATTTGAAAAAATTATACATATAACAAATAAAAATAATACTAAAGTACAGTAAATAGAGCGCAATATTAAGCCTTTTAATATCACTGTGTGTACTTTAAACGGAGTTGCTGAATATAAATATAATAATTATCGTTATCTAATTGACTTAAATTTTTAAAAAAATTAGTCAATTTAGATTCTTGAATATAATATTAGAGCATGAGGTGTGATCCATATTCTCATTTAATTTTCTCCATATTTAAGTCCAGGTTTGAATGTTTCAAGCTCAAGGTTTTATAGCAAAAAAATTGTTTCATATTTTTTAATAGGAGCATAAATAGAGTTGATTGCATCTTAATTTATGTAAATATTTTAATAATATAATTTCTTATATTTAACTTATGGGATAGTTTCATAACTACTCCTTAAAATATCAAACACATCATAAATATTCATCAGAACATATATATATATATATATATAGAGAGAGAGAGAGAGAGAGAGAGAGAGAGAGAGAGAGAGAGAGAGAGAGAGAGAGAATAGGGCTACTATACTTTTATGAGTATAAATCTTTTTCTACTCATAATTTTTTCATCCATGGATGAAGGAATGTGCGGTTAGGATGATAGTGATCCCCCTAGGTTTACTAGGTTGTTGGGGAAATAGTATAAATTTTAGGGACTACTATAATCCTAACCGCACATTTTTTCATCCAAAGGATAAAGACTTACGAATACAAAAAAATTTACTCATAAGAGTATAGTAGCCGGCCCCTATATATATATATATATATATATATATATATATATATATTGTTCCTATTTTAAAATGCACTGTTGTTCAGCGATATTAAAAGAACACTACTGCAGGTGCTTGTGTGTTTCTTATGGATCTTCTGTAATGCAGAAATGTTAAGAGATTTAAAATTATTAAAACCGTGTGCTGGGTTTTGTGTAGCTCCTTCAGTAGTGTTGTTCTGCGAGCGCATAATTTCTTTGTTTATGTTTGACTCGGATCTGAGTAAACCACTGAAACCTTTCAAGCCCTATATATTTTGCATCACACATGTTGGTATTTTGGATCAAATTGGAGTTCATTTTTCCTTAGTTTTATCATTTGGGTGCACAGTAGTAATTTTAATTCTGATTTGGATGGAATTCAATTAGTAAGTCGGTAGATTTTAGATGTGATTGTCATGTGATTTCAGTATCTGAAATTTTTATTTGACTAAGTTGAAATGAGTTGTAAAGCTCAAAAAATACGAGCTCTGGTTTAGTGCTTTCTGATTTTGCTAGAAGAAAAATCTAATTTACTTATGTGGCGGCTAAAATTACTAATTTTATGCTACCGAAGAATAAAATTTTTTAAAATTTTAAAATATAATTGCAACTGCTATCAGAGAAATATTTATTAATTACTAGAGCGCTTATCTTATCAAATAAGCTACTGCTATAGCATAAAGGAAAAGGAGATTTTCTGACCAAAAAATATAATTTTCAATTTGAGGCGAAATGGAACTTGGAATGGATCAGGTCAATAATTAGGTGCCGGAATAATTCTCTCTTGAACTTGTTGCAGGTTGCTTAGCAAATCTATGTGCAACTAACATTAGATCTAGTTACCGTTGGGATTGTTGTGGAAAACTCATAATTGAGTTATTTATTTATTTATTTATTTATTTATTTTAATTATTTATTTAATATTTATTCATTATTATTACTTATTATTTATTTTATTTCTTTATTTTTTAATTATTTTTTGTTGCAGAAAAAAAAAATATTATTATTTTCTTTCTCATTTCACTTTTCGTTTTATACTGGTGTTGAGATATTTGAAAGAAAAAATATTATCATTTTTCTTTTCATTTTTTTTTTTTTTTCTTTATACTGAGTGTTAGAAAAATTTCCACCAATTTTTGTCACGCCCAAGAGAAAAAATTTCGATTGTAAATACGTATTAGGGTTAACTGCATATGACTTCCTGTAAATATATCAAATAGCAGATATATTTTTTTAGCAGATATATTCATACAAAGTTCAACTTTTTATATTTATTCCTTCAAAAGTCCAACGTTATTCATATATATCCCTCCGGTTTATTATCGCTAGTTCACTGTTTATTTTTTAACAAATTATATGTGAAATGACAGTTTTGCCTTTTCAAAAATATCCCTCCAAAAAATAATGCAGAAATATCTAGAAAGATAAAAAGATAAATTTACATAACTAACTAATCAAAATTAAGTATTTAACCTATGGTTAGGGATATATATGAATAACGTTAGACTTTTGAAGGGATAAATATAAAAAGTTGAACTTTGTAGGGATATATCTGCTATTCGATATGTTTATAGGGAGTTGTATGCAATTAACCCTATGTTTTAAAACAATACTATGCATATTTCCGAATTGATCAAATATTTTAAATTGTTAGGATTAATTGCATACGGCTATCTGTAAACATATCGAATAGCAAATATATTCCTATAAAGTTCAACTTTTCATATTTATCCATTCAAAAATCCAACATTATTCATATATATCCATACCGTCTATTTCTGTTAGAAAAATTTAGTTAACTATAGATTCAATGCTTAATTGGTTAGTTAGTGAGATAAATTAATCTTTTTTATCTTTCCAGACATTTTTGTATTATTTTAACAGTTGAGATTTTTGGAAGAACATTTTTAAAAAGATAAAATTATTATTTCACATTTAGTCTGATAAAAAATAAATAATGAACTAACGATAATAAACCAGAGAAATATACATGAATAATTTAGAACTTTTGAAGGAATAAATATGAAAAGTTGAGCTTTGTAGGAATATATCTGCTATTTGATATGTTTACGAAGAACCGTATGCATATAACCTAAATTTTTAATATTTAAATATAAATTAATTTTTATTTTTATTACTAAATTAGTTAGATAATTAATTACAATCGAATTTTTAGTACTAGTTAAAGACCCGCGCTTCGCTGCGGGCGATTAAATTTACACTAAATTAATAATAATAATTAATAATTAATAAGTAATAAATAATAAAATATTTATAAAGATCAAAATATGTTATATATTGTAAGGTTTTCAACATTATAAATTAAAAGGAGCACAAAAGTACAATTACAATTTACCGAAGAACGCATATCATATAGCATTAAAATGGGCATTTTCTTCCGAGAAATAGGTTGAAGTTGCATCAACAAAAGAGAAAATGAAAAAGTCAGCAGCAAAGCAAATGTGAAATGTGCGGAAATTGATGTAAGAGTACACATTCATTCATAAGCTGCAGTTCTCAGGACATAAACAGAAAAGAGGATAAATGCAAAAACAGTTAGCATATACATGCTAATGCAGCTAAAAGCAAGCAATTTAGCTACTAAATGAAGCATAATGAACACAGTTGAACAATGAAGTTCGAGAAGCAACAATTTTGAACCAACACAGATAACTCGGTCAATCAATCTGCAGATAACTCGGTCAATCAATCTGCAGATAACTCGAAGTTAAAAATAATACATGTAATCTATAAAGAACATATTTACCTTAGAACAACGTACAGAAGTTAATTCTGGTCAACATTCAGAAATTAATAGTGAGAAGACTTTATTAGACAATGTTGAGTCGGTGAGAAGAAATTCCAAAATATTTTGCATTTGAGTTTGGATTTGAGTTTGGATTTGAGTTTTGAATCAAGTATATATCAAAAATGCAACTGTGACACAATCCAAACCTGCTAAGTTGGATCAAAACCCATTCCAAAACAATCCTGACAGAAAATCTTTTCAGAAAATCAGAATAACACCCTCAAGTGCACTAAAGTGATACAAACAAACCACAATGCAACAATGCGAAAATGCACTATACACATGGTCCTTTTTTGAAATTTACCATACATATAATAAAGCAAATCAGGATATTTTAGAAGAATCTGAAAGTAAAGGACCAATATCATTAGTCAAAGAAAGGTAACCATTGTGCCATTTTAATTGATATGCAGGTGATTTGGGAACTTGACAAAATGTCAATTGAAGCAACTCCAAGGTCTGCAACAGGACAGCAACTCGGACAGGGCTCTGCGGCGGAGTTGCTGAGAACGACTGGAGTCGCCATGCCGCGGTGGCAACTCCGCAACAGGACGGGTTGCGCGGCGGAGTGGGTGGGAGAATCACCTCAGAGCAGAGGGAGAGGTAAGAGGAACAATCCATTGAAAAATTCTTGAAAATTAAGCTTGCCATCTTTGTCCTGATCTCTTTCCCTGAAGTTAAAAAAACAAATAAGAACAGGAATATGCTGATAACTTTGGAACATATAAAAACGGATTAGAAGCATATTGCTGTGTGGAACTGCAATAGGTCATTACCTTCAGGATGTGGCTCGGTCATGTGGTATGCATCACATGTGGAGCTTCCTCCTAGAAACTCAGCGTAGATCTCCGCTCCTCTTTGCTGTTAAACATACAGAGAAAAGTAGAAACTTTTAAGGCTTGAACTAACATGAAGGAAAAAGAAAAATTAACCCATTGAAGCAATTCGATCAAATTATATATATATATATATATATATATATATATATATATATATATATATATATATATATATATATATATATATATATATAGGATAAACAGAGTTAATGAAATTCAAAAACCAAAGTTATGAAAAATCCAAATCCCCAGCAAGTCTAAACCAGCCCACTAATGATCATGCATGAGATAGTCACCAACATTTCTTGTCAAGTGATTTATCACTTGTTCCCTAACATTTAGATGGATTGCATGTAAGTAAGCAAACAATTTTACTTAGAGCTCTACTTACAACATCCCAGGGCCTGGAAGCTTTTGTGGGATCACTGTTTCTCTGTGAAAAAGCTCTGCAAGCCACAAAACCTCCCAATCCTGTAGCACACAAATTAAATATTTGTTTTTCAGACAGTCAAAAATATAGTTATAAGATTAGAAAGAAAAGAATAATTGTGTATGGGACAAATAAAACAACTGTACCTATGGGTATGACAGTAGCGTCAGAACCACCACAAAGCATCAGATCCTGCAAGGGTAAGAAGAAAGCTAATTAATACCATTCCTGTTTCTATTGAATACTAAGCAAGAGACAGAAGTGTTTTACTTACAGCTTTACCTCTTCTAATATGATTCGCAGCATTCAAAATACAGAAGTTGCTAGTCGCACATGCAGTAGATATAGAATAGTTGGGGCCCATCCAACCCTACGCATGATAGCATAAGCAACATCATTTTTAGGACTTCGTAGTTTCAAGCAATAGAATGCTAGAAGTTTTCAAAGAATAGATCATTTTAACCAACCAGATCCATTGCAAGAATGGCAGAGCCCATGTTTGTAGTTGCAAAAGGTACACAAAATGGATTCATTTTCTTGTAAGAGACCCTTAATGCTTCAATCGCATCGTTAAACACCTGCTTGCATAGCACCAAAAACCAAATGAAATTGAAAGAAAGAACACAAGCATTTAGCCAAAGCAATGTCGACCTAGTCTGTTCATTTATCTTATCTTATTTTTTTTCCCCCGCATACTGTCTTCACCAATATGGACAATTAATTACAGAATCCTACCTTCATTCCACTCATGGCAGAACCAATGAGAACTCCACACCTAGTTTTGTCTAAAAGATTCATGATATCCTCTGTAATTCCAGCATTTTCCAGTGCTTTTTTCCCAGCAATTAGCAAGTACAGCATGAATTTATCCATCCGCTTCGATAGTTTTCGGCGCCACCCATCCATCATAAGAAATGGATTTAATTTCTCCTGCAATCCTCTACAGGAAATTATAATATCAGAAGTTATAAAAAGATTTTAGCTTTGCCCAAGTGGCAAAACTAAATAAAGAAATAGAATATTTGATTAAGGTGGATTTTTACCGTAGGAAAACTCGAACAGTCGAACGCCTCTATCTCACTTATGCCACTGACGCCGGCAAGAAGATTATTGTAAAAGACATCAGGATCATGGCCTAGTGGAGTCACTACGCCCATGCCCGTCACAACAACCCTCCTTTGTTTGGTGTCAGTTTTCTTTCTCTCCACAGCTTCCTTTTCAGGTTGCAATGCAACCGCCATAGCTTTTCCTGCATCTAGCAACATCAGTTCCAGCAAGCAATTTCTACTGCTATAACTAACCATCCTCATGATCAGTATGAAGACAAATTAACTGAATAATTGATAGTTATTATTAGTAATAAAAGCATAATTAACTAAAACCATAATTTCTTTTCTCTCTCTTTTTTTTTTCTATTTTTTTGCTTTGCCTCTCTGATTGAATAGTATCGAGAAATAAGCTCGAAAGATTCGGGAATTATTCATCCACATATCCTGACGTTATTTTCACTCTGGTAGCTGTTAATTTCACGGGCAGTGTCCCAACCGACGCAAACAATGTGAAACGGATTAGAAGCTAGTTTAAAGTTAAAATTATGACCCCAGCTATGGTATTGATCACCATTATGGTACGGATTAGAAGCCATAAGGTGCAAACAAAGTAGTTTGCATCTTACATAGCAAAGGAATAGAAATTGTCGATCTCTAAATTTATGAAGTATCTCATGCACAGCTTGCAATTATTTCTGTGACATATCAGTCTAATAGTACTTTACAACACACTCGATCGCCGTATAATTGCAATTTGCAGGGAAGAAAATGAAATAGTATCGAGTTGCACCTGATTTCTTCTTGACACAACCAATGTATAATCCCTGGATTTCCACTGTCTGCTGGATGTAAGAAGCTGGAGGAACATGTAAAGAGTCAATGGGAGAGGTAAAAATAAAAAAATTAAAGTAAGAATTGGCAAATAAGAGCAGAACCCATACTCATTGAACTCTGTTAGATTAAGAAGACCATCACCATCCACATCAAAGCTAAGAAGAGATGATCGGAATTTTAACTCAAAGATTTAATTTTGCTACATCATAGATTAATTTCAAATTAAAACAGAAACGAATGCGAACTCTAACAGAGCAAAGCATTAATGACACAGTAAAAAAAACAAACAAACAAACAAAAAAAGGGGGAAATTTTAATTAATCTAAGGGATCTAACACTGACCGTGGAATGAATGGGCCCAACTGGGGGGCTCGTACTCGGCGAAGGAGATGAACCCGTCGCGATTCTTGTCATGGAGCTCCAAATCCCGTAGCGTCCGATGCATCACCTCGCGCTGCGCCTGGGCGAGGTTCCACTCCGTGAGCTCCTCCGCGGTGACGGCCCCGTCCGCGGGCGCCACGTCGACCTTGGGGAAGAGCTCCTCGATGCGGCGCGTCACGTTGAAGCGATCCTCATCGTTGATGTAGTCCTCGGCGTCCATGAACTCCTCCCACTCGGGCTGCGACTCCATCCCCTGCGCCGCATCTCCCCCTCCTCCGCCTCCGCCATGGGTTAAGTTGTAGTGCGCGCGCTCCCACTCCCGATCCTCGCGGCGGCGCTCGATGCCGGCGATGATCGGATCGAACGGGACCTGGTGTTCTCCTCCTCCTCCTCCTCCTCCGCCGCCGCCGCCGCGGGGAGCCAAGGAGGAGCGGAGCTTGAGGCGGCGGTGGGGGCGGAGTTGGTGGTGGGTGGGGTAGAAGGAGAGGAGGAGGAGGACGAAAAGAGCTAGGGCTACGTAGATCCACACTATCGGGTTCGAGTGCGAGTCGTCTGTAACAGGACACCAACTCCGCGGCGGAGTTGGTGAGAAGAATGGGAGGCGCCATGCCGCGCTTCGCGGCGGAGTAAGGAGAGAGGTCTTGTTTTCAGGAGATGGCTTCGCGGCGGAGTCGGTGGGAGGTATGGGCGGAAGATCGCGCAGAGGGAGATATAGAGGGAGTTGGTGAGCAAATCGCGTTAGAGTAGAGGGAGAGATAGAGGGAGTTGGTGAGTAAATCCGGAGTTGGTGAGTAAATCCGCTGAGGGAGAGAGAGAGGGAGAGAGGTCTTGTCTCGCGTACGGAAAAGTCTGTCGTGAAGGAACGAGTCAGCGGCATTTGCAGGGAGGCTTCCAAGCTTCCCAAACTTGGAGAAAAGCACAAAGAGAAAACGCGGAGAGCTGAGAGGAAAGTTGGAGAACAGGGAGCTTGACACGTAAGCACCCGAAAACTGTCGATTCATGTTTTCTTATTGATATTTTCTCCAACAGTGACTAGAAATCGTCTGGCTCTCAACTTCGCAGAGTGTTACTTAACATTTAGAGATTAATGTACATATATTTATCAAGATTTAAAGAGTAGATTATTTAAATATAAAGTATAGGGACCGGCATGCAATATCAACAAAGTAAATGCAGGATGAATTTTATAAACTCGGACTGAACCTGAAATTCGACTGGGTTTTGAAAATTTATATCCAAAAGTGAACCCAACAAAATACCTGAAATCCGAAATAATTATTATTATTATTTTATCATATTTCAAAATAGGAATCTAAATTTTCAAATAAAAATTCAAATATAACATCAATTATTTATATATTATATATTATAAAATTTGTTAGGATTTGGGTTTGATTCGGATTCATGTTCGGATAAGGTACAGATAAAATTCATGCCCCGTATTCGAATCCATTAGATTTTCGTTCTTGTTATATCTCTATTCGAAATTATGTTAATGTAGGATCGAGAAAAACCCACTTGTTCGACTTTGGATAACATTTTGGATATCCATACTCATTGGCATCCCTGTTGGAAAGAAAGTAAAAGATAACAATATATAGAATTTATTTAACATATAATCAACTGTTTTTAGTGCAAGTGGCGAAGTGCTTGATGGTCTGAGTTCGAAGTCTAGTTGCTTCACATTTTTAGTTTATTTTAAAAATAAACGATCATTTTTACTTTCTAGTTTTACAATTTGTTTGATGATGAATATTTCAAAATAACTATTGACACCATCAAATATAATCTAAACTATTTAAATTTTTAAAAAATTAAATTTTATATTTTTTTAATATTTTTTTCTTTTATATATATATATATATATATATATATATATATATATATATATATATATATATTGTTCTATTTGTTAATTTTTAAAAATAATCTCAGCTAAAAATATAAATAACTAAGTTCGAACTTGAAATCTCAAATAATAAATATAAATCACCGTAACAATTATTACATATAAGTCTACCGTTTCCTTTTTTTTTTTTTTAATTTGAAATATAAAAATTAAAAATTAAAAATTTAGAAATTTAATTTTAAATCTTAAAATTTAAAAGTTCAAATTTCAAATTTTTAACTAAAATTAAAAATCTAAATTTTAATTAAAATTTTGAATCTAAAATTTATGTTTAAATTTAAAATTGAGTCTAAAATTAAAATTAAATAAAATTAGATTTTAACTGTTTCTATTTTTAAGTCCCTAAAATTAAAAATTGATTCTAAATATTAAAATTATATTTAAAAAATAAATTAGCAAACACTCTATCAAACAAAAAATTATTTTTGATTGTAAAATCACTTTTCATGATATAAGCCAAACAACTTCTAAATTTTGGCGTAGAGGTGAGACCGAAAGAGGTGTTTGGTTGTACGCAAAATTATGAAAAATATATTTTTGGTGAAAATTTTTTATGGTGGAAAAATATTTTATATTTTGTAGTGTTTCATTTGTACGGAAAAAATAGTAATTTTTATCAATATTTGTTTAGTTGAAAGAAAAAAAATTTATATTTCTTTGGTTTGGTGAATTTTTTTTTTTTACAACTTGAGTTTTTATTTTATTTTTGCTAAAAGTAGGCAAAAGATAAAAATACTCTATTTTTTAAAAAATTCGTAAAAATAAATTTTTAAAATTTTTTTTTTACGCCCTAACAAACACAAAGGCCGCTTTTGGTTCAGATAAAATAATAATATTTTATCTAATTAATTAATATAAAAACATTAATTAAATAATAATTTAACTTATTTAATTAAATATTATAATCCTAAATATTAATTGATAATTGATAAAATAATTAATAATAATGAGTATTGTTAATAAATAATTTAATTAACTATAAATAATTTAATAATTTAATAAATTAATTAGTTAATTAACTAATAGTTAAATAATTAATTAATAAAATAATTAGATTAGTCAAAATATTAAATTAATTAAAGAATTAATATAATAATTAAAATTATATTTATTTTAATTAAGCTGGTTAGTTTATTCCAGAAAAAAAAAGAAGACTGAAACAGTATTTCCAACCGTATACCAATTTATTTCAGAAAAAATAAAATTAGTATTTTCATTCATAACCAAATATATTTGGAGAACAAAACTGAATTTAATTAACTATTATAATCCTAAATATTAATTGACAAAATAATTAACAATAATGAGTACTGATAAATAATTAATTAATAAAATAATTAGATTAGTCAAAATATTAAATTAATTAAAAAATTAATATAATAATTAAAATTATATTTATTTTAATTAAGCTTGTTAGTTTATTCTAGAAAAAAAAAAAGAGACAAACAGTATTTCCAACTATATACCAATTTATTTCAGAAAGGCAAAAATTACTATTTTCATTCATAACTATATACATTTGGAGAACAAAACTAGATTTAATTAACTATTATAATCCTAAATATTAATTGATAAAATAATTAACAATAATAAGTATGTTTAATAAATAATTTAATTAACTATAAATAATTAATAAATTAATTAGTTAATTATTTAATAGTTAAATAATTAATTAATAAAATAATTAGATTAGTTAAAATATTAAATTAATTAACGAGTTAATATAATAATTAAAATTATATTTATTTTAATTAAGTTTTGTTAGTTTGTTGCAGAAAAAAAAAAAAAAAAAAAACTGCAACAGTATTTCCAGTTGCATACTATTTTATTTCAGAAAGATGAAAACTACTATTTTCATTCATAACAAAATACTTTGGATAACAAAACTGGACAAGAGAAATAATTTTTCAAATAGAAATGAAATTTTCGGTACATTTTACGCCAAGCAAACGCACCTAAGGTCCATTTGGATACACAAAAAAATATAGCATAGTTAAACTATACTATATTCATAGAAAATTTTCCTATGAAACGTTGGGATAATTAAAAATACAGTTTTTTTTAAAGCATAGTTATACTATATTCTAAAAAATGGGGTAAATAAAAATTCATTCTAACTAAACAAAAAAAATTTCACTATTTTTGGGCTCTCTCACCTCCAAAATATGACAAATTTTAAACTTTAAATTTTAAAATTTTAAATTTAAACTTTCAACACTAAAATTTAAATTTTAAATTTTTTAATTTTTAATTTTAAAATTTTAAAATTTAAAATTTCAAATTTGAATTTGAATTTGAATGTTAAAATTTTTAAATTTGAATGTATATTAAATTTTAAATTTCAAATTTAAAAATTAAAATTTTGAATTTCAAATTTTAAATTATAAATTATGAATTTTAAATTTTAATTTTAATTTTTAGTTTTCAATTTTCAACTTTCAAATTTCAAAAATTTAAAAATTTAAAAATTAAAATTTAAAAATTAAAATTTTAAATTTTAAATTTTAAATTCTAAATTTTAAAATTTAAAAATTAAAATTTTAAAATTTAAAATTTAAATTTTAAATTTTATAATATTGATTTTAAATTTTAAACATTAAAATTTGTTATTTTAAAATAATAAATTTAATTTTAAAATAATAAATTTTAATTTTATAATTTAAAATTTTTAATTTCAAAATTTAAAATTTAAAATTTGATTTTAGTTTTCAATTTTTCAAATTTTTAGTTTTGAAATTTTAAATTATAAAAATTTTAAATTTTAAAATATTAATATATAAAATTAATATATTTTTTTATTTTTTCAAATTTTTAATTTTAAAAAATTATATAAAATTTTATAAAATACATTCAAACAGTTTAAAATTTGAACCGTGAAATAAATATGCCCTACCATGCGAATGTTTGACGCGAATCTCTCAAAACTCCGAACAACAACTGCAGTCTGCTGAGAGGGCGGCGGAGGCAAAAGCAGCGCAGAGCAGCAGCCGGCAGGCAGACGGCAGACAGCAGTCAGCAGCGGCTTCCGCTCCCGCTCCCGCTCCCGCTCCCGCTCCCGCTCCCGCTCCGACCGACAGCAATGACAACCATCCGCCGCTTCTGCTGCGACGACCTCCTCCGCTTCGCCCCCGTCAATCTCGACCACCTCACCGAAACCGTATGCATTCCCCCCTCTCTCTCTCTCTCTCTCTCTCTCTCTCTTCCAATTTCCAAGATTGATGATATGTTATACGTGAAAACAGTTTAACATGTCGTTTTACATGACGTACCTCGCGCGGTGGCCCGACTACTTCCACGTCGCGGAGAGCCCCGGAAACTGGATCATGGGTTACAGTGAGCTTCTTTGATCCTCGCACTCTTTCCTGCGATTTGTGTTATGCTCTGATGCATTTGATTGGGAAAAATTTTGAAGCAGTTTGTTTGGTAGTGTGCTTGCACTTGCACTCCAGGTGTTTGATGCTGGGCTTGAGAGAAAAACTGATGCATTTTAGGAGATGCATCAATTTCAGATTTGTGTTATGCTCTGATGCATTTGATTGGGAAAAATTTTGAAGCAGTTTGTTTGGTAGTGTGCTTGCACTTGCACTCCAGGTGTTTGATGCTGGGCTTGAGAGAAAAATTGATGCATTTTAGGAGATGGGTGGATGGTGTATGACATGGGTCTTGCTTTGGGTTTTTGGGGGTTTGTGTTTGGGAGAGTGGTAGGTAGCAATTGGGACCGGGGAGGTTCGCAAAGTTATAGAGAGCATGTTTGGTTCGGGATTGGAATGAGAATGAGAATGAGAATGGGAAATGGAATTGAATTCCGTTGGAATAGAAAATGGAGTGGTGAAATGGATATTGGAACAGACAACTGGGACATTTAGAATTTTGAGAGATGGTTTTGGTTAAGCGAGAGGAGGGGGAGGTGTTACTCCGGAACGGGGCCAATTTAGAATTCAAAGCCGAATTAGGGCATAAATGGATTGGGTCATTCCCATTCCAAAGTGGAATGGAAATCGGAATCCGATTCCTATAAAATAAACTATAACCATCGGTAATTAGTGAATCCCATTCTGAATCTAGAGTCTAAAATAGGTGAACTAAACAAGCCCTTAAGGTTCTTTAGGTAGGTTTGATTCCATAGTGCGTGCTAATGATAGAGTAGAGGACGGCTATGGTTATGATTCTGCTACTAATAAAATTTCTTCTATTATGTTGCCATGGCCTAGATTTGTCTGGACTCTTGAATCTTCCTCGTACTTCACAGTTAATATTTTTTTTGGAACTTTATTGTGGTTAGGAATCGAAGCTTGTTGATTTTCTCTTAGCGAATTGGGTTAGAAGAATACCTTAATGGAATTTGAGGCATGGATGATCTTGTGAAAGGTGTACGGTGATGACAAATTCTTTATTTTTTGTGGGTTGGACTTAGACAACAAGGATCCCAATGACTGTTATAGGTGTTCCTTTTGTTCCCTCAGTTTAGGGAAGTGATTGTTTTAGGTTATTATCAGGAATTAGCTTGAATTTACTATCCTAGTCAAAGAACAGCTTCTTTACAGTAATTAAATGGTCGTAATTAGTTTCGGGCTCCGAGAGTCAATGCCGGTTGGATTTTGAAAGGTGCTGATGGTCTGTTGTATGGGAATGTGTAGGCCAACAGAGGTTATTGTGATGGATTTCCTATTCTAAAAGTAGCTGCGTGCGAGAGAGGGAGGGAGGGAGGGAGAGAATTTGCATGCTCAAATCTCAATTATGGAGTATAAAAATTTCCTGCAGCAAATATTAATTGATATCTAGTATTCAAATAATAAACAAAATGGACTTATCCAATAATTTATTTCATCAAGCAGTGGATGAGTTTTATCTTAAATTTGTTCTCTTAAGCAAATACTAAACATTCGAAAGAATATGTTTTACAAAGAAATTATTTTACTGCATTTGCTTGAATTGCATTTGTTCTTTTATATGCTATTTATCTTGTTTATGCTCATCCACCTACCTTTTAACAATCAAATAATCCATAATCCTTTGGTTAAGCTACATAACTTATCTAATTGTTAACATTTTTTTCATGTGGCATAAACTAAAAAAAAATGCAGGACCTGATTGTAGAATGACTCCCCATTATTTCAAAAATACAGGATAATCGAAAAATAGAGGAAATTAAATGGCTACCCATTTTAGATCCGTATCTCTAGGGGCATAGAATGGTAAAGGTGAACCATGTGTTTGAACTTAATTGGAGATTTATACATTTTAATTCTTTGATGCATCTTATTATAGGAACTGCAACATAAGATATCTTTTTTACATTTTTAACATTTATTAATTGAAATATCATTTTCACATCTGAAAACTACTACAATATAGTATACTTTCAAAACCTTAGTAGTCCCTTAACTTTGTGATCAATCACCCCTCAAGTTAGATAGTTCAAATAACTGTAGACTATGCTAACTTTTTGACTGGATGGTGAGTTAACTTATGTAGGACAATTAGTTCTTTCAATATTATCACTAATTGCACTTCCATAGTAGCAATAGCTTTACTTGTAGTTTGCCCTCAAAATTAGAGTTGTTTTGGAATTTAACTTTATGTAAGTGTTTACTAACATCCGAAAACTCTTGTCATTTTTTTGTCAAAAATTATCCAATTGATAGAAAGTTATCTTCTTTCTACAAGGCTGTGCTTCCATAGATATGAATGGGTTAGGAGACATCTTTTTCCCTGAAAATGAGGAGACGGTTATTAAGAGATGATCATCCTTAGCATACTCAAGGAGAAAAAGGCATCTTTTTATTATTGCACTTCGTCAACCTTTTCTTTGCCATATCAAGCTTGACCAGTTTGCTACTCTACAAATCCAATATGCTGTTCATGCCAATGCTTAAGAGATTCATTATAAATCCCCAATCTCTAATGAATTTGATATGGTTCTTAAAAAGTTCGTGTTGGAGATAGGATGGGAGAGTATGAGATCTCTCGAGATTGCCTATAGTGGTGGACTCCAAGATGGAGTGATTCATTTGTTAAATGTTTGGAGTCTAGCATAACATATTCCTTTTGTATCCAAATGCGTCAACTGTCTTTTGTAATAAATCCGAATACATTGAAAGCATCATATATAGGTGAGGTTATTCTGAAGTGCTTTTGCCCAAAGATCTTCATACCTCAAGATAACGATGAAGGAAAGAGGAGGAAGAGAAGAAGAGGGGAAGATGAGAAAAATGTGTCTTTAAGGGATAGAGAAGAGAAGGTGTTTCTCTTTCTCCATCGAAGGTGCATGCATGTTGCCTGCATTGTAAGTAACCTCCGCAAGCTGTCCTTTTCTTATAGGCTGTCGTCTGTTTGACTTGGCTGACTATGTGTTGGTTGTGGGCTGAACTCTTTGATACATTAACTCCTAGTAGAGGACATAGTTCGTTGAGTCGTCCTTACCCTTACTCTTATTGTCTTCGTGACATCATCAATCTGCCTCTATCACTTTTAGAGAAATTGGCTAATAGTCATCGTCAATTGTCGCTGTAGCTCTTTTCTGAGCAGGGTAAGAGAGATCGATCCTAAAGGGTGTGTGTGAAAAAAGTAAATCAAAAGATCAATGGGGAGGGAAACACTTTATGAATAAGCTGCAACTAGCCAAGGACTCTTCTTAAGCATGAGTTGTTGCCAGTCCGACAACTTAATTATGCTTTAGTATGATAGTTCATACTTTTTTAGTGCCTAGGCTACGACATATTTATGCACTTCTATCATAAGGCGACAATATGCAAGCTTGGTGGATTAGTGAAATATTGAGATACCAGTTAGTTGAAAAGCAATACCTATATCAACTAAAACTTTAAAAATTAGTAAATATCTATGCAATGACATGATGCCTCTAAGTAAGAACATCTAAGAATTCCTCATTTAAAATATCTCCTTACTTTAAGTTTGGGTGTTAACATATTTTTTTTCTTGAGATTATATTTTGTCTAGTTGAAATGTATATGGGTAAGGGATTTATTAGTTACCACAAACTGAGGGTAATATATGATCTACCATAAGTTAGGATGTGCAGGAGTCTAGTATTTAACTTGATTACTCACGTGCTTGATCATGCCCTCTTTTTTACCCATAAATCTTTCTCTCTTCTTATTTGGTGCGTAACTCATTTTGTGTGCATTTTCACATAGCTTTATGCTATAACAACATACTGTTCTTAATTTTAGCACACCATAGGATAAACATGTTTCACACTCGCAAAATCCTTTTTATTTTCTAGTCCAAAATTGAAAATATTTTGATATGCATTGATTGAAGGATTGTGACATTTCTTTGTGTTTATAAGCTCTAAGCAAGGATTTAAGTATCCATCGGCACAGTCCGTATTTACCGTGCCGTATCGTGCCAACAAGATGCCAGCACGATACAGTTCCCGTGCCGATGGCACAGTTGAAAACCTTATTTTTTTTTAAATTACAAAATAATTTTCTTAATAAAATTCAAAAGATTTGATAAAAATACATAATAAATAATTAAAAAAATTTGTTGCTAAAGAAAATAAATATTTCATGCCAATATGTGGCGGCACACATGTATTCTTTGTGACCGGCACTCATCGGCACTGCTCGGCATGTATCGTGCCGGCAAGTTTTCGGCAGAATCCCATACCACGATACTTAAATCCTTGGCTCTAAGCTGTTACTCTTGTTCTCTCACTCCAATGCCAACATCTGATAATGGGCAAACGTCTTCATTTTCAGTTATGGGTAAAGTTGAAGGGCAAGGTGAATCTTGGCATGGCCATGTAACTGCAGTAACTGTTGCTCCAGAATATAGGAGGCAGAAACTAGCTAAGAAGCTCATGAACTTGCTAGAGGAAATTAGCGACAAGATGTAAGTATGTCATCTAAGTATTATCTTTTGTTCATTGAGATGTAGTCTTTTGAATAGTATTATTAGTTCATTTGCTTTTTCGCATATTAAGTATTTTCATGATTATGATTCTCTTACAAAATGCATAGGAAGTTCAATGGTTTTGTGCTATCTATTATTTGGTGTACTAGTGTAGTTCCCCCGCTTAGCTGCAGGATAAATTAGCCCCTAGTAGAAAAAAAATATGAGTTTAACCGGTTACTGCCTATACAAGTTTGTGATCAGTATATTTATTTTTGTGAACTGCTTGGATGAGCTGAAAGATATGGATCTGAAAACCTATATTCGCACAATACGACATTATTTCTTGTACAATTGTTTAGAAGCAGAATTGGCAGGATTATAAAAGGAGCACTTAATATTACACAAAGTATAGATTACATAATTATCAGAGAACTTTCTCTAGCCAGAAGCTTTTGTACAGCTGCTAATAAATCGTACAACATATGACAAAACCCAAAATCCTGCTCTACTATATGTCCCAAAACTGTGAGTGACATTCTACGAACAAATACTTTACAAAATTTCAGATTCCCAGCACAATGTTATTGTGCTGCTTAATTTGCCTATAGTTGCGAAGTAGAGCATCATATGCTACAGAAATTCGTTCGTACATATATTTGTAAAACATGGCATCATCAAAGCTCATCAATCACTTCAAAAGGTATAGGCATTTGTTAAATGTTTAATTGCCAAGTAGGCATCTTGCTCTTCTGACTGGAAACTAACATCGTTAACATCGCCCCATGGCTTAACAATCTCAGTCAACCATTCATCAATAGGTATCTCAATTTCTACATAGGCTTTGGTCGATCCATCACTATGTTCAACTAAACGATATACGGGTGTTGGTAAGGTTCAGCTGGTCTATAATTTGCTCTAATATTTTTTTTTTTTATGATATCTTCAAGTATTGCATGCCTGCGCCGCCAGTAATCAAGTCAATGATCATTTCTTTTAACTTCTTGAAGTGAATGTCTAATACGTACTTAAAGAATATAGTTAAGCACACAACCAAAGCAACCGGTTATTTAGAATGTAAATAAAATGGCCTAAGATATGTATTATCACTAAAAAATTAAATCACAATCACAAATCCTAAATATAATTAAAGGTGAAGTCAATATATTTAACGTTTAATAGCTCCAAGAGACATTATGTTTAAGAAATCATCAATTTAATAAAACTAAATTACTTATGGCCCACTTTGTAACGTAAGAGAATACTTGACATGAAGGAATGAAAGTAGAGTGTTGAAGATATCCGAAGTATTTGCTGGGCAATGAAGTCTGGAGATATTGGATGCATGTAAAAAATTTGGACTAAAATTAGTAACTATTGAAGAATAAATTTAGGAAAGAATTGATATAAGAGGTATAAGATAAACTAATTTTATAATGTTTGTGCTTGGAGACTCAGTAGGCTTTCTTTCCTCTTTCTGTCATAAGAGAAAGTTGGAGGAAGAATGCAAATTTATAAGAGAAGGTTGACAGAAGTGCAAAAAGGACCAAGCAAAATAGGGTTTATACATATATATACACACATAGGAACAGAAGGGAGCAAACAAAGGTAGTAATAGTGGCAGGAGAATTTACAGCTTCACCACAGGAAAGTAACCACTAGCGGTCCACTAGCGGTATCTGGTGCCAAACAAAAGTGTCACTACTCAGCAATAATAGACCTGAAGTAAATAGCATAAATCAATATATTTGAGCGAAAAAAATATAAAAGAAATGGAGTAAATAGAGACAGGCAAAGGTGTAGGACAACCTGCAGACGTAGTAAAGCGGCGTCGACCGGCGGTGAAACAACAACAGACTCTCATCTACCCGCAGTAAAGCAACATTGACTGGCTGTGAGACAGCAATGGACCCACATCCAATCGACACTCGGACAACTATAGAAAGCGACAACGGAGGAAGCGCTGGTGCACCATGGAAGGTAGGGGGCCCATCTATATATAGAAACCACGAAGCTGATTTGCCCTCTATCCACGGTTGTCTATCGGCGGCGACATGATCGTACGAAGCCAGCATTAATGAGGTAAGGGAGGTCCTCTACCTCGTAAAGTCCATGGCAATCGTTGACGCCGTTGATGGAGCCAGGAGAGACCCTAATAAATGAGGTACAGAGTGAAGAAAATGCGGACACGATGGAAAAGGCCACCCGTCAATCTTGCATGGAGCTGCACCAACCGTCAATGCTGGCAACGATCTTGAGTTATGGCTTAAGTAATGAGGTAAGTGGTAAAGCTGATGCTGATGCAATTGAGAGGACGACAACGACAACTGTAGAGTAAGAGATGGATGAGAAGGGACTCAATTAATTTAAAATATCATTAATTGTGAGTTAGGTCCTACCCTAGGTCCTATTCTCTTACGCCCCCAATTCTCATCAACTGAAAGGTGAGCCCCACTCGGTTGTTCATAGTTGGAAGGAATGGACGCCGTCCAACTCTAGGCTATTTGGGGAATGCCTCCTCATCTTGATTTATTTTTATTGACGGTTTTAAAAGTTTCAGGCAAATAATTTTTGAGAAAATATATTAGAAAAATTTACAATTTTTCTCTATGTGGTTTGGTATATTTTTATTTTATGGCCCGATGGTTTAAAAAGTTTTATTTTACCGTGCTGCAATTTTATTTTTTTAATCATTATAAGAATGCAGCAGTAAGTTGGATATACAAATGCTATAGTAAATTGATTTATTTTACAAACTACAAAATAACAAAGCAAAACTTTTTAAATCACAGAAAGGCAAAGCAAAAATGTGCAAAATCATAGGACCTAATCGAAGTTTATTCAATTTAATAGCTTTATTAATTATTAGTTACTAATTATTTAGTTTAATTTTGTAGCCACCTACTATAATATATTAAATTTCATAAAATCAGCGATACATTTAATCAAATTCTCAATATTGTTAAATAAAATAAGTTAAAAAGTAGTGAATTAAGGGTTTTGAGTAAAAAAAAAAAAAGAATTTCAGGAGGTCATTTTAGAATCCACTATAGATGAGGGGGTCTCCATACATTTCTACGAAATGCTGCAGGAGTTTTATGTAGAATTTTTTTATATTATAGTCAAGAATGCAAAAAGCAAAAATAGGCTTTTGCAAAGAAAAAATTTATACTAAATCCTTCTGAGCTTGGCTCAATTTTAATATATGTTATAGTTCATTATTGAAAAAAAGATTAAGTTACACTTTTGGTCGTCAAATTATGAGGCGCGTGACACTTTGGTCCTTATGTTTTAATTTGTTGCAATTTCTGAATTGTTTCAATTGTTGCAATCACGTCCTCAATTCAATTTAGTTGACTAAATATTGACAAATTGTTAATGTAGATAGCAAAGTAGAACTTTACAAACCATTGGATGGCAAGAAAATGTGCTAAATTACATTGAACTTAATAAAGTTTGCCATTGATTTAATTTAAGTAAATTAAAATAATTATTTACAGTAAAAATCTTGGTTTTTTTTTTTTTTTTTTTTTTTTTTTTTTTTTTTTTTTTTTTTTTTTTTTTTTAACAGCAGAGAATTGTTTAAGTAAAAAAGTGTATGGGCTAATTTACAAAATTTGAATAGTACAGGGACTATCTCGTAGATTTTACTCTCTCATTTGATGAAGAAACTGTTTTCTGCACCAGGTGTATAAGGACATTGTACACAGTACATCTAAAACAATATGATTTATAAAATGGAAACCTAACTAATTAGATATATTTTTTAATATTTAAAGTGCCTATGTATAAAATAAAATGAACATCATTTCTTTGCAAATCAATTAATGACCCCTCCACTGTTGATTGTTTATACAACATGATACATGTAGCATACTTCTGAAATTCATGTTTTTTTTTGTTTTCCCATAGGTCTTGTTTGAGATATTACCATATCGGAGATAAAATATATTAGATTAAAATTGTATTTAGAGCCCAAATCATCAAATATAAAGTGCGGCCTATAGGATGTAAGTATACACCCGGTGCAGCCAAGAATCATCTTCAATTGAAGGGAAACCCAGACGGCATCACGTGGCAACGCCTGGCAGACCGCCTGGGTCTCCCTTCATATTATGTTATGGATAGAATAGAGTCATCAAGTGTTCACAAATTATAAATTATTTATCTTTTTAGTTGTCTGTTTATTCGATACCTACATTGTACCATTAGATGATGCCTGTGTTGGAATTTCGCAAAAAAACTTCTATGTGTTTAATCTTATTAGCAACTTTGAAGTAAATTTGTTATGTTAATTGTCTCTTTGTATATCAATACTTACGGATTTATTAATTGGGATAGCTGCTTATTGACTATGTGTTCCTTGTTAGTCTAGTTCAGATTTTGTTTTTGGGATGATTTCTCGTGGTTGACCTTAATTCTACTTTATGTTAAAAGAAAGAAAGAACAACATATTTGATGAGGAGAATTATTTCTCTTCTAATATCCAGCTTTCTAATCACTTCTTGTCTTAAATCAATTAGCACTTGGGAGGTACTTCTCCTTACAAAGTTGACAGTAGTAGGATATTCCATTTCCTGGTTTTTCCTGGCTATTTTCCTTGTGTTTAATTTTTTACATTTTTATGTTTATTAGAGATAATAGAGAATAGCTTGTCTCAGAGAAGGAAGAGTTCTGACCATGTATCTCTATTACATGGGAGGAAGCCTTGTAAACTCCACTTGGTCGTACATAAACAATGGCGAGTAGAGGAAATTAAAGACATTTGAGAGGCTTTTTATTCTCTGCTATTATATGCATCATATATTCTTATCAAGACACAGATGAATGTTGGCTAGAGGTCTGAAGTTGAAATGTACATGTTAGTTGAATGAAGAATTGTTGAAGTGTTAGGAGGAAATTCAGAGGACAAAATTAATTTAACAAATCTAAATGAGGCATATTTTGTTGTTGAATGCCGAATACTAATCTAATACTTCCATTTGATGACTCCTTCCATAGTTGAGCAATAACTAAATTATATCAAATCCATTAGTCTCTAGATCAAACTATAGATTTTCACCCACTAATGTATTGTAATGCTGTGAGTCTGAATTGTTGATAAATATTAATATAACTAGAAGAGCTATTGACAAAATCAATAGGTCACTTCTTGTTAGCTTCAAACTAACATTGTGCATGCAAGAAGTGAGTGAATGATGAAATCTGTAGAGACTATCATATATCTACAACTTGGGTTACTGGAGCAAATATGTGACGCCCCCAATAGTCCCACATCGGATGTGGATGGAATTGTCATTGGGTTTATAGGAGACATGGACACTAGTAATAATAACTGGGCTTAAGCATTTTGGGCCGTGGTTTGGGTCCAACGAGTTATTATTGCTAGTGGGTCGGGTCGTTATATTTGGTATCAGAGCCAATAACCAGCCGGAAGTGTGTTATGAGTTTCGGCTGAGCCTGGGTCTAGATGACAGGGCTAGCGAGACGAGTCTCACATCGCCTGGTGCTTGGGCTGCTGTGTGTGTATGTTTGGGCTGACGAGGACGTCAGGCCTAAACGGGGGGAGTCTGTGACGCCCCCAATAGTCCCACATCGGATGTGGATGGAATTGTCATTGGGTTTATAGGAGACATGGACACTAGTAATAATAATTTGGCTTAAGCATTTTGGGATGTGGTTTGGGCCCAACGAGTTATTATTGCTAGTGGGCCGGGTCGTTACATTGGTCTCACAGAACCTCAGGCTAAATACGCTATCATAACCCATGCACACCTGACCCATACAGTGTAGTAACATCCAAACCACTCAAGGTCTCGGGATTCGCCAGAAATCCAGTAATCTGCCGATCGATCACATGATCTGATCAGAGCCTACAGGCTACCAAATTAGATGAAACTTGGCGTGCTGTTTCAGAACGCTTCACTTAAGATACCTGTGTAACCTAATAACCCTAGATAAGGTCCAAAGTCCCAAAATGCCAAAATTACCGCGAACCAACAGTTTATCAATCTACAAGTCGCTAATAATTTCTCGATCCACGAAAATCTTAAATCATGAACGAAGAGTTCAGAAACATCTATACGCTGCCCAGAATAGTACATGGTGTCACAATTTCATCAAGGTCCCTAGACTTCTCACAAGTTGCATAAATACATAAATAACTCGAGTTTAGTGTCGTTACCCGAATCCAAAGAGTTTCGAAGTACTCCAAAGGTTCCAGTCAGAGGTCCCCGACTTTCTGGAGTCCGTGCTCATTGTCCGAGGGTGGCACGAGGTCCAAGAAGAGGTAAAACTCAACCTACTCAAAAGCAACCATTATCTCAGTTGAGATTCCAAAACAACTACTCAACCAAACTACGAACTGAAAAGAGCACCATGCTCAGGATGCCCTGGAGGTTCAAAGGCTCACCTTGCCTGAGCCGAAAGGTCGCCAGAACAATAGCAGAAGTGCCCTCGGCCAAGAACACCAAGCCCGAGCCCGACCAAAAGCAACTACTTGCTGAGCCAAACCAACCAGAAAAAGAGTGAGCATCCTACAACTGAAGGTAAGGAGGGGTCAAGGCTCACTCACCCGAGACTGTGGGGTGGCCGGAGCCTTCACCGGAGCTACCTTGATCAAACCGAAATTGCACCAAGGCTTGGGTTGAGGGATCTTGAAAAAAGGGTCCAACCAAGGAGTACTCAGTAGCAAGGGGAGGTCACAGAGGGTGCCAGGAGCTCCCCCCTAACCCGGTGCCAGCGTCGGGGCGCTGCTGGAGCAAGAACCCAGCTCGCAGCCTTCCAAGTGCTCTAATGGCAAAATCCTAACAAGACGTTAAAGGCCACATGCAAAGATACAAGAGGGGCTGCCAAGGTGTGAGGAAGCTTACCAGGTGAGTGCCCGGGGTTGAGGAGCGACGGCGGCGGCCGGCGGCCAAGGTCCAAGAATAAAAAAACTAGGGTTCAAAACTGCGGTGGGAAAAACTTCGCAGATGGCCTCCTGGTGGTCTACAGAAGAAGCCCAACAAGTTGGATTTCCCGCAAATTCGCTGAAGAAACTGTGCAAGAATCCTCGGCCAAAGCTAGGTTTCCGGCGAGCTCCGAGTTCTCACCAGCTAACCCAAGGTCTTAGGCGTCACCACTGCGTGGAGGACATCCTCAAGAGGTGAGAACGCCACTGCCAACGCCCAAAAGTGAAGAAAAAGCCAAGGTGGTGATCCTTACCTCAAGCTCGGGTCCGAGGAGAGAGAGAAGAATCCGGGGTTCTTCTCCGGCGTCCGGCGGTGGAGTCCAGCGACTGCGCTCCCCCCTCACAGGACAGTAGGACGATCTAGCAGTAGTTGGGTGCAACAAAAGGGAGGAACAACTTATTCTTTTTCCTCTTAAATCCCGAGTCCAACAATAGAGATGCCCGCTCTCCCTTGCTCCAACCCAGGGTGCCGCTCGTGGAGGATGAAGAAGAGGGAAGAGGGAATCGTGGAGATCGAGGGTGCGGTTGACCAGGAGGATCGGGTGAGGGGGTTTGTTGGACTCCAACGACTTGAAGCCAAAATTTCTAGAAACCCCTCCACAAACAGCTATTCACAGCAAGGTCCAGCTTTGTGGGAGCAAAAATGCAGTAAGATCCCTCCACAATCAAGGCGGTTCAAAACCACCCAAAAAAACATGCACTTAAGAAAGAAACCCCGAATATTATAGTATTTCACGCATTTCGAGGCAATCCAGTCGTCAAACACAAAAACGGACGGCACCACAACATCCGGCTCGTCGAAACCTAACATATAGCCATTTTGGTTCGACAAAAAATTAGGTCTCGAGAATTAACAAAATCAACTACAATAAAGACTAACACAGTCTGGCACGCTTTTCGAGGCCCTAGGCTCATCAAATCAAAAACGAATCTCGCCATCATGCTCAGATCGCTGAGACCATTCAAAACGAGTGTATGCAACACTAGGTTCGGGTCCAAATCAGCTAAATAGGGCGAGTTTGAAGATACAAATCCAAAAAACTTCAAGTTACTATTCACACTTAAGCTACTATGCAAAAATTCAACTATTAATTTAACCAATTAAAACCTTAAAATTTTCAGGTTTCTACAAAATATCTGGAATGAAATGGCGACGAGAGGTTTCTGAATTTGTCTTGAAAGGATTTGAGAGAAGAGAATCTTGATAGAAGTTGTGCCAAATGACATGGATAACCTTTTGGTTTTAGCAAAGTTGTCTGAAGTTATGTAGTAATGAAACCCAAGTTGAGATTCCTTTTGGTTTAGTTATTTTTTGTGGTCAATTAATTGGTTTGGTAATGTGTATGAATATATGTCGTGAAAATGTGTTATGTCAATGTGAACCAAGTTTCTCATGTGGAAGGAAGTGGTATTATGTGGAAAAGTTGACTTCACAACGATTATGGAGGACTGTGATGTACTTCTTTAGGGAAATTATTTAGCAGAAGTAAAATAGCCATATTGAAATCCAAATAAGTGGTTGCTTGCTCATTTATAATTGATCTCTTCTTTGTGCTGTTGTGGTTCTACTGTAGTTCGGTCTTCATACAAGCAGTTAAGATGTTTGTATTAGGATCTCGCACTCCTAGCAATCGCTTTGATACCAAATTTTAGGGTTTGGTCTCTTCCTAGCACACATTGTGATTCTTCGAGGGATCACAATGCCTACGTTACTAAACTACTCTATTAATCTCTTCGATCACACGTTACAATGAAAGACCAGTTTCTAATTTATAGGCCTCATATCATGACACACTAAAAATAGGGCTCCACTCCTAATTATGGAAAATAAAGAGAAACTCAACTAGGACTAATAAATCAACTAGAACTCAAACTAAGTCAAATAAGACTCCACAACGACTTAACTCATACTGGAACTCAACTTGATCTTGACTCAGCCAACTTGACTCGGCGGGCATGGATAGGTCGTAACAATTTCTCTTATTTTTGTGAATTTGATAAAGTTTATTATGTTGTTTCCAGTGGCTCCAAGCTATAATTTATTGGTTCTGTCACCTCGAGCAATGAAAACTCATGCGTCACACCTATGTAGTTAATTTTGTTTTATAATCTGAAGGTGATAGTTCAATAGTGCAATGTGGTGTTCACGTGGATACTAAACACTTTGTCTGTTATAAACTATAATAGATCATAAACACAATTCAGCTGAAAATAGCCCGACGACCGACAACTTAATGATTGAATGCACTTCTATTTTACTTTCTTCATGTTGCCAGGTGGGCTACACTTAAAGAGGATTTGGGCTCAAATTCTTCCCCTCTCAAAATTGATCTTTAGAGCAATTGAATTGATGATCCATATTGTTGGAGATGATCTCGAGTATTTGAAGTTACTTGAATTAAATTTTATCTTTTATTTACAATTTTTACCTACGCATCAAGTGGTCTTAAAATCGACAATTTTGACCATTGATATTTTTCTAGTTTTATGGTCAGATATGATTCAAATAGTTGAAAAAGCTATTAGAAAATATTACTCAATTCAATTTAAGTAAGGTGTTTATTAGTTTAATGGCTAGGATTTTCAACAGATGAATCCTATTCTATGTTTAGGAAGAATTTTCAATTTACACTGCTTATTTTTGTCTCCACTTGATTGATTGATAAAATTTGTTAGAAAATGGCTCTTTAAGTTTTCAAATTTTTTACATCATTTCCGTTGTTGAGATGCATCTCTCTCCTCTCCTTTTGGATGATTTTAAGCTTCCTTCTCCACCTCTACCTTCTCGTTCCTCAACTGATTCATCACTTTCTCTTCCACCTTCCGATCAAGCTTCTATGCTACTTGCATTGGAACCTTGGGATCTTTTTTTCCTACTCTTCTTCTTGATTACGCTTCCTCACTTCCCTCCGACTCGTTGTCCTTTGCTCCTTGTACTTGCTTCTGTCTAGTCCCCTCGAGACGTAGCGGTTATCTCTCTTTAAAATTTGCTGGTTGAGATCATAGTATTTTAGATTGAACGAAAGAGACTAAGCATGCGAAGTACCTATATGCTCCATCTGATTCTGCTATACCCGCTTCTCTACCCTCAGTGGTAGAGCCCATAAAATTTACGAGCCCTATGGCTTTGAGTTGGAGTTTAGACCGTCCCCTGACAGTCGAAGATCTTTGACAGATCGAGGAGTGGTGTCCTTTGACATTTGAAGATCCTCGACAGATCAAGGAGTGAGGAATTTTTCTTACCGAAGCTCTTCTTGCAGAAGTGACGTTGTTTATTTAGATGTTGATTGCTTTGTAAGCAGAGGGGCATTTGTTTTATTGTTTCCTTCCTTTTTAGTGGGTGGTGGAGCGTACTTTGTTTTTTGCATTGAGTGCTCTTTATGTGCTTTTTTCTTTCTTCTTGTTCTTTCTTTCATTTAGGTTAGGCTAGTTTATACCCTTTTTTTTTTCCCCTTTCCTTATTCTATTTTTTCGATTAAGTTCACCATTGACCTTTTAGGTAGTGGTTGTGTGGGGATATGAGCAAGGTTTTAAGTATCCATCGGCACGGGCCGTATCTACCGTGCCGTACCGTGCCAACAAGATACCGGCACGATACAGCTCCCGTGCCGATGACACAGTTCAAAACCCTTTTTTCTTAAAATTACTAAGTAATTTTCTTAATAAAGTTCAAAATATTTGATAAAGATGCATAATAAGCAATTAAAAAATTTTGTTGCTAAAGAAATTAAATATTTCATGCCATTATGTGTCGGCACGCATGTATTTTTTGTGACCGGCACTCATCGGCACGGCTCGGCATGCACCGTGCCGTACCGTGCCGGAAAGTTTTCGGCACGACCCCGTGCCACGGCACTTAAATCCTTGGATATGAGTTAAAATTGTGTATTTTATTTTATTTTATTTTTTTTTATTGTTTTAAAGGAATTGCACAAGGAATCTCCTTGTGTCTTGCATTCAGAAAAAAAAAAAAAAAATTCTAAAATCAATTTTGAATAGAATTTGGGATCAAATCTTCTTGAGTATAGCTCTCTCTCTCTCTCTCTCTCTCTCTCTCTCTCTCTCTCTCTCTCTCTCTCCAAATACATCTATATGTACATACATACATATTGTGTATGCATGCATAATGTATAAATTTCATGATGATCAGAGGGTGCTCTCCGTTTATTTGAAGCAGTTCTTTCACATACATACATGCCCATAGCAAAAGGCAATATGCCCTTTTTTGCTGTTCTGGTTCAAGTTGCCATATTTTATTAATATTCTAACCTAATTCCGTTATTTAGTTAAGCAGGCCATGCTCTCAGCTATGATGGGGCCATGTTGGGTCCTGATAGTTGTGTTCTCACTGTGATGATTGCTCCCCTCATGCACTAAGGAAAGCTTTTCTCTTTCCCCTGCAGGGATAAGGCTTACTTTGTGGATCTCTTTGTGAGGGCATCGAACATGCCGGCCATCAAAATGTATGAAAAGGTAATACTTTTTTCCATCCTTTATAGGTTAACCTCATCCTCTTTTCATCTTTCTCCTCTTTGTACTACTTTCAATGATGTGATTCTCTGTAGTCAGTAATATCTGCTGAATCGGACCGGGGCATTATGACTATGCCTCGGGATTTCCATTAAAAAAGACTGGACAATCTACTAATTGTAGACAATTTTTTGTCGTCTTCTGTCGACGGTTGTGATTAGTTGATAGGTTAAAGTGGGCATCAGACCATCCAATCACCTGAGAACGGGCGAATTGAACAGTCCTGATTATTTGGGAAAAGGAATGCTAGTTTTGGAGGGTAGTCGTGTTAGCTCTGTGATAACATTATGGCAGGGACAATTAATATAATACACGTACTTAAGATTCTATCCAAGTAAAAGTGAAGAATGCATTAGCTCCCCCATTTTGTCATAATAAGTATGGGCAATAAAAGTGTACAGGGTCCACAAACCCCTTCAAATCTTTGTAAATACATATAGGTTAATCCTTTCTCTAGTGTCTTTTTTACTCATAATTGGGAAAATGCTTCTTCCATTTATCAGAACCAGTTTAAAAACACACCCAGAATGTGTTGCTGCGTGGTTTCCATAGTTTTTCCATTTTTCTAATCCATGTTGGACCTTTTTTTTTTTACAGTAAAGTTACTTACTCTTCTTTTTGTAACATGGGTCATGATCTAAATAGATTTGTTTATGGGAGTTTAAATTTATTATTATTATTATTATTATTATTATTATATTTAATTTTCCTTCCGTCCCCACCACAGCTGGGCTATGTGGTTTATCGAAGGGTGCTGCGATATTACTCTGGAGAAGAAGATGGGCTAGGTAAGCGGTCAAACTCAAACTCTTGCCACTTTGATAGTTGTCGCGATTGGGTGCTTTTCGGTATGGATTTTATTCTGCTTGTGATGTTACTGATTTGCCATTTTATTCCAGATATGAGGAAGGCATTGTCGCGAGATGTCGAAAAGAAATCCATTATCCCACTGAAAAGAGCCATCACACCCGACGAACTCGAGTACGACTGATTCAAACCTCCACTACTTGTTTACTTTTATTTGGTATTTGATAATTTGCTAAAAACAGTAGCTTTTGAACGCGTGGTGATAAATATTTCATATACGCAATACATACACCGAAAATACGATGATGATGATGATGATGATGATGCTTGTTTTGGTATCGAATTCGGTTTATTAGACCACTCTGTCAAAGATCACTTTAGAGATATGGGTGCTGAGAGTGCCGTATGGGCAATGTGCAAGATAATAAAAGCTTTTCACTACACTGAGGAATGTTTGCTTGGTCTTGCTGTTGAGGTTATTGCAACTTTGGAGAGCGCACTGAGCTAGCTCTTGCATCTGGGAATCAACTTCCTCGTCGATTTTGTTGACGATTTTGTTGACGATTGCGTCGTTCGCTGTCGCGCCCTGGTCAAATGGAATGAATGAGACTAACACAACAGTTAAAAGAAAATGGAGATTACTAATTACTGATAGAGACTTTCTCGGACGAGAATTACTAATTTTATAACATGAGCCAATTTACAAGTGGAACATGAGCTGCTCACGAAAAGTTGATCTAAGAGTTTAGCTCTCCATGTATCACTTTTACACTGCTATAACACCTACAATTATTTCCTACTATAGATAATAAATTGATCATTTTAAATACTGATTTTTTTGAGTATTTTTGTACTTTTATAATTCAAGCTTTATTGAGCTAGTTTGTTACACGAGCTAGTTCCGAAACAACAAAATACAACGCGTTAGAATGAGAAATAGAATAACGAATTATCCAAAATATTTGATTCAAACCCTAAACCCTGAAATAAAAATAAATAATTGTGAGAGAGAATTTTGGTTAATTGAGAGAAGGGGAAGGTGTTTGTTTGAGAGAGGATTTTCAGTAGTTTACTCTGAAATGAATCAACTCAGAATTCAAAACTAGAATGAGCTATAAATTGATTAATTAAGATCATTCTCATTCCTAAGTGGAACCAGAATTGGAATTTGATTACTATAAAACAAACAAACAAACAAACTCTGAAATGGATCAATCCAGAATTCAAAAATGGATTGAGCCATAAATAGATCGGGACATTTATATTCCAGAGCGAAATGAAAATCGAAATTCGATTCCTACAAAATAAGCTATAACTATCGAAATAAAAATTAACAGCTGAAAATAAAAATTTTACAAAAAGTGACAGTATACTAACATTTTGGATTAAAAATATTGATCTAGTATAAAAAAATTATATCGAAATTTTATATGATTTGAATATTTTTACACTATTAAAAAATTATTGGTTTTGATCTTCTCGATAAATGATATTAAAAATCATAAAGTTTATTTTACATATATTTTAAATATTTTAAATCAAGCCTAACGAAGTCGATCCTCAATTCATAATTTTTATTATAAAATAAAAAATTTGAAAACACAATGATCTCCCTGCTGAAAGAAATTATTTTTACTTAAAATTATAATTATTTTATTTTTTTGTTTTATTATTATTATTATTATTATTTTTTATTTCTTCATTGTACCTAATTAATTTCTTCACTAGTCAATTATGATGTTTTCAAAAAATAAATTTACGTGCGAATTTATTTATGAGAAACCAAACTACGGGAAAAAAAAAAAAAAAAAAATACTATGTAATATTACTTCAGCCCCTCTTCTGCCCGTAAAATCAATAGTAAAATTTGATTCGAATTAGCAGACTATGATTCAGTTTGTAAAACAGTCCGATTCTATCTTTTGAGCATGATAAATCATTCAAATCGATAGTTCAACAGGTGAATCTTACATTTTTATTTCTTTATTAATATAATTTTTAATTTAATTTATGATAGTGTTTTTTTTTTCTAGTTTATTATAAAAAGTGGAATCTATTTAATTTGGTTATTTAATAAAAAATTATTTATAATATATATATATATATATATATATATATATATATATATATATATATATATATATATATATATATATATATATATTGTTGATAATTGATGTCACTGATTCAATTAGTAGTTAAATCACTGGTTAAGTTTAATAAGTGATTTTGAACTGAGTAATATTTTTGAACAAAGAAAAGGAATGTGTTATTATTAATATATAATAATAATAATAATAATAATAATAATAATAATAATAATGTTACCTGCGTGGAGAGGAGCGGCGTGGTCGTCGTCCTCCTAACGGAGAGGAGGTGGGAGAGGGAGGAGGCAAGTCGGGTGAGGCGGGCGTACTCCGGCTGATCCATCGCCCGATCCGTCAGACCGAACCGGCCCCCGCAGATCTCCACCGTCCGTCCCCACAGCAGCCCTGTCTCCTCCCTGCCCCCCGCGTGGGCCCCTCCATTCATCCCTTCCTCCCTCCACGTCACCAGCCACTCATGCCACTGCTTATATATACGAACAACATAATCAACAAACAAACAAATAAACAATCATTTATTAATAATAATATATTTTTTAATTTTCATATTAAAAATTTTGAATCCCGATTTCTTCAAACTTTATCTAAATTATTTAAAGTATCTATTTTTTTTTTTTTTATTTATAATTTTTTTATATTACTTGCATAGTGATTAAAAAATTTAAAATCAATAGTTGAAAATAAAAATCTCATAAAATATAATAATATGACACTAAAATTCTAAATTAAAAATATTAATCTTATTTTATATAATATAAAAAAAAAAATTTTATCAAAATTTTATGTTATTTGAATATTTTTACACGATGAAATATGCAAACAGCTCATCATAATTATTAAAGTTATTGGTTATGAGATTTTTTGATCACTAGACAAATTATATAAAAAAATTACGAAATTTATTTTCTAAATCTTTTAAATATTCTAGATCAAATTTAACGAAAGAGTTCGTCCATTCGGAAGTCTTAATATTGAAAATAATTTGAAAACACGAAAGTCTATATATTTTTTTTAAAAAATACAAACAACTCACCACAATTATTAAAATTATTAATTTTCAGTCTCTTTAATCACTAGTTAAATAATATAAAAAAATTACGAAATTTATTTTTTAAATATTTTAGGTCAAATTTAACGAAACCGATCGTTCATTGAGAAGTCCTAATTATTAAAAATAATTTGAAAGCACGAAAGCCTATATGTTTTTTAAAAAATACACACACAAATATTATATATATATATATATATATATATATATATATATATATATAGATATAGAGAGAGAGAGAGAGAGAGAGAGAGAGAGAGAGAGAGAGAGAGAGAGAGAGAGTCCGACTGACATACTATCGATAGCACCAAGTAATTGGTGCTACCAAGTTTTTAGCCCTTGGATGGAAGTATGTGCGGTTGGGATTATAGTGGTCTCCTAAGATTTTTACTATTTAACCAACCACCCACTAAATCCTAGGGGACCACTATCATCCTAACCGCACATTTCTTAATCCAAGGGTTAAAAACTTGATAGCACCAATGACTTGGAACTATCGATAGTATTTCAGCCTAATTATATATATATTATATATATATATATATTATATATATATATATATATATATATATATATATGCTCAATGCTTTCGAAAGTACGAAGGCCTCTATGCTTGTAAGTTGTTTTCGATTATGCGACATCTGATTCGACGATCGGCTCCGTTAAACATAATCTAAAATGTTGGAACTATTTAGAAACCAAATTTCATAATTTTTTATTTTATTTGCGTAGTGAATGAGTAACCTCAAAATGAACGGTTTAAAATAAAAATCTCATAAAAAATAGTGATAAAATACTCAAATTTCAAATCGAAAGTATTGATCTTACTCTTGATGTTAAGTAAAATTTTTTATTGAAGTTTCACCTAATTTGGATTGTTTTACACCGTTGAACTTACAAACGTGTCACATCGGCTGTTAAAGTAGTTATTTTTGAGACTCTTTGATCACTTGATAAATGATGTCGAAAAATTATGAAATTTAATTTCTAAATAGCTATAATAGCGTAAATCATGTCTAATGGAACCGATCGTCGAATCAAAATTTTCATCATTAAAAATAGTTTACAAGTACGGAGGCTCCCGTACTTTTGAATGCACAGAAGACTTACTATATATATATATATATATAATATATAATTATATATATATATATATATATATATATATATATATAATATATGTAGAACTAGGTGTTATACAATTAATAGCACCAAGTTATTGGTGCTATTAGATTTTTAACCATTAGATGAAGGAATGAGTGGCTAGGATGATAGTTGCCCCCTAGGATTTAGTGGGTGGTTGGAGATATTGTATGATCTAAGGGGCGGAAATGATCAAAGGGGTAGATTTAACAATAAAAAATTTGGTACTATCGATAGCATAGTAGCCGGACTCTCTCTCTCTCTCTCTCTCTCTCTCTCTCTCTCTCTCTCTCTCTCTCTCTCTCTCTCTATATATATATATATATATATATATATATATATATATATATGAACCTTATATATACTTTCAAAGGCACAAGTTCAATTATACTTATAAGCTTTTTACAATAGAATTTGTATTGAGATTCGTGCTATTCTAAAATCAACTAAAGAAAAAGAAAGAGAAAGTAGAATAATACGAATCTTAATATAAATTTTATGACAAAAAATTTACAAGTATAATTAGATTTGCGCTTTTTGAAAATATATAAGCTCCAATATATATATATATATATATATATATATATATATATATATATATATATATATATATATGGTATCCACTTTAGAGTATTTGATAAAATTATTAATATGTTGGTAAATGCATGTGAAAAAGTTAGAAATTAGAATATAATAATAATGCTTAGGGTTTAATAGTAATATTTTGTGCTTAATTATTAATATTTAGGATATAATAATGATAATAATGCTATGTGGTCAGCAGTATTATAGGGTATCTTTTAGAGTATCTATAACAGCACTCTCTATACATATAGATTTTTTTTTTTTTAATTTTTTTAATTTATTTATTATTATTATTTTTTTTTTAGCCTCTTTCCTTTTTTTTTTTTTTAAGTATAATTATACCACCAGGACAACTCAATAGTTTTTTTTTTTTTTTTTTTTTTTTTTTTTTTTTTTTTTTTTTTTTTTTTTGAATGGAACGTATGATAATATAAAAACAATGTGTCTGATTGGACTGTGACTAGAACTGAAAAAAAAAAAAAAAAAAAAAAAAAAAAAAAAAAAAAAAAAAATTGTAACCCTCCCTTTGTCTCATAGCAGACTGGAAATTGATTGCATATAAAAATACAAGAAGAAAGAGATCTAATGCTGATGGTTAAGTTTAATTATTTTTTATTACTGATTTGGACCTAACCATCTAATTATTGTAATTTGGTCTTTAATTTTTAACTTCATTATTATTATTATTATTTAAGAAAGAATGATAGCATTCTATCACTTCGATCAATTTTTTAAAAAATAAATTTAATGAAAAATATGACATAAAATATTTAATACAGATCATCAAGTCTAAATTAGGATTGGATTGTTTTTGTTAAAATCTCTTTCTTTCTGAAATGTATAATATACATTTAAAGAACTTAAGTGTAAAAAATTATGCATTTTGAAAATCTATTATCCAAGCACCAAAGTGACTGTCACGCCCCGAGTTTTAAAAAAAAACAGGCTAAAATTTTTTTTTTTTTTTGAAATCAATCAGAGTTTGCAAAACAGGGCGTAACAGACCGCCACATGTATAGTAAATTCCCTGCCCACTTGGACAGGGTCTTTGCTATACATGCACGGCTAACAGCAGTCAGTCAATATCAGAGTAATCTAACTATGCATACAAAACTAGACAATTTACAATATTTAAAACTGAAATGCGGAAAATGAAATATACTGACTACATAGGGGTCGATACTATCACAATCGGCTCGTCGTGCCCACTGGGATACATGTACAGTGTATCTCACACCCCCTGGGTGACTATTTTTCAGGTTGCTTGGGTGATGGGATGTTGGGACACGTTGGTGAGTAGTTTCTAAAATCAGTAAAGGTCCATTCTTTAATTTGTAAAAAAGTTAGTATTCCAAGTTTATCTGCTGTTGTGGAGGGAATAAGTTTCATCCAACTTAAGGTGTACATCTTATTTAAGGTGTATATCTTATATTTCATCTATTTCAGAATGCGATAAATTTTATGTGTTATTTCGAAATAATAAATGAAAGATTCCTTACTCTAGGATGTATAAAATGTACTATTTTATTCATCATAAATAGAATATATAGATAGCATTGCTCTAGAGAATACCATAGGAAGGACCCAAACTCGATTGAATTTTGAGAAAAGTACCTAATTGCAATAATTAGAAAGTTTGTGACTCATTCGAGAACCCGATTGCAACTATTAAAAAGTTAGAGACTAAATTGAGACTTGTGTAAAAGGCTAACCACCTCCTTTATACCTTTAATTAATGTTTTAACTTTATCTCACTCTTCGCTTTAAGTTTCAATATAATAGTCACTAGTTATTTTAATTAAGTTTCTAGCGCCAAAATCTCATAATAATTTTAATAGCAATTATTATATGAAAAGGTTTAATATTGATATTTTGATAAACATCTAATTAAATTTTAACTGTAAAACCAAAAAAAAAAGGTAAAAAACATACTGAACTTATCTTTTAAAATTTAAATATGTTGCTGATTTTTACTGATTGAGTTAATATATTTTATTCTTAATTCTCATAATTATAAATTTATTAAAATAAATAATTAATTTAAAATTTAAAGTTAAAATATTATTGACAGATTCTAAGATTCGTTAGTAAAATATAAATTTTGAATAAGTTATTTACATTTTTATCTTAAAAGAATCAAAAGAATCAGATCCAAGCAAAGTGAAAATTCCGGTGTTTTTTTTGTTTTTTTTTTTTTTTTTTTTTTTTTGCACACATACTCTTGCAAATATATATGTAAAATTATTTAAATATTTTTACAAAGTTAATTAGCATTTGAAAAAAAAAAAAAAAAAAAATTTACGCGCATACTATAACTTTGTAGGACATGCATGTAAATAAGTTTTCAGTAGCTTTGTATACATGAGCTATTAGAGAGATGCATGAGGTTTTTTTTTTTTTTTTTTTTTTTTAAAAAAAAAAAAAATCTTTAATTATTTACTTATTTAATATGATGTTTAAGAGGAAAATTAAGCCTATATATAAAAATCTTCGAGAGAATTAAATTTTAATTTGGGGTTAAGTAAATTAAGCTCACCGCTTGTCGCAGGTGGTGTCGGGTGGCGTGGTGTCCGAGGGGGGGCGGCCGGACGGCTTCGAAGGCGAGGCGGTCGATCAGCCGGCAAAGGAGCCCCAGCAGCCCTTCCTCCGTCTTCTCCCTTCCCGACCTGCGTCGCACATGTCACGATCATTGCTAATCATTTTACAATAAAACATATATAATTTTAGGGTATATATAAGTGTACACCCAATTTTAAATGTATATCTTACACCTTATCCATTCTAGGATGAGGTGAATTCCACCAATCACTTCGAAGTGATGGATGAAAAAAATTCCACCCTTGAATGAATAAGGTATAAGATTTACATCCAAAATTGGATGTATGGATAGCAAAGCCCATAATTTTATAATAGCATTTGTAATGACACAGCAATAAATAACATAAACTTTTGTTCTAATATTTTTTTTATTATTATTAAAATAAAAAACGTAACAAACAACAACGCAAGTGGCGCCCACAAAGTTAGTTGCTTGTGTAATTTATTTATTTACTAGGAGTGCTACACATACACCCCAAATAGGGTGTATATCTTATATTTTATCCATCTAAGGGTGGTGACTAATTTATCGGTAATTGAGGTGTATATCTTACACTTTACCCATCTAAGAGTGGTGACTAATTTACTGGTAATTTTGAAATGACCGATAAAATTTATTCCATCCTTGGATAGATAGAAAGTAAGATGTACATCCCATTTAGAATGTACACTTAGCCTTTTCCTTTATTTATTATTTTGTTTCTTCTTTTTGATTGTCCGTGTGGCTCAGAATCTAAGTAGACAGTACGTACTTTCAAGTGTGTGTGTGTATATATATATATATATATATATATATATATATATATATATATATATATATATATATTATATATATATATAATAGTATCAAGTTATTCGTGCTATCAAGTTTTCTATTCTTAGATCAAGGTCTATTATTATCTCAACCATACATCTTTTAATCCAAAAGTTAAAAACTTAATAGCACCAATGATTTGGTACTATTACTACTATTCCAGTCTATATATATATATATATATATATATATATATATATATATATATATATATATATATACCGGCTAGAATAATATCGGTGCTATCAAATTTTCTGCCGTTGGATGAAAAAATATGCGGTTGAGATTATAGTGGTCCCCTAAGATTTTTACTATTCAACCAACCACCTAATAAACCCTAGGGAACCACTATCATCTTAAGCACATATTTTTTAAACTATATATATATATATATTATATATATATATATATATATATTATATTATATAAAATTGAGCTCCTATATTTGTAAAAACACCAAGTTATTTCTGCTTGTGAGTTTTTTATTCTTGAATGTAGTAATGTGCGGTTAGGATGATGGTAGGTCCTTTGGGTTTAGTGGTGGTTGGTAGAATAGTATGATCTAAGGGGTAGAATTAATCAACAGGTTAGATCTAACGGTAGAAAACTTACAAGCACCAATTGCTTGGTGCTTGTACAAGCACAGTAACCGAACTCTCTCTCTCTCTCATCTCTCTCTCTCTCTCTCTCTCTCTCTCTCTCTCTCTCTCTATATATATATATATATATATATATATATATATATATGTTTCTTTCTAAATTTATTGTTTTATTAATATCTTTTGTTTTATTTTTTTTAATAAAAATAATTAAAAACATAAAATAATTAAATTTTAAACTTAGTATCTCCAATTGTAAATATCAAATTCTTAGCGTATGTATGCATTATGTAAATGCATGCCGTGACACTTGCGTCTAGTGACATATGATATTAATCTGATGGATATTGGTACCTGTATATCTATATACCATTACCTCTCAAAGGTTAGGATTTGCTCATTTGTCTTGTTAACTTTTAATTCTTTTAGACTTTAAAAATTTGAGATGTATGTAGGAATGGAGAATGTGAAATTCTAAAATTAAAATTATATTAAATTGAAAGGCTTAAGTTAGTGATTTGTAACTTAAGTTATAAATAGTAATCCAGATTATTTTAGAGTGTTTTTGTGAAAGTGTCTAATCTGGCCGATCTGAATCCGAATCTAGCGATATAAATACTTGATTTGATCACTCTCATAGAGTTGAGCGAGATGGCTGACCTGATCTTGATTTTGACGAGCCTAGAGCCTCGAAAAACATGCAAGGCTCGGTTTTTCACTGAAGGTGATGACAATGTGAGTTTTTGAGATCTAATCTTCGTGAACCAAAATCGCTACCTGATAGGTCTCGACGAGACAAACGTCGTGGTGTCGTCTAACCATTGAAGCTTTGATCCAAGGGCTGGATTCGCTCCTGCTGACCTTCAGGAAGACCCCTACAAAGTCTCAGCTTCTTTGGTCTTGTATTGAAGCCACACGATAAAGCCCTAGTTCTGGGTCTTTTTGCGTTGGGCCAAACTTCGCCACCGACTGCCACCGTGGCTCCCCGACCCCAACAAACGCCCTAGTGAGTTTCCCCTCACCATGACACCCCCTCTGATGCCCTGTTTGAACCTTTGAGCCCCTGTTTAAGATTTCACCATTAATGCCTCAAGGTTAGTTGCAAACTTTGGCTCCGACCAACCATTGCTCTCTGGTGCTAGCAGTGGACCTAGTGGAGCTCCTAACACCCTTTGGGATCTCCCCTAGCTGCTGCTTGCCCATTGGTGGAGTTCCCTGCAAACTCGGCCAACCCGAGCCTTGGTGCAACTTGGTTGGGCCAAGGTTGCTCCGGCGGTGTCTCCAGCCACTCCACGGTCATGGGTGAGTGAGCCCCGACCTCTATTTGACCTCTCTTATTTTTGGTGGGTTTGGCTGCAAAGAGGAGATATCAATTGTGGTCTCTAACTTGGGTGCATTTGTCTGAGGTTGCTCGCAGTATTGTTCCGGCGACCCCTCGACTCGGGCAAGGTGAGCGTCTGAACCTCCTTGGCCTTCTAAGCATGATGCTCTCTTCATATTTCTGTTTGGTTAAGTAGTTGGTTAGCAATCCCAACCTAGGTCTTTAATTGCATTGATAGGTCGAGCTTTAGCACTTCTCGAACTTCGCGCCACCTCTGGACCGTGAGCACGGACTTTTGTAAGTTGAGGGCCATCTACTGTAACCTGCGGATTGATTCGAAAGCCCTCGGATTTAGATAACAAATCGAAACTTGGAATTTAGCATGTTTTTATGTAAATTGTGAAAAGCCTAGGGGCCTATTTGCAAAGGTGACAGCATGGGCTGTCTTGGGCAACATGTAGATGATCTTTGAACTTTTCGTTCAAGATCCGATGGCTCCCGTTGAGCGGGATTTAGTTAACGACTCGTAAATCGACAAAATCATCGGTTTATCGGTAACTTGACGCTAATCTCGTAATTCGAGAAAATTATTTGACTATTTGTGAGTCCCTTGTTCCCTTGGCTATTTCTGACATTGTCTTGGCTGGTTTAGTGATTTTGGTTTGTGTTAGAGAATTCCGGAGTTGAAAGCGGCAATTCCGGTATCAGACTTCAGTGCTTATGGCACTATTTGGACTTAGGATCATACCTAGTAATTTGTGGTTGCCCAGACATCTTAACTGAAGCGTTCTGGGGCACCGCCCCAAGTTTCATTTATTTTGGTAGCCTGTAGACTCCGATCAGACCATTATCAGTTGATCGGCGGATTACCGGAATTTCCGGCGGATCCCGAGACCTTGACTTACCATAGTGGTCTAAGTCTTATTGCACAGTGTTGTCTGTGGGTTGGGTATGTGTGAGTTATTTGCTGATAGTTGGTTTTGTTTCAGGCCCGAGCACTTAGGAGCCACCTCGCCAGTTGAGCAGCAAATATCGGGACCGTCTAGGTTGAGGTGTGGGTACCCCGATTCGAGCATTGGCATAATGTAAACTTTTGGGTATCGTGACTGATTGGACCCTATGGTTGCCTTGCTAGCCTTGTTGTTGCATTTCTACTTTAGATATATCATGCATATATTTAGTATGGTAGGGTTCTTATCTTTTATACACATATGTCATGATCAGTGTTTCAGACACTCTTAGACCCTATATTTGCTATATATCGATCACCTACTGGTAGATTATACTTGATAGTATTTACCTTGCATGATAGAGTAGGTGGATATCTTGATGTTATGGCATATACTTGTGATATTCGATCTCGTTTGGGAGTTCTCGGCTATTCGCCGTATTTTCGGTCTTCTGACCGCGAGCTTGAGCATCCGCATTGAGATTGCCATGCGTCAGTTGGATATCTTTACGTACACCAGTGGGTTGATCCCCCACAGTGGTATTGTTTACCGGTAGAGTGGTCTATATGATTCGTGAGCCCGTTTTACATGGCTGCACCTGTGGGATCAGACGATATCGAGCCTCTGTTATAGTCAGCAAACCGGGCGATATTGAGCCCCTTCGATAGTCAGCAGGTGTGGGGTACATTTCAGATTTGGTTCAGCACTAGCTTGAAGTCTTTGCGACCAGATGGCATATGATTGGGTATATCTGATTTCAGTTTTCATGATGCATGATTATAGTTAAGTGGGGATGTCAACGGGTCAAATTCGGGGCGAATTTTTAAAAACCCGAACCCGAACCCGAACTCGACTACCAAACCCGAATTCGAATCCGAATCCGACGGATTTTAAAAATCCATATCCAAATCCGAACCTAACCAAAAATCCAAAACCCGAACCCGAACCTGAACCCGAACCCGAACCCGAAAATTCAAACCCGAAATAATTATTTTTCTTTTTTTCTTTACAATATTTCAAAATATATTCTATTAAATTTAAAATTTTAAAATATAAATTTAAATATAATATCAAATATTTATATATACGTATATTATCTAACGTAAAATCAATTCGGGTTCGGGTCGGATTCGGGTCGGGTACAATCAAAATCCATATCCAAATTCAAATCTGTCAGGTTTTTATTTTTTATATCCATATCCAAATCCATATACGTTTAATATAGGATAAATCCATTCCGTTCAGATTCGGATTCGAATAAAATTTTGGGTATCCGTACCCGTTGGCATCCCTGTAGTTAAGAGCTACTACTTCCTGTTATTTACAGTTCAGCATATATTTACATCAGTTTATATACCTACTTTTCATACCTGCTTTATATTGCTCTATACCTACTATACTGCCTTTCACCCACTGAGATACATTCAGTTGTGTCTCACATCCTTGGGTGGCCATTTTGTAGGTCAGTCGGGTGGTGAGCGGCGGGGCGATGATGTGGGAATACCGTGATAGTATTGTCCCGTGATAGTTGCTCATTTTAGATCTATTTTCAGTTCATTTATTTTATGATTATGACTTTAGTAGTTGCTTGGATATTATATGTTTAGATGTTGTTTGGATTATGTGTACTTAATGTTTAAATGGTTGTACTTATTTTAGTAAACTCTAAATAAAAATGATAATGATTGTTTATGCCTAGCCGAGCGTGTATAGAAAAGATTCTATTCGTTTGATTGAAAATCTTCTATGTGCGTGACGGATCTAGTCACGTTCTAGAATTATATTTCAAACTCTAATTTTATTTTTAAAAAATGTTAGACCACTTTTAAAAATTCGGTGGGTGATAATATAAGATTCACATTTTATAATGAAATGTACATGTAGCATTTTGCTACTCTAATATGACAACATCACGCACATAGATCCAAATAGGGAAAAAAATGTTATTTGAACATTTAATATATATATATATATATATATATATATATATATATATATATATATATATATATATATGACAATGCTATCCATACACCTCAAAATGGGGTGTATGATACACATCCCACCCATCCAAAGGTGGGACTTTCTTCACTGGTCACTTCGATGTGACCAGAATTCACCCCACCCTAGGATGGGTGGGGTGTAAGATGTACACCCCCAAGAGGGTGTACACTTATATATATATATATATTATATATATATATAATATATATATATATATAGTATATATATTCGGCTACTATACTCTTATGAGTAAATTTTTTCGTACATACAAATTTTTATCCCTTAGATGAAGCAATGTGCGGTTAGGATTATAGTAGTTCTTAAGATTTTTACTATTTTTCCAACAACCTAGTAAACCCTAGGGGGACGTCCCACTATCATCCTAACTGCACATTCCTTCGTCCAAGGGTGAAAAAGTTATGAATACAAAGGGATTTATACTTATAAGAGTATAGTAGCCCTATGCTATATATATATATATATATAGTCCGGCTATTATATTATGCACCAAGTATTTGGTACCTTCAAGTTTTCTACCTTTAGATCAACCCCTTTGATTATTTTTATCCGTTAAATTTTATTATTTTTCTAACTACCATTAAATCCAAGGGGTCCACTATCATCTCAATCACACATTTTTTAATCTAAGAGTTAAAAACTTAATAGCACCAATAACTTAGTTCTATTAATAATATTCTAGCCTAGCTATATATATATATATATATATATATATATATATATATATATATTATATATATATATATATAGTTTAGGGCTACTATACTCTTATGAGTATAAATCTCTTTGTACTTATAACTTTTTCACCCTTGGATGAATGAATGTGCGGTTAGGATGATAGTGGTCCCCCTAGGGTTTACTAGATTGTTGGAAAAATAGTAAAAATTTTAGAAACTACTATAATCCTAACCGCACATTTCTTCATCTAAGGGATGAAAACTTATGAGTACGAAAAATTTTTACTCATAAGAGTAGCCGGACCCTATATATATATATATATATATATATATATATATATATATATATATACAAAGTAGTAGGGAAGCCATAATTCAATTTTGATGGGAGGTGTAAATATATTTAAATAAAAATTTTAGTACATAAATATAAGTTTATCTAATTAATTTTTTTATAAAATTATTAATTAAATAATTAATATAAAAACATTAAGTTTATTTTTAAAATTTATAAATGTTTAATTTTTAATAATTCAAATAATTAAAAATTTTACTAAATCTAACAGTAATTTAGTTACTAATCCAATTCTTAGTATTTTTAGTAAATAAAATTATAACAGTTAATGACTATTAGCTAAAAGAGCTATTAAATTTTAGTATAATATTTTATGAGCCATATTCCTATACTTTTTTTTTAAAAAAAAAATTACCGTCCATTCACACATGTTCAACGGCTCAGATTTGATTATTTTTAAGTTATGACCTGCTATTATTTTTAAGTTATGACCTGCAATAGCAGGTCACTTTGAGGGAGGTACCGGTTACCAGGTACCCCAAAATTAATGTTTAAATTAAAGAAATTTTAAAATTTTTTAAACAAATTAAACTCTTTAAATTAATGCCAATATTGTAATTCTAAAACTCTTTAAATTAATGCCTAAATTATAATTCTAAAACTCTTTAAATTAATGTCTAAATTGTAATTCTAAATTTTTTTAAATTAAAATTTCTAAATTAATGATTAAATTGTAATTCTAAAACTCTTTAAATTAATACCTAAATTGTAATTCTAATTTTTTTTTTAAATTAAACTCTTTAAATTAATGCCTAAATTATTATTCTAAAACTCTTTAAATTAAAGTTTTCAAATTAATGACTAAATTGTAATTCTAAAACTCTTTAAATTAATGCCTAAATTTTAATTCTAAATTTTTATAATTTAAACTCTTTAAATTAATGCCTAAATTGTAATTCTAATTCTTTTAAAATTAAACTCTTTAAATTAATGCCAAATTGTAATTCTAAATCTCTTTAAATTGAACTCTTTAAATTAATGCCTACACTGTAATTCTAAAACTTTTTAAATTAATGCCTAAATTGTATTCCTAAAACTCATTTAATTAATGCCTAAATTGTAATTATAAATTTTTTTAAATTAAACTCTTTAAATTAATGACTAAATTTTAATTCTAAAACTATTTAAATAAATGCCTAAACTGTAATTCTAAATTTTTTAAATTAAACTCTTTAAATTAATGCCTGAATTGTTATTCTAAAACGCTATAAATTAAACTTTTTAAATTAATGTTTAAATTGTAATTCTAAAACTTTTTAAATTAATGCTAAATTGTAATTCTGAAATTTTTTAATTTAAACTCTTTAAATTAATGCGTAAATTGTAATTCTAAAATTCTTTAAATAAAACTCTTTAAATTAATACCGAAATCGTAATTTTAAAATTTTTTAAATTAAACTCTTTAAATTAATGCCTAAATTGTCATTCCAAAACTCTTTAAATTAAACTTTTTAAATTATGTCTAAATTGAAATTTTAAAATTTTTTAAGTTAAACTCTTTAAATTGATACCAAAATTGTCATTCTAAAACTCTTTAAATTAAACTTTTTAAATTAATGTCTAATTGTAATTCTAAAACTCTTTAAATTAATGTCTAAATTGTAATTCAAAAACTCTTTAAATTAATGTCTAAATTGTAATTCTAAATTTTTTAAATTTAAACTTTTTAAATTAATGCCTAAATTGTAATTCTAAAATTTATTAAATTAAACTCTTTAAATTAATGCCTAAATTGTAATTCTATTTTTTTTTAAATTAAACTTTTTAAATTAATACCTAAATTGTAATTCTAAATCTTTTTAAATTAAACTCTTTAAATTAATGCCTAAATAGTAATTCTAAAACTTTTTAAATTAATGTCTAAATTGTAATTCTAAACTCTTTAAATTAATGCCTAAATTGTAATTCTAATTTTTTTTTTTTTAAGTAAACTCTTTAAATCAATGCCTGAATTGTTATTCTAAAACTCTTTAAATTAAAAATTTTAAATTAATAACTAAATTGTAATTTTAAACTTTTTAAATTAATGCCTAAATAGTAATTCTAAATTTTTTTAATTTAAATTCTTTAAATTAATGCATAAATTATAATTCTAAAATTTTTTAAATTAAATTATTTAAATTAATGCTTAAATTGTAATTCTAAAATTTTTTAAATAAATTAAACTATTTAAATTAATGACTAAATTGTAATTCTAAAACTCTTTAAATTAATGCCTAAATTATAATTATAAAACTCTTTAAATTAATGTCTAAATTGTAATTCTAAATTTTTTTAAATTAAAATTTTTAAATTAATGATTAAACTGTAATTCTAAAACTTTTTAAATCAATACCTAAATTGTAATTCTAAATTTTTTTTAAAGTTAAAATCTTTAAATTAATTCCTAAATTATCATTCTAAAACTCTTTAAATTAAACTTTTCAAATTAATGACTAAATTGTAATTCTAAAACTCTTTAAATTAATGCCTAAATTTTAATTCTAAATTTTTTTAATTTAAACTCTTTAAATTAATGTCTAAATTGTAATTCTATTTTTTTAAAATTAAACTCTTTAAATTAATGCCAAATTGTAATTCTAAATTTCTTAAAATAAAACTCTTTAAATTAATGCCTAAATTATAATTTTAAACCTTTTTAAATTAATGCCTAAATTGTAATTCTAAAACTCATTAAATTAATGCCTAAATTGTAATTATAAATTTTTTTAAATTAACTCTTTAAATTAATGACTAAATTTTAATTATAAAACTCTTTAAATTAATGCCTAAACTGTAATTCTAAATTTTTTTGAATTAAACTCTTTAAATTAATGCCTGAATTGTCATTTTAAAACTCTATAAATTAAACTTTTTAAATTAATGCCTAAATTGTAATTCTAAAACTTTTTAAATTAAACTAAATTGTAATTCTGAAATTTTTTAATTTAAACTCTTTAAATTAATGCGTAATTTGTAATTTTCAAATTCTTTAAATTAAACTCTTTAAATTAATACCGAAATTGTAATTTTAAAATTTTTTAAATTAAACTTTTTAAATTAATGCCTAAATTGTCATTCTAATTTTTTTTAAATTAAACTTTTTAAATGAATGTCTTAATTGTAATTTTAAAATTTTTTAAGTTAAACTCTTTAAATTAATACCAAAATTGTCATTCTAAAACTCTTTAAATTAAACTTTTTAAATTATTGTCTAAATTGTAATTCTAAAACTCTTTAAATTAATGTCTAAATTGTAAGTCTAAATTTTTTAAATTTAAACTCTTTAAATTAATGCCTATATTGTAATTCTAAACTTTTTTAAATTAAACTCTTTAAATTAATGCCTAAATTGTAATTCTAATTTTTTTTTAAATTTAATCTATTTAAATTAATGTCTAAATTGTAGTTCTAAATCTCTTTAAATTAAACTTTTTAAGTTAATGCTTAAATTGTAATTCTCGGACTTTTTAAATTAATGTCTAAATTGTAATTGTAAACCTCTTTAAATTAATGCATAAATTATAATTCTATTTTTTTAAATTAAACTTTTAAAATTAATGATTAAATTTTAATTCTAAAACTCTTTAAATTAATGCCTAAATTGTTATTCTAAAACTCTTTAAATTAAAATTTTTAAATTAATGACTAAATTGTAATTCTAAACTTTTTAAATTAATGCCTAAATTGTAATTCTAAATTTTTTTAATTTAAATTCTTTAAATTAATGCATAAATTATAATTCTAAAATTCTTTAAATTAAATAATTTAAATTAATGGCTAAATTGTAATCTAAAATTTTTTAAATTAAACTCTTTAAATTAATGCCTAAATTATCATTCTAAAACTCTTTAAATTAAACTTTTTAAATTAATACCTAAATTGTAATTCTAAAACTCTTTAAATTAATACCTAAATTATAATTCTAATTTTTTTTTTTAAATGTAAACTCTTTAAATTGATGCCTAAATTTTAATTCTAAATTTTTTTAATTTAAACTCTTTAAATTAATGCATAAATTATAATTCTAAAACTTTTTAAATTAATTCCTAAATTGTAATTCTAAAACTTTTTAAATTAAACTCTTTAAATTAATAACTAAATTGTAATTTCTAAATCTCTTAAATTAATGCCTAAATTATAATTTTAAATTTTTGTAAATTAAACTCTTTAAATTAATGCATAAATTATAATTCTGAAATTTTTTAAATTAATGACTAAATTAGTAGAAGGTATTTTAATTAATATATATATTTTTATTTTGTAATGTTTAATTACGAAAATGCTTTTTTTATACGTTACCTATTAACCTGATAATAAGTAAAATTACTTTTTTATTTTTTGTCCATCAACGGTTAAGAATATTTTTATTATTTATTAAAAAAAAGTACGAGAGTATTTCTCATATTTTGTTTAGTTAAATAAAATAACTTATCTAAAATAATTAAAAATTTTAAAAGATATGAAATAAAAAATTTGAAGTTAAGTGATGCATTTCAAAATATATTATAAATATGAGACTTTTAGAATATTTTTACCTATTTAAAATACTTATAAATAAAAAAAAAGAAAGAGAATTTATGTTTGCACTAAAAACTATTAAACAAATATTAACTAGCATGACTATATAGAAGAGAGAGGATTAACTTGGATATCAAAAAACTATAAAGCAATATTATAAAATTGAGAGGGTCATGACCACTTAACGCCTTAAGGTAGCTCCATTCCTGCTTACTAGTCCTAGTCACTTGACCTGATTAAAAAAAAACATGTCACTCATTGGATGGGTTGGATGTGTTTGAATTTTTTTTTTTTTTTTTTTTTTTCGTTTTTTTTCTTTGAGATTTGCACACGACATGCATTGGTATAAAAGAGTTGAATTGCCTATTGGAATAGATATTAGCAACCGAACGGAGCGCGCGAAAAGGATGATATGAACACCAACCTGCAGGTCCAGTTGTTGTCACCGCATTTATCGACACCGTCGTCGTCGTCGAGGAAGTTGCAGATGAAATGCTGCCTCGTCTCTGCCGTGCACGACTCGCTGCGGAAGTACAGAGAGACGGCGTCGGCGAGCACGGCCGTTCGAGCCCACCCGAGTCGCTCGGCCGCCCTGTCCGGTTCGAATATAGATGACACAGCTAAGAAGTAGGCCGTCAACATGCTCTTCTTATTAACTCCATACTCTGCAAGATCATTCTCCTCATACCACCTGGAGCAACATGAAACCCCATGCATGCAGGGCCAATATGTTCCCATCACCATTTATAATAACAGGTAAAACTGTATGCAAGTTATCTCAACTTTTATGCCATTTCAAAAGCTCGTATTTGAATTTCAAAAGTTTGCATTTGAACTTTTTAAAATTCACATTTTGCGTATTTTGTACGGTCGTACTTTGCACAGCCATACGCACCACAACTACATCTATCTTTCATTCTATTTCATACTTCCAATCAAACCAAAACTGAATTTTAAAAGTGAAAGTTTTTTAAAAGGTTAGTGCTAAAAATTTAAGTGTGAGATGACGTAGATCCCCGATGATAATTAAAAGTGGCGCTTGGATGTACAGATTCACAAGGTACACAACAATTTTCTTCTTTTTTTTTTTTTTTTTTTTTTCCTATCTAGCTTTTTTTTTAAAAAAAAACATATTTCTAATTTAGTTTCATTCAGATGATTGAGAAAAAAAAAATTAATATTTTACTGTTGACTACAAGAGTGAAATAAAAGAAAAAAGATTATTTTATAATAATAATGCTAATGACAATAATAATAATTTTATTTTTATAATAATAATTTTTATTATTACAAGATAATAAAAATGACAGTTGATATAACTTAAAAAAAATATATAATATAAAGATGATATAATTATATTGTTTATAAATAAAAGTGATAATATTAAGTTTACCATATTATTTTATTTATTATTTAAAAATATTTTTCATAATATATATTTTTTATAGAGATATTTTATAATAATACAAAATAATTTTTCATAGTATTGTTTACAGTAATATTTTTTATTATTTGAGAGAAATAATTTTTTCTTTTCTTTTTCTCTCTCCTAGTTAGGTGATGCTTTGGAAAGTAAACAAGGAGAGAGAAAAAATATAATCTTTTTTTTTTTTTTTTTCTAATCTATTAAAATGAGGCTAGATTATGAATTTTTTTTAGAAAAAAAAAATTAGATTGGATTTTTTTTTTTTTTTTTTTAATAAGATTAGATAGGGCATTATTTCATGACAGGTAACCTCTACAAATTTCACATTAACAATAAAACAATGTGCAGTTGTGGATGTGATATGGTAAAGTTAAAAATATGGGAAATAAGTTGACTAACATTTGGAGGCCAAGCCACTCAAGCTGATGCAGAGCCTGGCACTGGTTGAAGTCCGCTTTGGCGAGCTCAAGGTACAGCTCATTGTTCACAAGTGGCATTCTGCAAGGAGACCAAATGTGAGCTCACTTTACAAGTAAACTGTACTGGCATAGTGAATTCATTGAACCTGTTTAGTATTTAAATGTAAAATTGATCGGATTCAACGAACCTATTCTGTAACATTGCCAAATAAAATTACCTGTAGAGGGTCTTTCCGATCCAGACGTCACTGGCGCCCCCATATTGATCGAGGTACAGCCTAGTCTCTATACGCGGTAAGTTGGCGTACCAGGTGAAGTCCAGCGCGTACTCCACCTGAAAAAAGTAATTACTCGCCAACATTTAATAGAAAATGATTGATAAATTGGGAGTTCTTAAAAATTGAGTTAATTTATAGAATCTAGTATTTGTCGCCTCTGCCATCCTATCGAGCACTTTTCATGAGTTCATAGTTTTCTAAATTGATAACGGTATGGATCAGATTCAATGAAACTACTCTGTCGTAAAAACTTTCGATCCTGAAAGTAAAGTTACCTCGCCAGGCAAGTCCTTGGCAATGATCCATTTATCCTTGAGCTCGTTGCAAGCTTGCTTTTCTCGAAGGAATGCGTAGGAGAAGCGCTTAGCGCGCTCCAATATCTTCTCTCCTGGGAATAATAACTGTGCTGCCCTGTTCAGATTGTACATCCCCGTGACTGCCTGGCTCGACTGCCCCGCGAAGCAAATAAACTCTCCATCCTTCTCGAATTTCCTAAATACATCTGACGCCGACCAACGTATTGAATGATGTCATTAGCATCAGTTTAAGCTACTACTTCATTTTGGGCTAAAATTGAGATTTTGTCAAAAAAAACTCACTCGTGGAGACATCATATCCATGTAGTCTTAGTAGGCGGAATCCCATTGCCGTGTCGTCGACGTCATGCACCGCAGAATTCCTTGCCCAGCAAATCCCTTCTTCAGTCCAGTATCTGTAATGCACAAGAACTTAAAATCAGCATGAATTGGATTTTTATTTTTGAGGAACTTATCGAGAGAGAATTTGAATTGTTTCTGAAAACAATTTACAATTATGACTATTGAGACATGCATGAGTACCTGGACACATAATCTAGGCAACTTTTAATCTCATGCTCAAAATACCGAGAGATACCAAGACGAGCCAATCGATCGACGGCCCAAAGGTGCTCGAATAGGTCGACCGGATAAACATTGGGCACTAAATTGGCAAACAAAAAGAAAAGATAGAAAAAACATGAGAAAATCCTTAAAAGAAAAGGCGAATTGAGGATGCATCGACGTCGATAGTAAGAGTATAATGAGGCGGTTTGGTGGGTTTTACCCCCTCCGTCGAATCTTTCAACGGTTCGTAGAAGGTAGTTGAAGCACTTCTCGTCTCGCGTTTGCATGAGAGCGTAGGCCGTAGAGGAAGGAGAGAATAGGAAGGATCCATCCATGCATTGGAGCTTAAGAAGACTAGCCCAATCCAAACCAGGCATTCCCTCCAGGCTATGGAGAATTGATGTTGGTACTTTATGCATCACTTCTTTCGATATCCTGCTTCACAACCAGAGATGAGCATACAATTCACATAATAGGATATATATCAGGAATGCTTCATATTTGCATAAAATACTCATTGCGTGCGTTACTTAACTTCACCTTCTGTTTCAATCAAATCATTGCGTCAAACTCTCTATTCGATTCCCCTAACAGAGGATTTTTTCGATAACTGATTCAGCTGCCGTGTCACATCTTTACGAGATGATGTGAAGATGGTGCAACGGGGTGAATGAAGTGCGATGTCACCTCAGGACATAATATTTTAATTGTCGTGTTATCTTTAAAAAGTCATATAACGGTTGAATCAGCACCCACATCATCTTGAAAAAGTGATGATGTAGCTGCTAAAAAGGAGTTCAACACAACGAACTAATCGAGGCCAAACTTAAAAAGGTTTACACACTCAATTGCAGTAAGTTGAAGTTTCCTAACCTAAATGAAACTTCACAACAAGTTAGAAATGAAAAGTGATACCTCTTGAGCTTTAGACTTCTGCTGGCATATATATCCTTCAAGGCAGGATCATCATAAGGAACATCCAGGCCCTGGTCTTTGGCCATCTCCATTAGGGAAGGGAAAGCAATCTCAAAGCCAATAGGCATAAGCTCTTCTTCCTCCTCCGCCAACCTCCATATGTTCTCGCGAAGAAATGATAATCCTAACAAAATATATACCCAAGAGCCAAAGTTCCATACATCAACCACCCATTAAAACTAAAGATTTAAACTCGCAACCTCCAACTCTGATATCATGCGAAAGAACGTACTTGTTCTTAATTCTCTACTAAGTAAAGCTGCATATAAAGTAGTCTTTCGATCATTTTTTTTTTTTTTTTTGAGAGAAAGGCAACATGCTGCCGCTTCATTCATAACGGGAGTGAACTTAGCAGTTGGGCAGCCGATGTTTGCAGAAGTCTTTCGATCATTTATACGCGACAAAGTGGAATGTACCTCTCTCGCACTTTTCGGTGTGAAGACCCCACAACTTCAATGCGACAACGCAAGCCAGAGTGTTGATCATCCTATCGTGAGCGGAGAACGTGGCAGCATCGCCCCACGAGCCGTCGGGAAGTTGGTTGTCGACGATCCATCGGATGCTAGACGGGAATTGCGGGCCGCCGCCATCTTGCTTCTCTATTAGTGCGACCCATGCAGTGTCATACGCCGAAATGCTTATCTCTCCGTCATTCATCGCACCCAACATCGCCTTTACTTCAGTTATCATCTTCCATAAATCTAATCCGGGAACCTTAAACAACAATGTATCTAAAATCAACAACACAGTTACCAAACTCCAACATGCAGATTAAATAGAGGATCCTCAGTTTCTAAATTATGCTTCTGAGTTTACCTCAAGTAGATTGTGCTCATCTTCCAATTTACTACTCTCATCCAAACTATCAGAATACGAAACTCCTCCACTGATAAAATCAACACCGTACTCTGCATAATGAATTAGTGCACCTCATGATCCCACGTTACACCTAATTAATGCTTCAACAACACAAGAATCTCTCTATCCGACCATCAAATCACAACAAACATTCCATTTTTGGTACAGATTATGGAAACTCTCATAAAAAGGAACAAATGATAAGAGATTTGATACCCTGGGTACTGGATTTGGATAGAGTACAACACTTCCACCGCACATCATGGCAAACACTCTTGTGACCAGGGACAAGTACTCTTAAGCCTGTTGAGAGACACAGGGAATAGTTATTCCTTTGAACCATATCCCCCTTTTGGAGTAGTTATCCTCTTTGGTGGGACTTATTATTCCCTTCCCACCAACTACGCACCACTCCATACCCCAACTAGCATAAATATAATTATAAAAATATAAACAAAATATATAAATCAGTAAGACGTATGTTATAGGACAATAAATATCAGATAATATTTTATGCGAATTTCATAATAAAAATAAATATTATTTGACGGTTTATACTCCAGTTGTACTATAAAATAAAATATAATTGAAAAAAAATATAAAATTTTAATAAAAATTATTTTGTAGGATAACACGCGTATATTCCTTTCCGTTGTACTATAAAATAAAATATAAATGAAAAAAATATAAAATTTTAATAAAAATTATTTTGTAGGATAACACGCGTATATTCCTTCTAGTTGTACTATAAAATAAAATATAATTGAAAAAAATATAAAATTTTAATAAAACTATTTTGTAGAATAACACGCGTATATTCCTTCAGTGTCTTATAAAATAAAATGTTCAAAATAAATCCTAAATTATAGGGCGTATATCATCTATTTCAAAGGATCAGAAAAAAAAAAAAAAAAAAACGTTAAAAAGAAAAGAAAAACCCATAATATATACTGAAAGAAAACTATATTATTGATAAACTAATTAAAACCCCATAATAATAATAATAATAATAATAATAATTAATACTAATATTAATAATAATTGTGACGTGCCTGACGAGAGATGGAGAGGAGGGAGGCGAGGAAAAGGGAGGAGAGGAAACGCTGGGAGCTTCACGCGGGGTGTGATAACCGAGTGATGCATTCTTTTTTTTTCTTTCTTTTTTTTTTTCTTTTTTTGCGGGGGGGGGGGCGTGGAGGGTGGTGTGGGGGGTTTAGTTTTTGGCTACGTGGTTGGGAATGGAGTGTTGTGAGGTGGAGCGTGGAGTGTGCAGCTCATTCATATATATAGGAGTGGAGGGGGGGGGGGGTGTTGGGGGCGGGGGGGTTGAGGGGGTGGAGGGGGAAAAATGTACAAAACCTCCTTAAACACTGTAATTTTCGTAATACAGTTATCAGCCCTTACACTTTTAATATCCGCAAAATATATATAAGATGCTCTAAAACTATTTTGGTTGCGCGTCTAGAACAGAAACTTTTTTTTCTTCCCAATTTAATAATTAAACACGAGAACTGAAGCATGGGGTGAACGTATCTTCGATTTTAATAGCTTTTTTCACGTGGTAGTATAAAATTGTCAGCAAAAGTACACAAAGTTAAACAAAATTAATAGACGATTATGATACAAAAATAAATCTCAACTACACCATAAATAAATAAATTTATAAAAAAAAAAAATTTGTAGAGAAAAAATTTACAGGGGAAAGGTAGAGGAGAGTTCCACTATATAAAGAAAATGAAATACAAATTAAGTTCAGATTATATCGCTCAATCATTCTAGTATAAAAGAAAAGAGAATAATTTTCGTAGCGAATCGATCCGAGCCCTCCGTTTTTAGCACAGACATTTAATTTTTTTTTCTTTTCAAAATTTTATCAAATTTTATCGTCGTACCGCAAAATCGTTAGCAATTTAGAAACATAATATAAAGCGATTTCTAATTTCATAATCATATCTAACAAAAAAAAAAAAAAAAAATTCTTCAAAAAATGGTGTTTGGCGTGGCGGTAACTTTTATTGAGAAAATTTAGTAAAAAGTTTAAAAATGTATTTTCTACAAGAATTTATTGAAGTTTGAAAATTGTCAGTACATATATAATTTTCTTACGCACATACAAGGGGGGATGTATGCACTGTATATAAGGAGACAAAACTGGGAAGGGTAGAGATTCTCATGGGGACGCGCCTGGGAAGATCCCTAAATACGGTGCCGATTTCTTAATTTGGAAATGAGTGAATAAACCTTTCTCGGTGCCGATTTCTTAATTTGGAAATGAGTGAATAAACCTTTCTCGGTGCCGACTCCTTGTAACGTATTGTTTACACTGTTTTTTTAGTCAGTGTTTGAACTGGTGTTCAACTCTTTCCTAATTCGAAAGAACCCTTATAATGGATAGTTTTTATTATTATTAATTAATGTGGTAGCCTTATTATGGATAGGTTTTTTTTTTTTTTTTTTTTTTTTTTTTTTTTTTTTTTTTTTTTTTTTTTTTTTTTTTTTTTTTTTTTTTATCATTAATATAGTAATTTATACCGCCTAAGTCAATCTATATGTAATAAATAATATACCGAGTAGTTATATATAAAGCTTGAATATTGCTCCATGATTGGGCATTTGAACTGACGTTCAAAACCACTAAACATGGTCTAGTCTTATATATTTGAACTTTATTTTTAAAAAATGAGTTTTGAGATTTTTTTTTATATTCACCAAATATTAGCAATTAAATATGATCAATTTTAGAATCACTAGAATATACGAAAAAAAAATATTAAAAAATGTTAAAATTTAATTTTTAAAATATAATAACGCGGAAACACATAACCTGTTTAACTTTTTGGGTACATGCATAAGAGTGCTGATCAGTTGGGATTAGGGGCATCTTTTGCTCTAGGCACAAATAAGGTGCTTCCTAAGGTAGATTTTGGCCTACTAGAGACCATTTAGGAGAAGGTGGGTAGAGGATGTGGAGGCTCACATCAACATCATCATCATCATCATCATTATCTTCCTCTTCCTCTTCTCTTTATTTAGTTATTTATTTTGATTTTTGTGGAAGTAGACTTATGATAATGGGCCACATTAGAAATGGGTTGGGCTTTGGCCCATAACAAAAGATTTGACAAAAAAAATATTTAAAATAATTAAAATATGCTGGTGCTAAAAAAAAATAGATATTTTGAGTCAAAATATGTTGGTGCATACGGAACGACATAACTGATCGTAAGATAAATAATGTCGGAAAATTATAATATTTAATTAGTTTTTAAAAATTTTAAATACTCTAAATTATGTTTAATGGTGTGAATCGTCGATTCGAGAATTCTATAATCGAAAATAACTTATGAGTACGAAACCAATCGTACTCATAAGAATATATAGTAGCCGGACTATATATATATAGTCCGACTACTATACTTTTGTGGTGTTCCGGTTTTTCCGTCCGACTTGATTGGGTGGTCGACAGTGAAAAAACACCTATTTTTTGTGTATCGAATGCGTTGCACGTCAAACGGACTCAGCACGCGAAAACAGTCAAAAATTATTGTTTTTATACTTGTCGGGCCTTTGGGCCGAATTCTAGAGTGGGCCGGTCCACGGCCCACTTCCGTGTGCACCGGGACCAGCGAGGAGGCGCGATGGGACGCGTGGTGGGTTGCGGTTGGGCGGGCACGCGTGCGGGTGACCCCGGCGCGGTCAACGCGACGCACGTCGCCTTTCCACGTGGCGGCGTGCGGTTGGTCCGCGCCAACCATCGGGGCAGGTGGTGGGCCACGTGGTGCTGCGCCATTGGGGCGGGCCACGTGGCGGTGCACCATTGGGCCGCGCTATTGGGCCGCGCTACCAGCGCCACCTGCCTGTCGGGCCACGTGGCGCCGCACGATTGGCCGGCGCCAATCACACTGCAGGGCGGGGACGCGTGGCGCGATCTGGTGGATCCGGGTGCTCCTCGGATGGCCACCACATGCCCCGTTCGAGGGCCGAAGGATTCGGGCGCTCGAATGTTGGGCCCAAGTCCGTGAAGTGGGCTTTTTCTAGATTTTTCTATAAATAGACCCCATTGTGCGGCCTTTGGAACTTTTTGAGACTTCCTCTTGGGGCCATTTTCGACAGAGACCATCTTCTACGCCTCTTCTTCAACGTTTGGGATTCCGGAGATTTTTTTTGGAAGCCGTTTCTTTAGCTTTCCTCATCGACATCGCGAGCTTCGACATGCCATCGATATCGATCTTTCCCGTCGACGCTTTATCCGCGGACTCTCCTGGGCTGATCCGAGGGAGTTTTTAGCCGATTTCTACGACATCGTTTCCACGAGAGGTAGACCTTCGATTTCCGTATTTACCGTTCCTCTCGGTTTTGGATTTTATTGAAATTTTCGGAGCATCTTTGAACCCCTTTCTTGCTGTGGGTTTTTTTTTGGATAGCGGGCATTGTTTGATTTTTATCTTGGTGCTCGGTTATCGGATTTTAGTCTATGAGGACTCGATCAACATCTACGCTTCGTGAGGAAAGCAGAAATATTTTTATCTCGAAGGTGATATTTTGACTTCTTCTGGACTGAAATTCCGTAGAGTTGTAATTTTGGGGATTATTGCTTACCGTGGTGTTTGGTCTGTATCTCGGTGACCGAGAGAAGTTTTCAGGTGTTTTTGGGCTCGTTGGAATCGTGGGAACCTGAGGATTACACACGTTCAGTTTTGGCTCATTTGGACTTCGGATCGACACGCGCATTCAGGTGGGTTGCTTTCGTCTCCAAAATAGGTGGACGGTTCTCTAATTCTATATGATTGTAAGTATGCATGTAATGTTCAACTTATATGTTTGAGGGGCAAGCATGAGAATTGTTCTAAGTCTTGGAAAAATTAATGCTTACTGAAATTATGGAGTATTCTAGTGAATTTAAGAACTTGCATGTTATTGATTATTAGATGAGGTTGTGAGCTATCTGGCGGTTATGGTCACCTATGGTAGTTGAGAGCATGTTGAGGGAGATGATATTTATTTTGATTGATATTGAGATTATGTCTGTTAATGTTCCCTAATTATGATTCAGTTTAACTAAATGTTATTATTGGAACTTTGACCTAGCACCCTGTCATATGTTGCATGTTTCAACCAGACTAGTAGAAAATCCAAACTTGGGTTAGTTCATTGATGCTTTAGACACTCCCACACTTTTATTCGCTTTTCCTGGACTTAGAGTGTTCCTCGCCCGAGTAGTGGGCCGAGTAGTCGGGATATTGTGGGATGCATGATACACTCGCGCCTGGGGGCCGAGTGGAGTCTAGTAGCTGTGGTTAGATCAGTACTAGTTTTGGGAGCCGTCTGATTCGACGGTAGGTCCCGGCTGACGAGTATTTCTAGCCAGAGAGTTGAGATGTGATTTGGATACTGTCGATCTTGTTGATCGTGGATTTGGATTATAGCCTGCACGAGCCACATTGAGCTCGACAGAGATGCGCGGATACTTTCCTCGATGGGGTCGCGCCCCTCGAGTACCGCTCCGGAGCTAGGCTTGTTACTTTGCTATCGCAACTTATCGACGCAGTCCTTCTGGCTGGGCCCTTTTGGGGCAGTCACGGATGCCCTACGTAAGTCCAGACCTCCGTGGATGTAATGGCAGTAGGTGGGCGCAGGTTTGACTGGACCCTTTGTGGCAGTCAGTGTAGATTGGGTGATTATTTTATCGAAAGGTAGTAGATGCATCATGTTTCATCTATATCACCCTTTGAGCGTTTAGATAGAGGCATAGTAGCTGTAGAGTTATTTTCAGCCTTTCTTTTATAGTAATGTATTTGCTACTTTATGCCTCTAGTAGACTTAGTAGGCAGACCGTCGGGCTTGGTGGCGGTACCCACTGAGAACTACTGTTGGTTGTAGTTCTCACACCCGCTGTTGGTGACCTTTTTTTAGGGACTTCTTCTCCTGTTCCTGCTACTCCAGTTGCTACTCCATCTGACTGAGGTAAGGGAGTCGCGAGTTAGATCCCTTCCCATTCCCTCTGAAAGAGTATATGTACCTCTTTTGGTGATGTTTTAGTACAGCCAGTGGTTTGGATGTATCTTGTATTTATTTTACTTGACAGTTTTATTTTGGAGAGACATTTATATTGTGAGGACCTGACATGTACTATTTGAAGTTGTATTTATTTATTTCTGCAGTTTACTTTTTCGCTCTGATATCTGTATAGTGGTTAGTATTATCTTTTGCAGGTTAGTCGCTTCGTCTATACGGGGCTTCCCGTATGGGCGGCGGATCTGTTGGCGGGCCCAGATCGCAGTTTCGACCTCGGGGCGTGACAACTTTAATGAGTAAAATCTCTTCGTACTCATAAGTTTTCGGTCCTTGGATGAAGAAATGTGTGGTTAGGATTATAGTGGTCCCCTAGCATTTGTACTATTTTACCAATAACCCACTAAACCCTAGAGGGACCACTATCATCCTAACCGTACATCCCTTCATTCAAGAATGAAAAAATTATGAGTATAAAGAAGTTTATACTCGTAAGAGTATAGTAGCCCTACGCTATATATATATAAAGAGAGAGAGAGAGAGAGAGAGAGAGAGAGAGAGAGAGTAATGCTCCTATACTATTGATAGTATTAGTTCCTTACTACTATAGTTTTATTTTTGATTTTCGGGTGTTCAAATCAACGATCCATATCGTTAAATATGATTTAGGGTATATGAAGTTCTTAGAAAATTTTTTTTATAATTTTTTGACATAGTTTACTTTATAATCAAATAATTTCAAAATTGTTAATTTTTAATGGCTATTTTGGCAAGTTTGTAATTTAACGATGTAGAAGAATCTAAATTTATTTAAATTTTGATAGAAAATATTTTAAACCAATTAAATCAAGATCAACATTCTTAATTTTGAATTTAAAAGTGTTATCCTCAAATTTTAAATATTATTCAATTTTTACTGTTCATTTTGACATTATTTACTTACTAAGTAAACGATGTCGAAAAAAGTTAAAATTTTATTTCTAAGAACTTTATATACTCTAAATCATATTTAACGGTGTGAATGTAGAAACTGAGAATTTGAAATTCTAAAGTTTGAGTAATAACTTAAAATTTTAGAATTGTAAATAATAACTCAGAAACTCGAAAGTACTCCGGTTAAAGTTCCTAATTTAACCTAATGAGATCCGAATTCGACGAAATAAATACACTATTTGAGCGGTCTTATTGAGCTGAACGCGATAGCGTGATCCGATTTTCATTTTTGACGAGCAAAACTCATTGAAAAGCATGCAAAAGAGTAAATTCCACTAAATTGTTAGTCTAGTTGACCTAACAAAGCTCAATCTTGATGAACCAAAATCGCTACTCAATAGGTCTCATCGAGCCGAATATCGTGGTGTCGTCCGTTTTTACATTCGACGACATGAATGTCTCGAAAAGCGTGAAAATAGTGTTTTTACAATAATTTCGCAGAAACCCTGATATTTTATGTATAGATTTACACCAGAGTCATTAGAGAGGGGCTTCTCTGCATAATGTTTCTACAGTAGTGGACCCAAGCCGAAATTCCAAGTCTTTAAGGACTAAATTGCACTTTGTTTTAATACTATAAGTGTGTATCTAGGGTTTCCTCTTGGGAACTCTAGCCGAACAGATCCAACACCCCCCAAGCCACCCCACACATCTTCCTCTCCCTTCTGCTTCTTCCCCGAGCAATAGCACTGCCGGCCGCCACCTCCCATCGCCGGAAAGCAATAAGTTCCAAGAACTCTTCTTGTTCTCGGGTTGGGAGGTAGAGGTGTTCACCAAACCTCTTCATTTTGCTCTCAGACCACCCCACGATCATCTACAACATATGTGGGTGTTTGTCAAAAGCCCCACCGCCTACAACCACCGCACGACACCGGAGAAGAAAGCTTTCATCTTATATTTTCTTCTCGGACCAGAGGTAAACAAACCCCTATTTATTTTCTTGCCAAGGGACACCCCCGACTCTCTTCCTCATTTCCCTTTGACACTGTGTAATGCGTGGATCTGAGTTGCAACCGCTTCGGTGGGGATTTTGTCGAAGCAGGACGGCAACGATGATGATCTATGGTAACAAGGGATCAAATTTGAGTCGCAACATATAGTGATGGCCAACTGAGGATGACGGCGACAATGATGATACGAGTATGATGCTCTCTATTCGAATCCCTGTATGAACCCGGGGTTCTTGTGGATAGATTCTTGCAGATTGTGATAGATCAGAGGGAAGAAGAGTGGAAGGGGGAAAAGAAAAGAAGAAGAAGAAGAAGAAGACGATGAAGGAGAGGGAAGAGGATAAGACTTTATAGTAAAAATCAAACTAACTGATTTTGTTACACTCGGCTATTTATAGTACTAGTATGAGGACCACCCTTCTGTAATTAGGAAAGTCAATGTGTAGTGAACTGCAACAAATAGGAAAAAATACAAGTGGGCCTACCGGACCCAATCATCCTGATATGCTCTCTAGCACCGGTCCAACTCAATTGAGAAAACCGCCTGGGCCTGGGCCTCCCCGCCCCCGCGTATCGAGTCAGATTGTAGCACCCAACCCGACTCGACTACTCTGCCTTCTACACCCTTACGGAGCCTTCCTTCGGCAGCTAGCCCATCCACTACTCACAGCTCCCCAGTGTTCCCTCACAATGGTCTTCCTTCTCCAAGCTCCAACCCATCACCTTTCTCCCCTTCGACAGTGCTCTACCTATCCTGCACAGAAGGCACCTTTCTCCATCATCTTCTTCCTGTTTTCTGTACAGGTATTACAATACCCCCTCCTCGAGTGACTCCCTGTCCTTAGGGAGTAAAATCTGAAAATCTGGTTAGCAGAACGTTGTAATCTTCCGAAGTAGCTGACTCAGTAGGAAGGTTACACCACTTAACCAACACCTCCTGCACCTCCTTCCACCCTCGCTTGACTGTGCGGTGCTCCAATATCTCTTCGGGTCCAGCTAGGGGCTCCTCTTCATTTTTGACCAGGGGCACCACATGAGTGATATGCCTATTCGCAGAAGGACTCTGCTTCAGCTGGGACACATAAAACACCAGACTTATTTGGAATTCGACAGGCGGCCTCAGTCTATATGCCACCTTGCCTATCTTAGCCAATATTTCAAAAGGGTCGTAATACCGAGCTGCCAGTTTGGGGTTTTGTCTTAAGGCTATGACATCTGACGGTAAGGCTGGAACTTCAGGTATACCCAACTCTCTACCTCATACTCCTTCTCCCTTCGGTGTCGATCTGCTTGTTGCTTCATACGATTCTATGCCACCTGTAATCGATCTCTCAGCTCCTTAGTCAATTTATCTCTTTCTTGGACCCAGTCCTTTACCTCTGGAGATGTAGCTGCATTGGCAGCGTCCACCAAGGTAGAGAAAGGGGCCACCTCATACAAAGCCATGTAAGGGGTAGTACCCAGGGAGGTATGATAGTTGGTGTTGTACCATCTTTCAGCTAAAGATAGATACTTTCCCCACTGCTTGGGATGTTGAAAACACATACATCTCAAGTAAGTTTCTAGACAATGGTTAACCCTCTTAGTTTGCCCATCTGTTTTTGGGTGGTAAGAAGTGCTCATCTTCAATTCAGTGCCCAGTAGTTGGAACAATCCCTTCTAGAATTGACTAGTAAAAATTTTACCCCTATCGGTTACTATGCTCTTGGGACAACCATGTAACTTGTACACTATGTCTATGAACACTCTAGCTACATCTGAGCTGAGAAGGGATGCTTCATAGGTACAAAATATGCATATTTAGTTAGCCTGTCCACTATGACCAGAATTGTGTCTTTACCTTCCGACTTTGGCAAAGCCTCGATGAAATCCATACTAATATCCTCCCAAATTTGATTTGGTATGGGTAGAGGCTGTAACAATCTAGGGTAAGCTTGTGCGTCCACCTTGTTTTGAGCACAAATATCATAATTTCGGATCTGCTCCTCTATCTGCAGATCCCATTAAAAATGCCCTTTTGCCCTATGATAAGTATGTAGCACCCCAGTAAAAATCCTCCTTTACTATCCTAGTAAAAATGCCTCTTTGGCCTTTAATAAGTATGTAGCACCCCCAAGTGGCCCCCCAATGCAGAATTATGGAATTGGCCTATAAATTTCTCCCTCAGGTCACCTGAACTGTCCATACACACCCTTCCTTTATATCTTAAGACCTCTTGGCTATAGGTGTAGTGCTCGTACCCCTTAGGGTGTAGAACTACTCTCTTTATGATGGCATCATAATGTGGGTCCTCTCTATAGCTCTCCTCTAACTCAGTAGTCCAGGCTGGAGCTACTGCAGAAACAGCCAAGCTTTGGCCCAAATCCCAACCCTATCACGACAATGCATCTGCTACCACATTTTTCCTTTCCCTTTCAATACAGGATGGTGTAGTTAAAACCCATAAGTTTCAGCATTCCCTTTTGTTGCATTGGTGTGACTATTTTTTGCTCCAACAGATACTTAAGACTCTCGTGGTCGGTTTTAATAACAAAACACCCCGCCATCAAATAGTGCCTCCATTTTTTGCGTGGCCATCAAAATTGCTAAGAACTCCTTTTCGTAAGTAGATAGACCCCGATTCTTCCCTTTTATAGCTTTACTGAGGTAAGCTATCGGTCTTCCTTCTTGGGATAGCACAGCTCCTATGCCCTCTCCACTTGCATCGACCTCGAGAACAAAAGGTTCTCCAAAGTTAGGCATACTCAATACTGGAGCTTTAGTCATGGCTTACTTAAGAGCTTCAAAAGCTTCCTGAGTTTCAGCCGACCAACCGAATTGATCTTTCCTTAATAGCTCAGTGAGGGGCCGACTGATTGTGCCATAGTTTCTTACAAATTTTCTGTAATAGCCAGTTAACCCTCAAGTCTCTAATTGATCGTGTCACTGGCCATTCAGTCATTGCTTCTATCTTTGCGAGGTCCATTGCGACCCCCTCTGCTGATATGATATGACCCAAGTGCTCGATGTATTCCTGGCTGAAGGTACACTTAACTTTTCTTGGCATAAAATTTATTTCTCCTCATTACCTCCAATACCATTCCGAAATGCTCCAAATACTCCTCAAAACTCTTATTGTACACCAAAATGTCATCAAAGAATACTAGTATATATTTCGCAAGTACGGAGCAAAGATGGTGTTCATTAAAGCCTGGAAGGTAGCCGGGGCATTTGTCAGCCAAAATGGCATCACCTTAAACTCATTCTGCCCTTGGTGTGTCCGAAATGCTGTCTTAGGTATGTCCTCCGCATGAACTCGAATCTGATGATAACCGGATCGTAGATCCAGTTTAGAAAAGAGTTTGGAACCCCCCAATTCATCTAGAAGGTCATCGATAATTGGAATTGGAAACTTATCCTTGATGGTGACCTTGTTTAGCTGTCGATAGTCTATGCACGTCCTCCAACTACCATCATTTTTCTTTACTAGCAGTACCGGAGAAGCAAAAGGACCGTTGCTTGTTTGAATTATAGAGGATTCCAGCATTTCCTTAACTTGCTTCTCTATTTCTCCTTTTTGTTCATAAGAATATCGGTAAGGATGGAATTTAATTCAGATGGCCCGAGGTTGTAGAGGTATTATGTGATCAATAGATCTTGGAGGGGCAATCTAGTGGGAGTCTCAAACACCTCTACATATTGGTTCAATACACCCTGCATGGCAGGTTTCAATTCTGAAATCCTTTTTGGCTATTACTCAGCTGGCAGTGACTTATAAGACAACACTCTCCACCCTGTAATTCTGGGTACCATTGGTTGGTCGAAATCAATTTCAGTTGGGCCCTTCTTTGATCCCTTTTAATACCAGTGGTTGCCCATTCTTCTGTATAGTTATAGATTCCTGGTGGAAATCAAATGTAACCCTACCATACGACCTTAACCAATCAATACCTAATACCATACTAGACCCATCCAATTTGATAATCCTCAAATCATTCTGGAAGTTGTGCCCTTGCATGATCCACTGAAAACCTGGGCACTGTAACTTGCTTAATACCTTTTGACCATTTGCTACTGTAACCACCAAGGGAGTACCTATCATATTTGCCTTAATGTCCTTTATAGTTTGGAAGTCCATAAAACTGTGGGTGCTCCCCGTATCCACCAATATGGTTAGTGTTTTTCCTTTTGATTCCCCCTGTATCTTGATAGTGTTTTGTTGCTTCTCCCCACTTAATGCATGCACAGAGACCCCTGTTTCAGGATTAATTATCTCTTCTTGAGCCTCTACCTCCTCCCCAGATAAATCTTCATGAATGCAGTCCTTATCATATACCTCCAAAATATCATCTATTCCCTGCAGGATATTGAGGGATTTAGTAGAACATACATGGCCAGGGTGGTATCTCTCCCCGCACTTAAAACATTATCCTGCTGCTCTCCTCTGTTCTATCAATGCTTTATTATTTGGTAACTGATCCAGAGTTGTTTTACTGAGTAGTTGGCAGGTTCTTAATACCTTGCATTGGCTTAGAGTGGGTAGGTGCTGAGTACTGCCCGCTGGAACCTCTAATGTTATTCTTGAACCTTCTGTTAATGATTGCTAATGCTCTTTCGTGCAATTTTGCATCTTCATAAGCTTCTAGCAGGTTATTTGGGTGGGCGATGTCCATAAAGGGGATTAAGTCTTCGCTCAGTCCGTTGATGTAGCAAGAAATGAAATGTTCCTCCGTTAGCTGAGGGTTATAGCAAAGGAGTTGGGTTCTGAGTTCCTCAAATTGTTCCTGATATCTCTTTACTGTGCTTACTTGCTTGAGGTTATTGAATTCTCTTACTAAGTACCTTTCCCCTATCTGTGCGAATCTACGATAAAGTGCCTCATTGAATTCTTCCCAATTTACTCTCTGTCTCTGAATGAAGTAACTTTGCCTCCAAGTTCTTGCCTTCCCTGTTAGATGCATTGAAGCAATATTTAGCCATTGGTCTTGTGGAATCTAGTAGATCTCAAAGTATTGCTCGCAATTTTCCACCTACGCTCGGGGCTCTTCTCCACCAAAGGTAGGGAAATCCAACTTCAAGTAAGGAATGTGTTGATGATTGCTAATTTTATTGCCCCATTTGTTCCTCCTCCCATCTTCTCCCAACTCCTAGTCTTTGGTAGGTATAGGTAGTATTCCCTTTTCCTTACCTTCCTTGGTTCCCAAACGTGATCCATTTATTTCTTCTTTGCAGTGAGGCTCCCTTGGGACTGGATAGGCCTGAGGAATGGTGGCTGTAGGCATGAAAGGAGTTGAGTGTGAGGAAATCAACCTCAACAACTCCTCATGTCGCAAGGCACCGTCCTTGAGCATGAGTTCATGCCTCCTTGTTGCTTCAACCTGTAATGATTCAAAGTGGAGCTGCTCAACTTCAATCACTTCCTTAATTTGTGTTGCTAATTCTGTAACCCTATCCTGGTACTCCATTGTGAGCTTTTGCACCTTTGATTCTAGTACTGTGATATGCTCATTGAGATCTTTCAACCGAGTACTCAGCTATCTGATTTGTGTGGGATAAGAACTTGAATCAATTTTGGTTCCTCTTACCAATCTTGTTCACGAGGCTAACTCCAATGATTGCAGATTGCTGAGATTTATAATAATACCTGCTGATTTTTTCCTGGAATCTTAAGATCGACCTTCCTGATGAGATCTGCAACTCGGGATCGGAACTGCTCTGATACCAATTGTAATGCATGGATCTGAGTTGCAACCGCTTCGGTGGGGATTTCGTCGAAGCTGGACGACAACGATGATGATCTATAATAACAAAGGATCAAATCTGAGTCGCAACATACAGTGATGACCAACTGAGGATGACGGTGACAATGATGATAAGAGTATAATGCTCTCTACTCAAATCCCTGTATGAACCTAGGGTTCTTGAGGATGGATTCTTGCAGATTGTGATAGATTAGGGGCAAGAAGAGTAGAAGAGGGAAAAGGAAAGAAGAAGAAGAAGAAGAAGAAGAAGAAGAAGAAGAAGAAGACGATGAGGGAGAGAGAAGAGGATGAGAATTTATTATAAAAACCGAACTAACTGATTCTGAAGAAGACGAATTCATGTTGAAGAAATCGACGAAAATCATAGAGAAATCGTGATGAAATTAAAGAAATGTGAAGCTAGGGTTTAGAATGTGAAATATTAGATTTTTGAGGTTTTGATCTAAATTGATCGTGTAAATTCCTAATTAGAGATTGGTGAAACACACTTAGCAACTTTAATTTGTAAACCGGTAGAATTCTGACGGCCGAATTGCGAAAATGGCCGAAATAAGTGTTTTTGCATTCGTTAGCGTCGTAAAGTGCCAAAACGACGCCGGAAGTTAAATTAATTTATTTTCCTATCGTTTAGCGTCAAAACGAGATGTTTGGTTAGAATGCTTAAATTGGTATTCCGCGACTTAGTTTGGAAGATGCTCGTGCTAAGTATTCGGAAAGGCTGGCCTTGATGTGCGATGCTTGGGCGCTATACGAAAATTTTCAGGGAGAAAATTTGATCCCATGACAACACGCCTACATTGCGTCCATCAGAGGTTGGGCTCCAATCGGCTGGTTCGAGCCCTGGGCACCAACCAATATTTTCATGTAATTACGCCACTTTATGCAAGTAACTGGAGACGAATGCAGTAATTCAAACAATCGAATTGGCTCTATTTTAGATCTGCAATGCAATAAAAAAAAAAAAAAAAAAAAAAAGGGCCTCTTTTAGAACAGAAAACAGATCTAGATCTGGCCCACGAAGGACCCAGAAGGTTTAGTTTATTTAGGCCTAGCTGAGCTTGGACTTGATTGTACGTACTGTGCTAGATTTACAAAACCAGTGAAGGAATTGAGTGAGAACTACGATTGAACTTGAAAAGATCAAAAAATTAGAATACTTTCATATATGTGAGCCCGGAAAGATCAAAAGACTTGTTTTTGATCCAAAATATATTGTATTAAATAGGATAAGGTGAGAAAGTAATATTACTATAAGCGAAGGATTTACTGGCTCGACGACATTGCAGGGTTGTGAGAGGTCGGAATTTCTAAATCATACCTATTGTGATCCTGATTTCATTAAAAATCATATCCTAATTGAGTGTTTCATAAAGAAATATCTATTGTGACTGAAATTAGAGAAGAAATTTAAAGTAAGAAAAGCTTCAATTTAAAACTTTTACTCCGGTTGCAGAGATTATATTGAAGATATTTTTATAATAATCACTATATATTTGGATGATTCTTTACCTATGACACTTGACACTAATACTTAAGCATGTTGAAGATTTACATAAATAATTGGCAAATCATACTAATTAACAGAGTATAAGATCTCTCATTTAACTAGTATCTAGTAAGTACGTGTTTAATCAATTTAGCAAACAAATCCTTCAAAGCATTCTTAAAAAGGGAAAAAAAAAAAAAAAAAAAAAAAAAAAAAAAACAAGAAAGCTAAGCAGCTTCCTACTATAAGCTTAAGAGCTAGCATATTTGTGTTAAAATCAAATCTTACATGTCCTTAACAACTCAAGAATCTTATTATTATCAAACAAATGGCCTCGAACTACCGCTAACAACGCATCCCTTCTCCCAATCTCTCTCTACCCAATCAAACGAAAACTAGAAAGCATATAATCAGAGCTTGTTTGTTTGAATGAAAGTAGAGAAAGATGAAATCATTTTCGATCTTAAAGGATCAATTTTGCTGTTTAATTTGTTGTAATAAAAATATGGTTGAAATTCGAATTATTCAAAATAATTTTGGACCGAAGTCAATTACGATAAAAAATAATAATAATAAAATAAATTAATATAAATGATAATGCTAGATATATTTAAATATATTTAATTGTAATACTAATTACTCTTCTATTTAGTTTACATATTTAAAATATAGTAAAAATTAATTATTTAAAGTTTAATATTTTTTATTTAGTTGGTACATTTACAATAGGGTGAAAATTAATTAGTTAATAATTAATATTTTTTTACTTAATGATTTTATTATTATATTTTTATAATTTATATATAAAAAAACTTTACTTTAGTTATTTTAAATTATATTTTTTAATTATATAAAAATCTAGCTATATTATTTTTTTATTGAGTTATTATTTATTATTTATATATAGATTATAATTTTTACATTATTTATTTTTTTATTAAATATATAATTACTATATATATAAAACTAACGGCATAAATTTAAAAGAAATTTTTTTTTTTTTACTTAAATCGAAATAATTAAACATCTTCCCATCTCCACTACTCACAATTCACAACACCCTCTCGAGCTGAACTTATTATTGCATTTTAGCTACTGCACTTTATCATACATGCATATGCTAGCTACTACAACTCAGCTCATTCATCATATTGAGATGCTATTGGGGATGCCTTTCCCGGTGAGGCCGCCGACGCCGGTCACGTCGGACGTGTTCGGGTACAGCAGCGTGTACGGCATCTTCACCGGCCCGTTCCTGTTCTTCAGGCTGGCGTCGCCGTTCATCCGGGCGATCCGGCTCTCGATCGCCACCAGCCGGTCCCCGAACCGCTTGAACGCGTCGAGCGCCCGCTGCTCCGTCGTCCACTCGGGCGTGTCCCGCTGGCCGAGGTAGACCTCGTCGGACGAGTGCCGCGACAGCACCTCGATGAGCGAGATCCCGAGGATCGTCTGGAACTGGCTGGTGATGGTCCGGATGAACGCCTTCTCGGGGTCCTTGGCGAGCTCCGCGTGCTCGGTGGTGCCCGGCTCGGGCATCGGTAGGCGGCTGACGGTGGGGCGGTTCGGGAGGTAACCGGCGTAGGGGTACTGGCCGAAGTTGACGGCGGCGTGGAGCGCGGAGGCGACCCAGATGATGGTGGTGCAAGTTTTCGTGAGTTCCTTAACTGTCTGCATCTTCGGCCACCACGCCTCGTCCTTGAGGTCGCCGTGGCCGACATGGCGTACCTCCGTCCACCAGTTCTGCAGCTCCCGGTCGGCCTGGACCGCGCCGTCGTTCGTGTAGTAGAGGGAGCAGTACTCGTCCACCCACGTTTCGATCGCCCACCATATCGCCAGGCCGTCGACCGCGTACGGGTAATCCTTGATCAGTAGCCGGAGCTTGTAGGGGCTGGACGGGTCCTCCACCGCCACCCCCCTGAAAACAGAATTACCCGGCCATTCTGATTAATTAATTACCATCAACTTGCAATCAATTAAAAATAATCTGATCATATTTTGCATGCCAATTTGAAAAAGATTAAATTCAATGAGATAGAAAAATATTCACCTGATTGAATTGCACCATCCGAATTAATAAAACTTTTTAAAAAGCATATATAGAGTCTCGCTGCTTTCATATTATTATTTATTTTTTTTTTTTTAACAATTATATATTCTCAATCTCCATCATTATTAGATGAGTAGAATATAAAAAATATATCCAAAAAAAATGTATAAATAATTTTTTTATTTTAATTTGATGATTAGACATCTTAATCATTAACTATATGTTCTATTAAATTTTATCTATATTATATTATTTGAAGTAGTTAGAAATAACGTATTATACTTTTCAATTTTATTTAGTCTATAGTTGAGTGGTCCAAGAACTTTCATAGAGAAAAATCTTATAAAAAATTGATGGTGGATAATTTGAATTTTAGATAGAAAATATTTATTTACTCTAGATAGTAAAATAAATATTTTATCAAAATTTTGTCTAATTTAAATATTTTTATATTATTAATTAAACTTACAATCACATCATAAAAATTATTAAAATAATTAATTTTAATAATATTTTAATCGGTAGATAAATAATATTAATAAAATTTACTTTCTATATACTTCAAATAGTATAAATGAAGCCTAATGTCGAAGCATATCGCTAGTTCACATATCTCATTCTCTCTCTCGAGAAAAAAAAAAAAAAAAAAAGGAAAAAAAAAGTATTTAACAAAGATCTCAATCCATTTAGAAGCATCTTTCAAATTTCTAAATTATAAATTTTATAATTATAAAATATTTCATCAATTAATAAAAAAGTATTTCGAAGGAATAATGAATACTATATATATATATATATATATATATATATATATATATATATTAAAAATAGTTTTAAGAAAATACCATCAAATTTTGATGGCCGAGACCGTTAATCGAAACGCGCCCTCACGTGAAGTAGCAAATTAATACATTTATTTAAAATTTGGATTCACATTTAAAATTATTATTATGCTATAGTTGATCAGATAAGGTCTATATATATGTAGGCTTGGATGTGGTTAGCTAGTGATTCATACCTCTTGATGAGGTCGTTGGGGAGGGCCTGCTCGATGAGGTTCCAGGTCTTGTAGGCGACGGAGGACATCTCGAGGGCGTACCTGCCGGGGAAGACTGTGGTCTCGAAGATGCCACCGGCGTTGATGAGGGTCTGGCGGGCAAGGGCGTTGATGTTCATGGTGTCGCGGTAGTGCGGGCTCAGCAGCTTGTGCACCGGGTGCGTCACGCTCAGCTGCCGGTTTGTTGCGATCGCGAACGGCTCGATCACAGCATGCGTGTTCAGCCTGCATGTCAAGACACGCAGAATTGTTACTTTCAGCCTGATTCTTGAAATAACTAACCACGAGTGAAGAACGCACTAAAATAGTAAATTTGAAATCTCAATTTCTGATATCTTAAGCCGAAGAGTAGTACTATAAATGCGACTGATTGTTACATACACCAAGTTGTAGACTTGTGGACAGTTACTTGGAACGTGAATTAGGATTTCTAAATAAGATTGAAGTATTCTAAAAGTAAGTTTTGAGATCAAAGTAAAACATGAGCATTTATTTAATTAACTAATGGTTATAATAGAACACAAATTAAGCAAGCATTGTGAGGATATATATAACATAAACATACCAGTGGCTAATGAGTTGGTGATAACCAGAGTCATTAACAGCAACATAAGCCTTGGCCAGCTGCCAAATTGATCCCTCAACACCTGTGTCTGCTGGAGTGTAGACTTTGCTCACAGCACCATGTTGCTCCCCATCAGGGTGGGGTAAGCTGAGCTCAATTGCAAGTGGCTTCAGGGTACCATCACTCTTGAGGAATAGGAGAGTTCTTGTAGCATATATGCACATGTGGCCAAGTGAGTTGATTCTGTTCAGGTAGGGCATGAATGCATCATGGTGGTCCAGAATGAAGAGCCTGTTGCTCCTTAATGCCTGCAACAAATTATTGTTACATATATCAGAAAAATCATTCGTGTTATATAGCAACTTGTAATCAAAAAGATCGATATGATAAGAAACGGCGATGAGATGAAAAAAATTCCATTTTAGCTAGGCTTCATGTGGATGCATCAAAATTATTCTGGATTTTACAGAAAATGGGCTTTTCTTTGAATATCCCAATTAACTAGCTAGTTAGCTAGGAAGATTCACTCTTTCAATTACAATATCTGAAGGAACTGGGCTTTTCACCTAAAGTTTATAACCCCCCAAAAAAAAACTAGAACCTCATGTTTTCTTGTTTTGTTCTTATTTTAGTTGTAGATATTGCAAGTGTCTATAATTCTTTATCTAGACACCAACAATCTCTAACACAAGTGACAAAAAACTTGAACGTTGATGTCGGAGGTTTCAAATTCGAAGCCTAGTTATTTCACATTTTCTGTTAAATTCATTTGTGAACAAACAAACGAAATCGGTAGAGCACGTTATCTTTCTGTTAAAAAAATATTATTTGTGCAGACAGATAACTTCGTCTCGAAAGAAACTTTTTTGTTATAACATCGAAATTAACATGAGCTAACAGATGCATGCAGGGAATTGAATCCACAACATCTTGAACTGAGAGGAGTCGGGATTGGGTCTAACACCATGAAACTCAAAAAATCCATTTCATATAAAATGACCAAAGAATATATATATATTGTATGTACTAGAAGCAAACCAAACAAGCATATATATATATATATATATATATATATATATATATATATATATATACACACCTGATCCACTTTTAGTCCTTCAAGGTTCTTCTCAATGTGAGCTGCTGTTATTGTGCTACTTTGGCTACCATACACTTTAGGATCAAGCTTACTAGCTGGAGGGAATTCCTGCATATGAATAAGAACACTTTTTAGTCCCAAAACCACATTATATCTATTAGTAACAACATATATGGAGAGTAATTAAACCAATGATATGCACTATGGAAAAACATGCAGATTGAATGAAAAATCATAGGGTGGTAGGACACAGAAATTTACGTCATTTGACTACTCGTGTATTCCAAGAGAAAATGATATAAAATATATATATATTACGAAAGAAAAATACAGTCACTTTGATTTACCTGGAGGCGCCTTATGATTACAGGGTTCACTCCTGCGAGCATTTCTCGCCCGAACTCTTCGTCGGATCTCCATGCAAAGTTATCCTCTGATAATCGGCATAACCATCAAATGTTTAGCACATTCAAAGAAAATCGTTTACGTATAAAAAATCCATTTGTTCTTGTTAAGCATTAAGTTACCTTTGATGATTTGAGGCAAGGGAAGCTTAAGGACGTGCTCGCCATCGGTGCGGAACAGCTCCTTGATCATCTCGAAGGGGATTTGCTTGCGAACCTCCTCGAGCTCTGGGGACTGTGGCAGTTTTATACCACCTTCATAGAGGTTCAAGATGTCTTGAAAAGAATCGAATTCCATCGGCGTCGTATCAAAGACGGTGCGGAGCATCGGGATGATAGCCTGCCCCACGGATTTGAGCGCATATCCGATGAAGTCCGACATCTTAAGGTGCCCAAACTTCTCGTCACGGGGGATGTAGATGTCTAGGCTGATCAGCTGCGGGAGCCTGCTTTCGGATTTCGGATCTGCGTGACGGTCGACGCTTACGAAATGAGATCGATTGAGCTCGTCATTATAAATAATCCAATTCAAAGCACGAGAAACGATGAGTGAATTTAGGCCAATTCAGTCGGTCATTCAAAAAATAATGACCTTATTTAATGAATCTATCTGTCAATATCAAAATCAGCTCACGAGAAATAGAATATGTACCAGTTTTTGTAGGATGGCGGCCAGTGCGGCAGCGACGGGGATAGGGATGATCTTGAGAGCCACCAAGGATAGGGCGAATATGTTTTGCGCCCTTGTCGGGGTCTCCGAGATCGTTGTAGACGTCGTAGTCGTAGACGCGGTCGTGCTCCTTGAGCGGTCCCGGCGCGACGGTGGTGCCTCTGAGGTTGAGCAGCTCTTGTTGCCGGTACGGCTGCAGCGGCTTCGGCATTTTGCTTGGCAAGTAGGTCTGCATCAAGATTGAGATTTTGGTCACTTAGCAAGAACTCAATTTTAAGTGTGTCAAAGAAAAGATCAAAATGCAAAAAAGTATAGATGAAGAACAAACTAATGTAGTTAGAATAACTAGTCTTAGTTGTGGCACAAAAAGATTTTAACTTGAGAATTGTTCTTCTATTCAATTAATTCATTTTGAATAGAAACTCGATACGGATATGGCGCAACATGTCATGTTCCAAAAAAGTTTGTACACTTTTAAAGAGATATCTATGTAGTTCAAGGTTGGAGCAAGGGTCTATACGAAATTTATAATCCGAAATAAAATAAACAATTTTAGTTATTGCTCTGAATTGGATTCTGTGCTAAAAAAGAGAAAGGTAAAATTACAAAACTTTAAGTGATTTTAGTAAAAAAGCAATACAAAATAAAGTTTGATTCAATCTATTTTTCACTCTTCTTATGCTTTGCGGGACTATGTGCTTTGTAAATTCACTTGAAGTGAGGGGCTATTAAACTATTTGATAAAATTTAGAAAATATAATTGCTAAAAGTAAAAGTTCAGGCTCCTACTTGCAAACAAGCTAAAGTTTAGGGGGCTCTCTATATTTTACCTGAGTTTATTCCAAGAAAAAATAATAATAATAAATCTATACTAGTACATTAAAAATATTGCATATGGAGCCTCAAAGGTCTTGATTGATCTGAAAATTTCAATCTGTATCTCCAGATATTTACAAATTACTTGCAAATTTACGAATAAAACTATCAATTTTTTTATTTAAAAAATTATTAGTAAAATAAATAAATACCTGTTAAATTATGGGTGAATAATCAGCAGATATTTGCGGATACCTTAATGTATAAGATTTTTAAAAAAAAAAAAATAAATATATTTTTTTGTTTTATTCGTTCTTAAAACTCTAATGCTATTTTTATAATATTATTTTTATTAATATTATCTATTGTATTTTGTGATATTTTAAATAATAAGTTTTTATCTTTTAAAAATAATATATACATTATTTGTATTTTTTTAAAAAAAATAAAAATAGAAAAAAAATTAAAAAATATTTTGTGGATAACACATTTACCCACCCGCCCACCTGCGGATGGGTATGAATAAGAATGATTATTATCCAAATATTTATGGATAAATTATATCCGCATCAGCATAACCGACGAATAGAACTATCTGTCCACGGATTATCCAATCCCCTTGTTTCTGAGGTCTAGACCTAAGATACTTTAATCTTTCAATTTTAATTTATTATAATTTTTGACTTAAATTTTTTAAATTATTGCAATTAAATTTCGCAATCTAATATAGCTGGTTAAATAATAATGCGATACTAAAATATATAATCGATAATATTATAATTATTAAGATACTACATTGCTATCATATTACGAAATATTAATATTTATAGTCAACTAAATTAGACTGTGAAACTTAATTACAGCAATTTAAAAATTTTGAATAAAAAATTTAATAAATTAAAGTATGATAACTACAAGTGTAACAGACCTTAAAGTTTGAGGACCAAGGTGCAATGTAGTCCTAAAAGTTTAATAAATTTAATAAATCAATTAAAAAATCGAGCTGATTCCAAAATCACATGTTTCATTATCAAAAATAATTTAAAAATATAGAAACATTAATTTGTTCTTTCGAAAACATAGTAGTGGGACAAAAAAAAAAATCAAGCTACAATTGTATGTATAATTAATGATGTTTAATCATAAATGGCGCATGTAAACATAAATAGCTTGCTCATTTACTATCAAAAGAAAAAATTGGTTACTTCATATGAAATAATTTTTTTTTTATGTTAAATTTAATGAGTCTGTTAGATGTTAGGTATTAATTATTCTAATTTATTCGTAAAAAAAATAATTAAAATTAATATAGTTAATAAATTTATCAATAAACTTGATAGAAGTTCAATCTAATAGACTAAAATGTACTTATTTGGAAAAAAAAAAAAAAAAAAGCAATAAAATTAGAAGATAAATGATCTTAGTCCCTACACTTATATATTTTTACACTTTTCTCCCTCCAAGGTAAAAAATAAAAATAAAAATTTAATTTTCAAATCACTTACTGCAAAAGAATTAAATAATTGCTTTATTAAAAAGTTAGTTCGTTTTTAATATTTAAGGACTAAAGTGTTAACTTTAAAAAATATATAGAACAATAATAAAAGGCAACTCACTCATTTTACTCAAAAAGATATATATATATATATATATATATATATATATATATATATATATATATATATATATATATATATATGCAATCAAGTTTTTAATCTTTGGATCTCAACCGCATATTTTTTCATCCAACGACAGAAAACTTGATAGCACCAATTACTTGGTGCTATCATAGTATTCTAGCCGGACTATATATATATATATATATATATATATATATATATATATATATATATATATATATATATATATATGCTACTATACTATTAATAGCATCATGTCATTGATGCTATTAAATTTTTAACTATTGATTTAAGGGATGTCTGGCTAAAATGATAGTAGTTCTCTAGATTTTAGTGAATAGTTGGAGGAATAATATGATTTAAGGGATAAAAATAGTCAAATACATAGATCCAACGATAAAAAACTTAATAGCATCTGGTGCTATCAATAGCATAGTAACCGAACTATATATATATATATATATATATATATATTATATATATATATATATATATATATATATATATATATATATATAGCGTAGCGTTATTATATTTTTATTAGTATAGACTTCTTTATACTCATAATTTTTTCGTCCCTGGATAACGAGATGTACTGTTAGGATGATAGTGGTCTCCCTAGAGTTTAATGGGTTATTGGTGAAATAATATAAACCCTAAGGGACTACTATAATTCTAACCGCACATTCCTTTATCCAATGGTCCCTAGAGTTTAATAGGTTATTGGTGAAATAATATAAACCCTAGGGAACTACTATAATTCTAACCGCACATTTTTTTTATCCAATGGACGAAAACTTATGAGTATCAAAAGATTTATACTCATAATAGTATAGTAGTCGGACTATATATATATATATATAGTCCGGCTGGAATTCTATCGATAGCACTAAGTAATTGGAGGTACTAATTTTTTTACCCTTAGATCTATCTTTTTTATCATTTCAATTTCTTGAATTATACTATTCAACCAACCACCCACTAAATCCTAGATGATCACTATTATTCTAACCGCACATCTCTTAGTTCAAGAACTAAAAATTTGATAGCTCCAATGACTTGATGCTATCGATAGCATAGTACCCTAGTTATATATATATATATATATATATATATATATATATATATATATATGTTGGAGTACTATCGATAGCACCAAATTATTAGTGCTACCAATTTTTTTAACTCTTCGATTAAATGATGTGCGATTATGATGACAGTGGCTCCTGAAGGTTTAGTGGGTGAATGGTTAAATAGTAAATATTCTAAAGAATCATTATAATTCCAACCACACATCCTTTCATTAAAGGCTGAAAACTTAATAGCACCAATTAATTAGTGTTATCAATAATATTCCAGAGTCATATATATATATATATATATATATATATATATATATATATATATATATATATATATATATATATATATATATATATGATGAATTTATTTTGAAAGGAGTGTAGTCAAGGAGCTCTCTGTACATTTTTACCATGCAGCTTTTATACCATACTACTAAATTTTTTAATTCTGCTATAATATTTTGGATGGTAATAAAACGACTTAAGAGATTAAAAAAATTAAGTATACTAGAGAATTAGGATGTCATATTTTATATTAAAAAAAAAATTTATACATTTTAAATGAGATGTACATTTTAGACACCATCTATTTTAAAATAAAATAAATTTTTATTAGTTATTTTAAAATAATTAATTCCTTCTAGGATGAATAAAATATGTATTGTAATCTATCCTGCAATAAATAAAATATATATTATATATTAAATTTTAAATTTTAAATTTTAAATATACTGATATTATTTGCTAAAAGAGATTACGATATTAAATTCGCAAGGAAACGTTCCGCCCGGCATAGCACGTTCCTATCGCTTCCGAAAGCGACGTCGTGGGCCCCGCCACTAGCGGAGACCGGAGCCTACATCGTACGAACAAATATGAAGCGTCCGATCTAAATCGGACGGCCCCAACGTTTGTCTGTGAGCGAACCAATTTCGATATAAATCTTAGAAAAATACTCCATTATATCCTAAAAATAAATGAGTATATATATACCCCGAGTGTATATCTTACACCCCACCTCATTCTATGATGGAGTAAATTTCACTCGTCACTCGATGTGACGAGTAGAATAATACTCATCCCAGAATAGAGTGGGGTGTAGGATATACATCCCTAAAAGGGTGTACACCTAGCATATTTCAAAATAAATATATATTTTAAATCTATAAATATACGCCCTTTTAGGAGTGTATATCTTACCCCCCACCTCATTCTAGGATGAGGTAAATTATACACCCTTTTAGGAGTGTATATCTTACACCCCACCTTATTCTAGGATAAGGTAAATTTCTCACTCGTTACTCGTATCCATCCCAGAATAGAGTGGGGTGTAGGATATACATCCCTAAAAGAATGTACACCTCATTCTAGGATGAGGTAAATTTCACTCGTCACTCGATGTGACGAGTAGAATAATACCCACCCCACAATAGAGTGGGGTGTAGGATTCCCTAAAAGGGTTTACACCTAGCATCTTTCAAAATAAATATATATTTTAAATCTATAATAAATTTTATTTATTATTTTAAAATAATAAAATATAAAATATATATTTAAAAATAGATGCACAGGTAACATTGGGCATTATCTACTAAAATATCACACACAACATTTTTTTTTTATTTATTAATATTTTAAAAATTAAAATAATATATATATCATATAAAAAACACGTGTATAAAAAATTATTCATTTAAATTTTAATAATAGAAATTTATCAATACCGTAAGTATATACTCAGTGCATAAAATAATTTCTCCCCAGAAAACTCTCCTCTATAAATATTACATATATCGCCACTAATTTTTAATAAATAATATTATAAATTAAAATTTAATTTGATAAATATAATCTATAATATATAAAAAGCTTATATATAGAAAATTATCAAAATTTAATTTTTTATATTAGAGTATTTAAAAATAAAATAGTATCCTCCACCTTAATTAATGTGGGTAAAAATATATAGATACCTCTCAACTATAATTTTTTTAAATTGAGATCCATTGAAATTCTAATTTCTTTTTTAATTTTAATTTTTATACTTAGTTATATTTAAATAACCAAAAATAATTAAAATTATTAAATTTCGTAATATTACTAGTGAATTTGATAAAATTCATAAAGTTTTTGACTAAAATTACTTAAGTATAAAAACTAAAATTTTAGGAGGTCTTTATAAATTTTTACCAAAAAAAATCTTGGTAAAAAAATGTGAAGGACCCCTCGACTTTTAGGATTCTCTGAAATAGATCCCTCAAATTTATATTTTTAACAGGCATCTCATATTTTTTTATATTTTCCGATTAATTTTAGTTAATTAAATCAAAATATTTACTAAATTTTATGCAGAATTTGACCAAATTCAATAATTTTAATTGTTTTTTATTAAATAAAATTAAATAACTAATTACTAACCGTTAATATATCTATTAAGCTTAGTAAATTTTTAAAGTGTATAAAATTTTTTAAATAATTTTAATAATTTTTTTCTTATTTTTTTTCACTTATGTCTGTATAAAATAATTTGATTACTAATAAGTTCTTATAAAAATTTATATCCCACGTATATAAATCTTTAAATTATTTTTAGTTAAATTAATTTAATTATTAAATTATTAAATTATTTTTATTTAATTAATAATGAAACTAATTTAAAAAAATATAAAAAAATATTAATTAAAAATTTTATTAAAATATTTTATATTGGCAGCATCACTAGTAAATTATATAAAGGTGAACACCAACACTATGGATTCCAAAAAAAAAAAAAAAAAAAAGGGTGTGACATATACTGCCACAAATTTATTGTCAATAAAATGATGTTGATGGATCACCTAAGTACTAATCTTTTTACACATTTAATTAATTTTGGTAAACAAAAATGGGACCCCCCTCAACTATAGGGCATCCTGAAATAGACTCTCACTTTTAAATTTTTTATTTTTTTATTATTATAACTAACACATCCTATATTTTCTATTTTTTTTAATTGAGTTTGTATTGTAAATTTAGTTAAAAATATCTTGAGAGAATCTCAATAAAAAAAAAAAACTTTATTGGAGGAGGAGCTATTTCGAAATTGCTTATAGTAATTAAGAGTCTCCTTACATATATACCTATATAATTTGAAAAAAAAAAAAATACTAAATGTACATTCCAAATAAAGTGTATATTATACACCCTACAAAATGACTGATGGCTAAATCTCTATTCTTGAATGAATAGATGTATGATGTACATCTTATTTGAAATGTACAGGTAGCATAGTAATGCTTGTGGTACATCCGTACATTCCACCTATCTAAGAATGAAAACTTCTTCACTCGTCGTTTCGAAATGACAAGTAAAATTTATCTCATCCTAAAATGAATGAGGTATACCAAAAACATTTTCCTATAGCTTATTAGGCTTGAATTTAATGTAGGTTTAGAACCCAAAGTAATTATTTTTAAGATGATAAGTTATCTATTTCGTTTTTTTTTTTAAAAAAAAAAAATTTAAATAAAAAATATAAAATAATTAGATTTCTAAATTAAAACTTCATATACCAACTATTGAGCTTTTAATCAATTGTGCTAGGTATGGACCGGTGAGTATTAAAACTATAACATTTTTCTAATAAATATTTAAATTTAAATTTTTTAAATTTTAATATATAATTTATAGTATTTTTTAAAAAATAATTACCGAAAACATTCAGATGAATATACTGTAATGCAAAGAAATGTTCTGTGAGAGATCTTACGAATACTTGTAGAATAAAATCTTCCAATTTTAGGTTTTGACTTCAAAATCACTGTAATTTTAAATAGTAAAATCAATTTCTTAAAATTTAGATATCTATGATAAATTATGTTGTGTGTAATTCACGTAGTAAGATCTACACATTTTCATTGAATATATTTATTGACCCCTCAACCATGCATTAAAGGACCCACCTGCTCTATTTAATAATAATAATGAAATGTACTAACACATTTAAAATGTCTCCCACCAATGGTCCTTACTGTCCCCCACACGATACTTATTTAAAAAAAAATTGGTATATTTTTTATTATTTTTTTTTTTCAAAAACAAGAAGGATGCTAGGTGTACACCTCTTTAGTGATGTATATTTTATATCTCATCTTATTCTGGAATGAGTATTATTTCATTCGTCACATCGAATGATGAATGAAATTCATTCCACTCCAAAATAGAGTGGAGTGTAAGATATACATCCCTAAAAAAATGTATACTTATATATACCCAAGGTATGAATAGTATTATTCTGTCATATCAATTTTATATTTAATAAATTAGATTACTATAACTTTACACACTATAATAAAATTATATTATAGTGATATTTTTAAATATTTTTAAATTTTTTTAAAAAATATTTTTGATAAAAATATAAACAATTATTATTATTGTGCAGTTGTTAAGATTATAACAGTATATTATTATAATATATTTTAAAAATATTTTTATAATATAATTTTAAATATAAATAAAATATAAATTAAAAATATATTTTTATGATCTAATTTGAAGTATGTTACTGAATACTTACATCATTGGTGAAGAAGACGCGGTCGTACTTGTACTTGTCAGCAGGGTAGACCCAGGAGTTGCAGACGAAGTGGAGGCGGTCGCGGCCGGGGACGCCTTCGATGGTGAGGGTCTTGAGGAAGAACTCCGAGTGATGGTTGTTCTTGACGATCACCGCGCCGGGGATGCCCTGGCTGTCGTCCCACTCGAACGTCACCTTGAACTGCGACTCCCCCGCTGATATTGACGTCAGCGTCGTCACCCATTCCTGCAGGAATGCAGCCTTCCCTACCTTTCCTTTCTTATCGTCTTCTGTATATCACATCACAATATGTTTTACTTACTAATTAATGCAATCCATATATATATATATATATATATATATATATATATATATACTTTGAAAAATACAAATAAAATTATAGTTGTAAATTTTTTATCATTAGATTTGTATTGAGATTTGTATTATTTTTTTTTTTTCTCTTTTTAATTGACTTTACAAAAACACAAATCTCAATAATTTGTATTAAAATTTGTGCTATTTACTTTTTTTTTTTCTCTCTCTTTTTAGTTGAATTTATAAAAGTACAAATTTAATGATAAAAAATTCACAAGCATGATTTTACTTGTATTTTTAAAAATATATAAACTCTACTATATATATATATATATATCAAAAATAATTATTATAACGCATGAGACGCCACACAAAAGTAATAAAAATTATAGCATTTTGGGTACACAACATTTAGGGACTTGGTTAGGGACATGTTCATCCTTACTAGAAAAAATATCACATTTGTTAAATTTAATTTATTATTTTAAGTCTCAAATTTATTATAATTATATTTTATAGTTTAACTATATTGACTAAGGAAAAAATTAACTATACATCCCAAAAGGAATGTATATCTTACACCCCACCCATCCAAGAGTGGAATGAATTCCACCCATCACTTGATGTGATGGGTGGAAAAATTTTCCACCCTTGGATGGGTGGGGTTGTAAAGCATTCCTCATTTACTAAATGGTGATGTGTCAATCATGTTATAATAATAATATAGTAATATTTTAGTCACTAGGGCTTTGTTTGTTTTGGGGTTAGGATGGGAGATAAGGGGAATATCCCTCTTATCTCCCAAACGCATCAGGAATAACCAGAATATCTTATTCTGGTATTTCTGGTATAACAAGAATTACTATTCTAATATCAATTATTTACTATATTTTACTTTTCTATTCTACCTCTAGCATACTACCCGAGTCACATCATATTATTCATTATTGGATATCCACCCACATTATTTCCTACAAATATAATAAATATTTCTATTTTTAAAAAAAATAGAGCAAATAAAATATAAAATTAAATATTATTTTAATAAAATATAATTTGATTTTGATTTTATCTTTTTTTTGTAAAATTTTAATCTATTAATTAAAATAAAGAAATTAAAATTTAACAAATACAGAGCAAATAAAATATAAAATTAAATATTATTTTAATAAAATATAATTTGATTTTGATTTTATCTTTTTTTTTTTGCCAAGCTTTAATCTATTAATTAAAATAAAAAAATTAAAATTTAACAACTTTTATCACATAATAAAGCTTGAGGGCAAAAAAGTTATTTAATCCAACTAAACTTCTTTATTCCTCTTATTCCTCATTCTCATATCGAATACAAACCTTTTATTCCTAAGCCATTCCAAATACTTTTTTACACTAATTTCGTATTTTATACTTATTCCTGATATAACTAGAATAATATTATCTCATTACCAAAGACGCCCTAGAAAAATAATGACTATTTATATATCTACTATCTACTATATCATATTATTTTTATATCAATAAAATATTTATACTTAATTAATTAAAATGGATTATTAAATTTAATTGAAATAAGCGAAGCAACTCTCTCATAATTTAAAATTTTAAAAAATAATTTAATTCAAAATTAATTAAATTAAATTAGTGAATAATAATTAAATTTTGCAATTTTTTAGTAGTCCATCAACATCAAAATCAATTCTTAACAGATCCACTCATTCATCGGCTGTACAATCAAAACATAATTAAATGTCACGCAGATCTCGAGCACAAAATTAGGTGCCTATTTGAATTTATGCATCTGATGTATATATTTTAGGACTCATCTATTTTAGAATTGATAAATTTTATTTATTATTTTAAAATAATAAATAATTTTTTTTATTTTTAAATAAATAAATATATATATATATATATATATATATATATATATATATATATATATATATATATATATATAAATAAATGTATAAATAATATTACTTTTGAACAAATAATCTCATCTTATAAAAATATTAAAAAAAATAAAAAACGTATCTCATAAATTTATTAATTATTATAAAATATAATTAATAAATTAGATTTATAATTTAAAAATAATAATTCTGAAATTAATAATTCTGTTTGATAAAAATTGAAGAGACAAAGACAAATCGTAGATATCTGTTGGTATGAAAATAATTTGATGGTGATGAAAATAAAAAATATGGCTCTAAATAAAGTCAATTGATTCTGATTTGATTTTTATTTTATATTCAAATAAATTAATATTTTCTTGATTTTTTAAAAAACAACAAAGGTATTATGCTTATACATATGCTATTCCACTAGTCATAAGATATGTAGGATTTTTTTTTCCAATAAAAAAACATGTAAAATGTTCAAACTAATGGAGGATCATGTAATTTAAAAATTAAGAAATAAATTATAGATGAAATGAATCTCTAAAATAAAAAAACTATGCATTCAAATGAAGAGTAATTGAGAAAACTCAAAAATGACAATTTCTTAGGTATGGCAACAACTCTAAATAGAAAATATTTAAATTTTTAGCATTTTTTTTTTTTTGAGATTTGATTCACTTATAATTATATTTTTTAATTTTATGATTACATAATCCTCCATTACAAATATACTAAACTTCTATTTCACTATTCATAGTTTCATGGGGCTTTTTTTTTTTTTTTTTTTTTTCTGTAAAAATATATGTATGGCGTTTGGTTAGGGGGATAAGGAGGGAATAACCCCCTTATCCCCAAAATAATACCCAAACAGTAAATAACCCGGAATAGTGGAATAAGGGGGGTTTAGCAAACCCACCCCCGAAATAGTGAAATAAGGTGGGCACGGTTTTCGAGGTATCTCTCTCTTTCTTATTCATCTTATTCTTTTTATTCCTCTTTAACTTACCAAACACAATTTTTTCTAAACCCGGTATAACTCTTAAACCGAACCAAACGCAAATTTACTCTAATTTCGGCTTAAACCATAATTTATACCTATCCCCGGTATAACTAAAACCCTCTTAAATTCGAACCAAACGAAACTACGTACAAATTATTTTTAAAATATTTCTCTCAATTTTATTTTTTTTCAATCGAAACCTCCTTATAATTTAATTTTCAAAATTAAATAATTATAGTAAAAAAATTGATAACTCTTTCAAATTTATTTATGATTTTATTAAATTTAATTTTTTTAGTAAATAAAATTAGATTAATTAATAACTAATTAATAATTAATAAATATATTAAATTTGATAAATTTTTTAATATAAATTAGTATGAAAACTGAGCAATGCTATTCATACACCCCAAATGAGTTGTATGATGCACATCACACTCATTCTAAAGTGAGGGCTTTTTCATTAGTCGTATTAAATTGACTAATAAAATTTATGATTAATTACATAGAGATTCTTAAAAATATATCGAATATCAAATATATCTCTACAAAATTCAACATTTTATATTTATTTTTTAAAAAATCTAACATTATTCATATATATCCTTACCGCTTAATCTTGGTTATATAAAAAAAATTAATTTACTTTTTTATCTTTTTATATTATAACCATAGCTTTTAGAGAGATATATTTGTAAGAATAAAATATATATTTTATCTATATTCTGTTAAAATAAATTAAATTTTATAAAAATATATTTACTATTCGATATACTTTTAGGGACCCGTATGTAATAAATCTTAAAATTTATCTCATGAAGTGTAAGTTGTACGTTTAGAATGTAAAAATAGATTTTTTTATTGCAAATTGGTCTCCATACATTTTTATTTTTATTATTTATTTCTTTTATTTATTTTGGGATCGTATGGACCCAACAACAAATTGTAGATAAGAATGCCCAGGCCTGCTCCATCTAGTCAAGTCAATGGTAGACCCACATATTGAAAGCCAGTACTATTTTTAAAGGGTACTTTAAAAGCCACTTATACATTCCCATTTTTAAAGGGTATATATAAATATACACCTCTCATTTAAGGTGTACATCTTACACCCTATTTATTTTAGGATGAAATAAATTTTACTCGTCACTTCGAAATGACGAATGAATAAATGTCCATCCAAGAATGAATTTAGATGTAGAATGTATACCTCAAATGGGATGTACATATAGCATAGTTCATTTTTAAATAAAATAAATTTTATATATATATAAAATTTGGTTTATATTTAATCAATAATATCAAATATTTAATATTATCAAAATTTTCATCATTATATTTAATTTTTTAATTATTTTTATTTATAGATCGAAAATTTAATATTATTTAGACTCACTCTCTAAAGATGGAATACTCTTTTTTTTTTTTTTTTTGTCCGAGATCCAATTATAATACCCCGCATATATAGAGAGTTATTTTCATCCACAGTAATATAATTAGGGAAAAAAAGAAAGGAAAAACTCTGAAATAAACTCTTGAGTTCAATTCAAAAATGGATTTCCATTTATTGAAAATAGAATGGGACTAGGCATAGTAATTCTTTTAGATAAATATATATATATAATTTATTTGAAAATTTTGATTTCAAAATATAAATACGTTGTTTATCACTACATATATATATATAATTAGTATATACTTTATATAATTTTAGCAACTATAAATTCTAATTAAAATTTTAAAGTCAAATATCGTTAGTCGGCTCAAATCATGAGGCAAATTTAAAATTTTAAAACTAATCTCATATTATCTCGAATATAGTTCGACTTAATCTAATTTTTCAAATATAATTCGGTCTAATTTGATTTTTTTAAGTAATCAAAATATTTTTTTTTTTTTTGAGAGAAAAGTAGCATGCTACCCACTTCGTTTATTTTTTTAATAAACTTAGCTGGAAATGTGAAGCAACTAGGCTTCGAACTCGGGTTACGAGTATCAACCACCAAGTCCTATGCCACTTGCACTAGGGACGGTTGATATGAAAATAGTTAATAATAGTAAGTTTTGTATATATGTATATATTTTTTGTGAGGGTGAAAACAAAAACAAAAACAAAAAGATGGAAGAGAAAAAGAAAGCATTAATTTATAATGATAAATGACTGACTGGAGTCGGCGTGGGTGGAGCTGACGAGTTGGAAGGAGATGCCCTTGCCGAGGAACTCGTGGACGCCGTCGAGGAGGGAGGCGTTGAAGTCGGAGAAGTCGAGGACGTTGCGCTTCATGAGCACCACATTCCCTTTGATCTTCCCCTGCTTCCATGCCTCCTGGTTCTTCCCCGTCACCGCGTCCACCACGTTGTGAAACCACATGATCGATCGATCCCCCGCCCTCTCTAGCTACCTACTTTCTGATCACAAATTTTTTTTATCTATTTCCTATTTTGCTGCAATTTGCTATTTGCAGCAGCAATTCCACTGGAGGACTGCAGCTGCTGCTATGCGAGTATGGATATATTTATATATTTGGAGATGTGGGGGGGAGAGATGGGGAGTTCTTGGGTTAATTTATAGTAGCTGTAGTGGTTGTGAGAATGTGAGATGGAGTGTGATGATGATGACGACGACGACTGATATTGTATTTTCTGCCCATCAAATTGTACTTGTGAAATGGTTAATGCTAGATGTACACTTCTAAATAAGGTATACATCTTACACCTATTCTATTTTGGGGTGGGGTGAATTTTACTCGTCACATTAATGTGACGAGTGAAGAAATATTCATCCCAAAATGGGGTGGATGTAGGATGTACACCCCATTTGGAGTGTACACCTAGCATTGCTTTAGTAAAATTTATTCATTTCATTATAATTTTTTTTTAAAACAATAATTTTATTATATTTTTATTTTAAAATAAATATATAATAATTAATTAATTATAAATAATATGATGTGATTGTTATATAATAATTTTTTTATTTAAAAAAAATTATAATATGATAATATTATGAAAAATACTAGTTGTACACTGTTTATTATTATGCTCTAAGTAATAATTATTAAATTTCAATTAATATTGTGGAAGTACTTAAACGGGGAAATTCAAAGCATTTTTCTAGAGAAAAGATACCAGATTCACATGACCAACCTTTCAAAATTTTAAATATATTTTATTTTTTTTTAAAAAAAAATTATTTTTAAATAAATTTAGTTAGAAATATAAATTAATTAAGCTTTGAATTCGAAAATTTCAGATATTAATTATCAAATTCTTACTAGAAACGTTTAATAATATATTTTGACTTTAAAAATAAAAAAGTCTATTTGTAAAGAGCCTGCATTTGAGAGAATATATTTTTGCTGTGATTCAGTTTTAACCAACTCTAATTAGCTATGGCTTTCGGTGATTCAGTATTTTTTTTTTTTTTTTTCGAGACTTAGTTGTCTTACTATTTTAGCCTAATTCATTTATTTTATGAATGAAATGGATAGTATACTATCTTTTTTTTTTCAATATATATATATATATATATATATATATATATATATATATATATATATATATATATATTATTATTATTATTATTATTTTTATCTTTATTTTTTGTTTTGGTTTTTTTGAGTAATTTTTAAAGAGAAACAATATTGGGTTTATAACTGAAAACGATGGGCTCTGATGCCAGTACTAGTCAGGAGGCCTTATGAAAGGGAAATAAAATAATCACAAGACAGGTGGCCTTATGAAAGGGAAATAAAATAATCACAAGACAGGTGAGGATTTCTGAATACAATTCACTTGAATGATGGCCCCTCATGCTATTTCTTTTTCTTATCACCAAACACCACTAACTTGTCATCAATTATTATTATTATTAGGATATATATAAGTATATGTATATCTTATATTTTATTTCATTCTGAAATAAAGTAAATTTCACTCGTCGCTCGATGTGACGAGTAAAATAATACTCACTCCATAATGGGATGGGGTGTAAGATGTACACCCCTAAAAGAGTATACACCTAGCATCCCTCTTATTATTATTATTATTATTATTATTATTATTATTATTGTTTTTATTAGATTAAATTATAAAAATTTATCTTAAACTTTTGCGATCGAATTCTTTTGTAAAAAAAAAAAAAAAAAAAAATTCATTAATTATTCTTCTACATTTTATTATTATTTTTAAATAGATTCAGCTATTTAGAATAATTAAATTTTAATAATACAATTTTATAGTCTAATTTATTAATTTTTAAAAAAATTTAAAAATTTTAGATTGATAGTTGATGTAATTTGTAATGTAAGGGAGTAATTGAGACTAGGACTAAGATGCAAAAGAGGGTTTTTTTTTTATATATATATAATTTAGCTTTATTATTATTAGTTTAATTTTTAAAAAAAAATTAAGAAAAAGTCGATCTATAAAATTTGAAAATCTATTTTCGAAACATCAAATGGTATCAAAATTAATGATCTAAAAATTTCAATAGAAGTCAATGTTAACCAAACTTAACACATAGATTTTTAAAAATTATGATTTTTCACATGTAAAATCTTTCACATATTATATATCACATCCAACTGTTTAGATTTTATTTTTCAAATCTCTGTAACATAATTTTGACTTATATAATAACAAATGTTTAAGTTGACTTTTTTGTAATTCTAAGGCAAACCAATGTAAATTTTTTCCCACTATCTCAATAAATAAATAAATAAATAATCCAAAGTTAAAATATAATATATATTGTCCCGTCTCAGACTCACAACGAAAGCTCCCGAGACACGAAACGTATCCACCACGTGTGCAAAGATGCACCAATACACGTGAACCGTTCAAAACTAACCTGCAAGAGAACTAAGAGTCCACAACTAACATGTATTAGAGTATTAGTAAAAACTAATTATCAACGATCACTGTATAAAAATCATGCACGTACGATCATATCACAAAACATAAATACAAATAAAAGACCTTACCCTAACTTAGTTCCAAAGTACAGTGTAACCATCAAACAACAAAACTGACGGTCGATCAACCACTAAAATACCAAAATTGGAAAGGAGATGTTATTTATGGTGTGATCCTCTTGTCTCGGTCTGAAATTGGCTCGAAAGGCCCTTAAAAGTAGACCACAAAAGGGCGTAAGAACTAAAAAATAGTGATTCCCAGTTGGTATGGTCGGCGATAACTATGGTCTGCCCTCTATGTCTACTAGAGATAAGATAGAGAAAAATACAAAAATAAGCGAGTAACAGAGTATAATAAGAAAAACCTGCACAATACTACGCTATCATATCTCTACACCAAAACCTACAACGTTACTAACCTTGACTTGCAATCAACGAAACCCCCTCCCCTCAAAAAAGTAAGGTCTCACTCACCCAGACTCATACACCAAACACGACACCGATCGACTCAATGGTACACTGAACCCAACCATGAACCGACTGACTCAACAGTCCGATCAAGCCTGTGCCGCCTACTGCCTAGACTACACAGCCGTTGGTGCGCCCAATAATAGATAGGCACCTATTATAGTAGCCCTGATCCCCGTGTAGCTTTCCCCATGACCCATGATGTAGAACACCTATTATTGGTGTGTCGGACCCGCAATGCGTCAAACGGACGCGTTGGACGGACTCTGTAAGGCTTCTGGATTGAGCCTGCCTTCCGACTATTTTTGTTAGAATTTAGAAAGTGTTATAGGCTAATCTGAGGACATATTTGGATTCAGCACGGAAAAACGTCGAAAATCGGCTATTTACTTGCCTTTTTTGGAGTCCGCCCAAAAAGGACCCCCGGAAGTTTTCTGCCCATTTTGGTGCATGGGGAAAGCCGTGGACCGGCCGGATGCCACGTGGCAGCCTCGGATTGGTCGGCACAAGCGGCGCGGTCCACAGAGAGTTGGCGCTGGTGCATAGACCAGGCACGGGGGACACGTGGCAGCATGCGATTGGCGGGCTCACGCGACGCGGTCCACGGAAACGCGCCGGCTGGCGCATGGACCGGGGTGGGCCACGTGGCGGCCTCGGAGTGGCCGGCTCACGCGCGCGCGGTCCACTCGCCAGGGGGAGCAGGCGGGGCAGGAGGGGCAGGTGACAGCCGACGTGGGGGCGCCACATGGTGCCCTGCGATTGGCGGGCGCCACCCCCCCATGTTCTGTGGTCGGGGCCACATGGCGCGAGCCTGCTGGCTCCGCACGCGCTGTCCGCTGTTCAGGACACGCGTCGGAGCCAGCAGGATTCGGGCGCTGCGCGTGGGCCGGGCCGCAGGGCTTTTCGGGCTACTGTAGGCGCCCGAAAGCCCCGGGCGCCCGAAATCTGGGCCCGAAAGCCCAATAAAAGTGGGGTTTTGGATTTTTTTTGGTTAATGCCTATAAATAGGCCGAGTTCTTGGGCCTTTTTGCCCTTTTTCCCGAGCTCTTTTGCCTCTGAGCCCTCAAGTGTGTTTGATCTTCATCTTGTTTTGCATCTTGCGAAGGAGTTTCGAAATTTTTGGAGGCTACGGCATCGACGTCTTCGGCGAGTTAGCGCAGTGTGACGTTCTTTCGTTGGTGGCCCATTTTCGTCGCATTTTGGTCCACGAGGTCCACAGAGCTACTCCGACAAAATTTTTGGACAATTTTCATGGCGTCGGATTTAAAAGAGGTAAATCTATGATTTTCTTATTTTTTACTCCTCTCAGATTTGAGTTTTTTTAGGAGTTTCTGGTACATCTTTAAGCCCATGTTTTGCTGGTGGTTTTCCTGGACAGCAGCGCATTGTTGGATTTTTATCTCTGCACTCGAGCATTGGATTTCAACGTGTGAGGACTTATTTGACATCTACGCTTCGCGAGGATCGCCATCGTATTTTTATTGGAATTTTTGAAATTTATCTCGCAGGTGATAATTAAGCTTCTTTGGGACTGAATTTTCAGCAAATTGTACACTTGGGAATTTTGTGTTGATTGTAATGTTGGACTATATCTTTGTACCCAGGAGGTGTTTTTTGGTGTTTCTGGGTCCGTTGGAATCGTGCGAATCCGAGGTTTGTCCCCGTGCAGTTTCAGCCTTTTTGAAATTTGGATCGTTTTGCACTTCCAGGTGGGTTGCTTCGTCTTCAAAACCGATGGACAGTTCATTAATTCTATTGTATAGGAAACATGCATGATTGTGATGTATTAGGAAGCATGCAAGAAAGAGAAAATTGATACTCCTTATGTTACTATGTTGATTAGTGTTGATTTATTGCTCCCTAAATGTATTAAATTAATGTTATCTTTGGAACTTGACCTAGCACCCCGTCATATACTACACGTTTAACCAGACTAGTAGAAAACTCCAACTTGGGCTAGGTTATTTATGCTTTAGACATTCCCACACTTTTATCTGTTATTTTATCTGGACTTAGAGTTTTCTCGCCCGGGTAGTGGGCCGAGTGGTCGGATTGTTGTGGGATGCATGTTACACTCGCGCCTGGGGGCCGAGTGGAGTCTGGTAGCAGTGTTTAGATCAGTATTTTATTTTGGGAGCCGTCTAAGTCGACAGTGGGTCCCGGCTGTGTGGTTTTCCAGCCTATGAGTGAGAGTTGGTATTATTGGTCACTGTCGATCTTGTTGATCGTGGATTTGGACTATAGCCTGCATGAGCCACATTTGAGCTCGACAGAGATACGCGGATACTTTCCTCGGTGGGGTTGCGCACCTCGAGTGCCACTCCGGAGCTGGGCCTTTTACTTGCTATCGCGACTTGTCGACGCAGTCCCTCTGGCTGGGCCAGTTTTGGCAGTCACGTACGCCCTACGTAAGTCCGGTCCTCCTTGGATGTAACGGTAGTAGGTAGGCGCAGGTTTGACTGGACCCTATGTGACAGTCAATGTAGATTGGGTGATTATATTTGAGAGATAGTAGATGCATCATGTTTCCCTCTGTTCCACTCCTTGAGCATTTAGATAGAGGCATAGTAGCTGTAGAGTTATTTTCCAGCCTTTACTTTCAGTACTGTATTTGTTACTTTATGCCTCTAGTAGACTTAGTGGGCAGACCGTCGGGCTTATTGGCGATACCCACTGAGAACTACTGTGGGATGTAGTTCTCACACCCGCCGTGGTGACTTTTTCCCAGGGACCTCTACTCAAGTTCCTGCTGCTCCAGTTGCTGATCTTGCTGATCGAGGTAAGGGAGTCGCGAGCTAGATCCCTATCAGTCTTCTTCCAGTGAGAGTAGATGTACCCTTTCTTTTTGGTGATGTTCTAGTACTGTCAGTGTTTTTGGGATGTATCATATACATTTTACATTTTGAGAGTTTTAGTTTTGGAGTGACTTATGTATTGTGAGGACCTGGGATGTAGTATTTGAGGAGTTGTATATCTTTATTTTTAGCACTTTACTTTTCAGCTCTGATATCTGTATAGTGTAGTTGATCTTTCGCAGGATAGCCGCTTCGTCTATACGGGGCTTCCCGTATGGGCGGCGGATCTGTTGGCGAGCCTGGATCGCAGTTTCGACGCCGGGACGTGACACATATTATCTCTCCCTATTGTCCGAACTACACAATCGCCGGTGCGCCCATCAACCAGTAGACGCTTGCCTACCTCCATTTACCATCCAGTGTGCACACCGCTAGTTCACCCGCCAACAGGTAGCCTCCCGTCATCTCTCTCTCTCTGATCCCATACCAGTAAACTCCAATAAAGTTTGATGTGCCTTACAAGTTATGATCAAAATGATGATCCATCATATCACCAACAACTCAAAGACAAAACTCCAAAACATAACTCTCAACTCATCGCAGTGCTCCGAGCACAGACACCGGTCCACGACCAGTGAATAATCCACAATCATCCGGGCTAAGATGGGGTATCACATATATTTTGATCATCATGAAATAGCACAAATATCATTATTTCAATACCATGCAGCTATCTCTAACTAACCAACCATACAAAACAGAAAAGCACATCGAGTCACTTCCCAATAAAATACACCACTAACACACTAACCCCAGGGGTTAATTAAATGGATCCGCTAATAGTAAAAATAAAATCCAATCATACTATAAATAATATCTATTCCGGAGTCCGAACTATCAAACCAACCACAATAAAGTATTATATTTCTATTCTAAACCCGTCTAATCAAATATCACATATATCTCCTAAAAATGAAATATTAAATATTCACCCGTAATCCAACTATCCCAAAATATTCCATAAGCCTCCTAACAATAAAATATTAATATTCTATCCCCAACCTATACAGTAAAGATAAAATAAAATATCACCTACTACTATCAATCAACCTACAAACAATCAAATAAACCCACAAGTTACATTGCAAGCATAAAAGGCAATACGTCGTTCTCAGCGACACGGAACCCACCTAAATTGCTTATCCTGGTAGAAAACGGAAGGCGGGACGACAACGCACTCTGTGGCGACCTCCACACGTGAACAACACCAACCTACAAACCGACAACACCACGTCTCACCCATGCGACACCGAAAATTCCGTTCTAAAAAGTCAAGCACAAAATACTCTCTAAATCTCAAATTTAACAAGAAAACTAATAATTTAATCCTACTGCAAAAATTTAGTCTCTACAATTCAAAATAAATAATATTAAAAGGAAGACCTACCTCAAAGTTGATGCATCGAAAAACTCCCGCGCGCACGCTCAACGACACTCACTATGCGATCTCCCTCATACTTACCCTTTCCGTCGCTCTCCGTTTCTCTTTCTAAAACTTCACAAACACAAGCAAGTAAAAAGAAGAAAAAGAAAATGAGGTGGGCCCCCGCGTATAAATAACCGAAATAGAAAATTTGGGCGCTTGAAACCTACATTCAAGCGTTCGAAAACCACCCGGAACATTCAGGCTACAATTGTGGATGTTTCGGGTGCCCAAAACGTTCCAGTGCTGCCACGTGCTCGTTCGTGCCAATCGCCCACGTCACGTCGCACCAACCAGCATCGCATCACTCCCGCAACTAGTGCCGCGATGCTACATGTCCACCTACCCCCGACACGCGTCATGTCATGCCCACCCACCAACTAGGCAGTTACAAGGCCGGTTCGAGCGCGGTAGCACCATAACTCAAGTCTCGACTCTATTTTTTACGATGATTTCATGCTAGAATGATTCCAACTTGGTCCAGCACTCCCCTAACATGTTGACCGACACACCATATTGCAACCTTTCATATTTGCAAAAGTCCAGTACCTTACATATATCAATACATATTATGAACTTTTATACTTTTAAAAGCACCAAGTCGTTGGTAATTGTGAGTTTTTAGTTTTTGGATGAAAATTTGTCGTGTTAGAATAATAATGGTCCCTTAGGGTGGCCTTTGAATAAAAATTTGTAGTATTAGAATAATAGTGTATAATCCTCCATAGTTTAGTAGGTGGTTGGTGAAATAGAATAATCTAATTTCTAGAATTGGTTAAAGGTAATGGTGGAAAACTATTAAGTATCAAGTGTTTGGTATTTTTAAAAGCATCATAGCCAGACTTTCTCTCTCTCTCTCTCTCTTTATATATATATATAAAGAGAGAGAGAGAGAGAGAGAGAGAGAGAGAGAGAGAGAGAGAGAGAGAGAGAGAGAGAGAGTTGGGCTATAATATTATCGGTAGCAAACTGGCTCCTTTGCTACTAATTTATTTTTGAAGATGGAGCATCCAAATCAATTATCGATATCTTTTAACATGATCTATATTATTTGAAGTATTTCGAAGCCAAATTTCAAATCTTTTCGATATCATTAACCTTAATATTAAAGTGTTACAAAATTTATAGTTTTAATGGTCAATATAAGACGTTTATTTGTTTAACGGTGTGAAAAAATCTAAATTAATTAAATTTTGATTAAAAAAATAAATTATTTAAAACAAAATCTATAATCCTGATCTTAATTACAAAACTCATATCTTCACTTTTTGAAAGATATTTATTTTTAGCCGTTCATTTTTGTGTCCGCTTAATGGACAAAGAGAGCAATATTGAACATTATGAAATTTAATTTTTAGATAGTTTAAATAGTCTAAATTATCATGCCCTGAACCCACAGCGAAAACCCTCGGGGCACGCAATAGACCTGACACGTATGCGAGGACGCACCTCACACACGTGAAGCGTCCGAGTAACTTACAAAAGAAATAAAATCTACAACTAAATATGTAACGGAATATAAGTAAAAACTAAACTAACAACTATCACTGTACATAAATACATACAAGATCCACCTCCCAAAAAAAAATACAAGTAAAGGGCTTTGGCCTATCCAGTCCCGAATACAGCGATCTAAACAAAACTATAAACTGGTAGTCTTGCTCTACTAAAAATAACACTGGGTATGAGTTGTTATCTACGATGCAATCCCCTTATCTCGATCCAGAGCTGGCTTGGAAGGTTATGAAAAATAGATCATAAACGGGCGTAAGAATTACAAAATAATAGTTTCCAGTGGATACGTTTGGCGATAACCACGGCCTACCCACAAGGTCTATCAGAGATAAGATAGAAAAACTACAACAATAACCGAGTAACAAAATATAATAAACTAAAATAAAACCCACAAGACACTAAGTTATCATGCCTCCAAACCAAAACCCACACTATCACTAACCCAACCCACAGTCAACGAAAAGCTCCAAGAAAAGACGAGAACTCAGACACCCAACACAATACTAACCGACCACACAGAACACAAAAGCCAATCATGAACAGACTGACTCCCTAGTTCAATCAAGCCTGCGCTACCTACTGCCCAGATTATACGGTCACTGGTGCATCCGGCAACAGATAGGCACATATCATATCTCCCTAATGTCCGAGTTACATGTCTGATGGTGTACATGTCAACAGTAGACGCTAGCCTACCTCCCTCTACCGTCCGGGCCATACTACCGCTGGTGCGCCCGCCGACCGGTAGATCATATCATCATCTCTCTCTTTATGGTATCATACTAATAAATCCCAATAAAGCTTGATGTGGTATGTATGCTATGATCAAACGATGATTCCTCAAATCATCGACGATACAAGATAGAAACTCCAAAGTAAACTCACGAGCCCCCAACACTAGAAGTACCCAACATCACAATCACAATGCCCAGGCACAGACACCCACGAATACTGGCCCACAACCCACAAACCTTAAGACAAGTGCCACTTCTATGACAGTATGATGTAACACAAATATTACTACCTAGGTACCACCCATCTAGGAACATCCCACTAAAACACTAATCCCTCAGTCAACAACATTACTCACCTGATAATCAAACAAATCCAATCATACTATAAATAGTACCTACCCCGTAATCCGCGCAATCAAACCACCGATATAAGCCCCTTAGTAATAAAATAATGATATTTTTTAACCCCAGCCCGAGCAGTTTAACTATCAGGAAAAGAACAATCAATCACTCACAAGCATATTTTTACAACTACCAATCACAAAAAGACAGTTAAAACATCTACATCTAGCAAACAAACATAATAATTAATCCGCCGTTCTCGATGACACGGAACCCATATATATCGCAAATCCTGGTAGGTCACGGATGATGGTAGGATAACACGCTCAACGGTGACCACCACACGCGAACGGCTCCACCCCGAAAAATTCGACAACACCCCGCTTCAACCACACAACATAGAAGTGTTAGATGTATGCCCTAGAAGCCAACTTGGCCGACACATGTATTCTTTGTAGGATATAAATTTGTATTTGTCATTTTACATTATGAATGTTATTGGATTTTTATTTTCATTCCTGTTGTGTATGTATCCATGTATTGTCTAAGGTAGCGTTTGGTTCGGGGATTAGTAAGAATTAGTAGTACCAGGTATAAGTATAAAGTTGAGTATAAGGTAGGATAAATGAAAAAAGTGTTTGGTTGGGATATAGGTTAATACCAGGTATAAGAAAAATAGTGTTTGGTTGGGAATGGAGAATAAGAGGGATAAATAGTTGACTTTTGTGTAAAAAGACGAAAATGCCCTTTTACCTTTTTATGTGTGGGTAAAAGTTGGTAAATAAATATTGTTTTATAACATTTTAAATATAATATTTGTAATAAATATAATTTAATTAATTAGATAATATATAAAATTAGTGTTAAATTATTTGATGTAAAAAATTTTATTTGATATAAAAATAATAATTAATATTTCTTGTAAGATATATAATTTACAAAATTCAATATTTAGTGTTAAATAGTGTTAAAAGTACTGTTAATTATTTTTATTTAATTTTAATTTTGTACTATTTAATATATATTGTACTTATCTATTAATTAAAAAATAAATTGTATATAAATTCAGTATTAATTATCTAATTAATTAAATTAGATGGGAGAGGGTGAAGAGGAGATTAGAGATGAGGTAGATGGGAACCGTGCAGGGGCAAATGAGAGGAGAGAGAAGCAAATGGGGGGTGGGGAATCCTTGTTCGGGGGTAATGGGATGAGAATGGGTTTGTACCGGGACAAATGGGTTTGTACCAGAATTGCTTGTTCAATAGTGTTTGGGTACAAAGGGGGGGATATCCCCCCTTGTACCCGAACCAAACACTAGCTAAGGCTGCGTTTGGTTCGGGGATAAGAAAAATTTAGTTATATCGGGGATAGGTATAAGTTATAGTATTAGCAGGAACTAGTGTAAATTTCTGTTTGTTTGGGTTTAAGAGTTATACCGGGTTTAAAGAAAATTATGTTTGGTAAATTATATAGGAATAAGAAGAATAAGAGGAATAAGAGAAAATTATATTTGGTTGGATATAGAGGAATAAGAAGAATTGATGGGATAAATATTTTTATTTACTATTTTGCCCTTTATGATATAATTTAAAATTAAATAAATTTATGGTATTAATCAACCTTATATTTAATTTAGATAAATATTAAAAAATTTAAATATTAAATAATTTTTTTTTTAACAAATAGGTAATCTTATCGTCGTAAAAAATGTTAAGAATTAATAAATTGAACAAAAGTATCACTAAGTTAATCAAATTTCTCAGTTTAGTTTAAAAAAATAATATGATGAAAAATTAAAAATTAAGCGAATCTATTTTTTTTTTTTTTAACAAAAAGAGAATAGTTGAAGGCCCTAAATCAAAATACGCGCTTGATGAGGGCGTAACCGTACAATTTTGCCCCAACTCTTGAGCGGATCTCTTACTACTGCTGTCGAAGGAAAAAGAATAAGAGGTGTGTGAGGAGAGAGAGAGAGAGGGAGAGAAGAGAGAGAGAGAGAGAGGAGAGAGAGAGAGAGAGAGAGAGAGAGAGGTCAGCAATGGCGAAGGGGCGGTGAGATATCCCTCCCTGCTCCAAGACCTACGGCTTCCCCATCTTCTGCACCTCCTTCGTCCCCCTCGCCGAGATCGCCGCCGCCGCCGAGAAAGATGGCGAAGGCGATGGTGCCGCCGATGCTCTAGGGGGTGGAGGTGGTGGCGGTGGCTCAGCAGGAGGAGCAGGAGGTGGTGGTGGTGGAGATCGACTCGTGGCGGCGGTCGGCGGCCGTGGTGGAGAAGGGCGGAGCGGGATCCCCAACGCCCTCGTCGTCGCCTGCTTCGACCTCCTCTCCTGATCCCTCTCGGAGAGCCCACGTGAAGCTCCCTCGAAAACCGTGCACTTTTTTGGTTCAAAGCTTATTCCGCGCAGGGGTAGGAACAGCTAAACCCACCCCTTAGCGGGTTATCCTAGGATAACCCGCTAAGGGGTGGGTTTAGCTATTCCCAACCCTGCTATTTGCGTTTGGGTATAACTTGGGGGGGGGGGGATAAGCCCTTATCCCCCCTAACCCGCTCACCAAACGGGGCCTAAGGAATTAATAAGTTGATGATACATATTCCCAAGAGTTGAGAATTTGAGATATATATTATTAGTGATTAATTCCTAATTGCTCCCGATCAATGGATCATCATGGAAACAGTGATCGATCTGGTGAGATTGGTGCACAGGTCGCTTCCCTTTTTAAGGTAGACGAGTCTCGAGTCAACAGTATGGGGACACTGGAGCGAATGTGCAAGTGGTTGTTGGAGAGCAAGGGTACCGAGCGTGACCATCATGAGAAGTCACTTAGATGTCTACTCACTCGTCAGTGACTTACTCGATGTTGTAATAGTGTGACTGATCCTTTGACTTGCGGTGCCTCGGCTATTCATAATGGGGTTACTGTAGTTTGACTATACATACACTTGGTCCCTAGCCATTCGGGTCCTTGCAGTGCATATTGGCTGTAGTAGGTTCGTTGTAGGAATAGGGTGTACACCTATATGAAATCTATCGCCCTTTGTAGATAAGGGAGTTAGTCCTATGTGATTTATGAGACCGAATTTAGAAGACCTTGGCCAAGGCGTAGTAAATAACGGAAAGGGTTTTCGATATTAGAAACTCGAGTCGAATAATTTGACATATGACAGACGGTAGGGTTTGACGAGCAATTCCATGACCTTCGTCTAGTTAGGACTTCTGATAGAAAGATTGTATCAAACGTTAACTGCACCTAGAGGTTCAGTATTCCATTCTACTGGAATGCTACTACATGCTGCTAAGCGTCACTGGTACGAGAATTGTCCGGATGATCGATAATTTTTATTGGGCTGAGTTTGAATTGTTCTAATCCACTGAAAAGAGTTTCAGTAATATTATTGATGGTGATCACAATATATCTCACTACCAGATAGAATAGAACCTATGGGGTCACACACATAAGAAGTTATGACTGATCGGATAGTTTGATCGCGATTTTTGAATCGCCTGAGAACTTAATTATCAATATGTTGATAATTGGACTAATTTGTAATTATTACAAATTAAGGATATTAAAGTGCAAATATTGCAAAAGAGAACTTATTAATAGTTAGTGAGTTGTGAGAGATCTTAAGTGCAAATATTGCATTAATAATTTGATTTGATCAAATTAGGATTGAGTTCAAGTCGAATTAAATTAGGATTTAATCAATTGAATCGATTACAAAAAAGATAAACTTACATCTAATTTTAAGTTTATTCTAATGTTTATCTTAATGATTATTTCAATGATTATAAAAGGGATTATATCTCTCTTTATACGTACGATGGTTTTTAAGAAAGAAAAAAAGAAAAAAAAAAAAGGAAAACCCTAGTCGTCATCTCTTTTCTCGTCTTTCTCTTTTCTAAATATCCACATTCAAAGGAAAGACGTTCTTTGCAAGGGAGTTAGCACCCTGGTGAAAATTTTGATCAGATCGACAACCTCGTGTGGATATCCGTAGAGGCCGGACGCATGTGCGGCTTCAAGAGAACCAAATTCCACGATCATCAAATTGCGGTGCATGTAGATCACCCCACACAAAAGTGAAGATTAGATCTTCGTTATTCGTTTAATCTTAAATACATGAGGGATCCTATTTTGCGTGGTTTTATGATCGGATCTCAAGTTTTTCAAATATTTGTTTATTTGATTTCTTTTTCCGTTGCGTTTGTTTATGCGCAAATCATAACACTCCGTTCTGACACTCCGTTCTCGATGACACGGAACCCATATATATCGCAAATCCTGGTAGATCACGGATGATGGTAGGATAACACGCTCAACGGTGACCACCACACGCGAACGGCTCCACCCCGAAAAATCCGACAACACCCCGCTTCAACCACGCAACATAGAAGGTCTCAGCTCTAACAGTCAAACACAAAAAGAGCACAAAACTCAAATTCAAAAACACTAACGAGCTAAACCTATAACAACAAAATATATTTCGAAAAATCCAAACGAATAATATAAAAAGAACCTACTGCAAAATCGACGTGTCGTAAAATCACATGCGCAAGCGTCCGCTCGACTCTTCAGATCGATCCGCGGGCTCCACAACACTCCCCACACATGCACAAACTCCCTCTCCCTCTCCCTCTCTCTCTCTCACTCGCTCTTTGTTTCTCTCTTTAGAACCCATGGACGCGAGCAGAAAAGAAAAAAGGAGTAAGAGAGAGGTCTCGCACATTAAATAGCCCCAAAAAGAGGTTTCGGGCACCCAAAACTTTCTTCTAGGCGCCTGGGACCCAACCATTTGGGCGGCTCAAGCGAAACAAAGCGGCCTGAAACTTTCAGGCTGCAACAGTGGCCACTTTCGGGCACCCGAAAGTGCGCTCGAATCGCCACGACGTTGACATGTGTCCGCTAGCTGCCCTGACAGCGCGCGTCACCTCGGGCACCTAACATCCAGGCGCGCACAGTGCCGCATTCTGGCACCTGATGTGCTCGAAACCGCGACCGAATCGCTGCAGCGCTGCCGCGTATCCCCCATGCGTGCCGTGCAGTGACGCGTCATATTGCACCGCTGCCGCTTCCCCTCGCGCCCGCAGCCAATGGCGCAGCGACACGTATCCGCCCACCTCTCACCATCTCACGCCACGCATCGCATATTCGGGCGGCTACAGTGCGGATTCAGACACCCATATCCACGCCTGAAACCACAAAAAAACCCCCTAAAACTCACCCCCGAGCTCTGTTTTTTGCGCCTATTCGCCCAAAAATGGTTCCAACTCGACCTATCACTCCTCCCACGCGCTGACCGACCCACCATATTATAACTTTGCCATTTGCAAAAATTCAGTATCTCACATCTTAGTTGGTATCTGAGCCAATCACCAGCCGAAAATGTGAGATTAGTCTCGGCTGAGCCAGGGATTATACAGCGGGTGAGCACGACTCCTCGACTGATGGCTGTTGTGGGTAGAGTATGGCTCCCCACAAGGTTAGTTAAGGCTAGCGAGATGAGTCTCACATTGCCTTGTACTTGTGAATGTGTTTGAGCCTAATGAGGACGTTAGACCTTAAAGGGGGGGAGGAATGTAACACCCAAGAATTTGGATTAGTTCTATATATAAGATATAAATATGATTAAATATCTTAATCTGGCTATAGCATTTTGGCTAGTAGTTAGACCCAAGAGGTTAACGGAGTTAAGCGTGTCAGGATTAGACTAGTCCTGGGATAGGTGATCTCCTGAAAAGTTGTAGCATCACATAGCCGATCGTTGATTTGGAAGTTTTATCATCGAAAACAAATCGATAGCAATAAAATCGTTTGCTACCAATAGTTTTCTAGTTCAACAATATATATATATATATATATATATATATATATATATATATATATATATATATATATATATATATATATATATATATATATATATATATATGAAATATAAAATTGAGCTCCTATATTTTTAAAAATATCAAGTTATTGGTACTTATAGATTTTTTTGCCTTTGGATGAAAAGATGTGCAGTTAGTGTGATGATCCGGACTCCCGCAGAAACTGTACAACATTAAACAGTGACTGTGGTGAGCTTGTTCGGTGCATCGGAGCTTGTAGAATCGAAATTGGATATTTAAAATAGACTTGGCGCGAAAATCGGGGCAAACGGGAATTTCCGGGAGCTTTCGGCAAAATTTCGGCTGAGAATTTGGCGAAACGGACGTCATATTTGGACTCAGCGCGCGAAAACGGTCGAAACGGTATATTTACTTTAATTTTTTTCGGCAAAAGTTACTTTTCACGCCGGAACAGTAACTCCGGCCGCCGGAATTACTGTTCCGGCAACCGGCGAGAGGCGGCGGGCGGCGGCGCACGGCGGCGGGCAGCGGCACAGCGGCGGCGCAGCGGCGGAGCGCGGGGGAGCGCGGCGCGGGCAGGCGCTCGGGTGCGCGGTCCATGGGCCTGGCGTGCACCGGGAGCACCGAACACCCCCCTTGCCACGTGTCGCTTCCCCATTGGATGGCCGGCTTCTAGAAGGCATGTGGGCAGCTGACACGTGGCGCACCCTGATTGGCCGACAAACTTCCGGAAGACCCGGAGCGCGGACCGGCCATGTGCACCACGTGGCCACGTGGCGAAATCTTAGTGGTCCTGCACAGGCTGTTCCCTGTTTTGTGGACACGTGGCGCGTTTTGGTTGGCCAATTTTCGGTGTTTCCTGTTCGGATCCGGATCCCGTGTGGGAATATTCCCTTTGGCCCATTATATAAGAGGTCCCCCACCCCCTCTCTTTGCACCTCGATTTTCGAGCCCTTAGAGAGAGAATCTGAGGATTGAGCTCTCTACGAAATTTCTTCCTCTCTCTCTCTTCTCTCTCTCCTCCAAAACTCAGAATTTTGGGTGTTACAGATAGTGAGTTATCTGCGACGCGGCGCACTGCGACGGTTTTCTTTTTCGGCCCATTTTCCGTCGCAGTTCCGTCGAAAATTCACTGCGGGCTAACCGGGTGGAATTTTTGGACGATTTTTGCGGCAGCGCGACCGTAAGAGGTAGGGCTTCAATTTCTGTGTTGATCATTTTGCTCCGTTTCGTACTTTTGGCACGTTTCCCGAGTCCTCTTTGACCCCCCTTTTCACTGTGGAAATTTCTGGACAGCGTCAACTTCTCCGATTTTTATCTTGGCGTAGGAGCATCAGATCGAGGCGTTCAAAGAGTCGATTTTGATCTACTCTTCGCGAGGAACGCAACCGTGATTTTTCTGGGATTTTAGGAGCTCATTTTAGAGGTGAAAAACTCCTCTTTTCCCGTGCTGTCTGAAAAACAGCAAATAATGTACTTTTTGGGATTTGTATTCATACCGGGAGCGTTGATTTGCAGGATTTGAGGACTGTGGACAACCAGGAGACTACCTGGGGTTTTGTTTGAGCTGCTCGAGGTGGGCGGTTGTTGCTTACCTTATTTTTGACAAGCTCACTGGGATTACTAGAAATCCCCTAAAATCAATTGATGAGAACCATTGGGACAAACTAACAGGACAAACTAACAGGACAAACTAACAGGACAATTGATGAGAACCATTGGGACATACTAATATGACAATTAATGAGAACTATTGGGACAAACTAATATGACAATTAATGAGAACTATTGGGACGAACTAATGTGACAATTGATGAGAACCGCTGGGACGAACTCTTCTAAAATTTAATATGACCCCACAGATTTTATGATGACTTATATCGGGACACTGTGATTGGAACAAAGGCTATAATTTCGCATGCAAATAATTTTTTCCAGTAAATCAATCTTCTTTTAATATTTAACACCTTTCCACAGCTTTTGAAAAGTACGATTGCATGCTGGGTTGGACATCTAGTTAGCCCTATTTATTGCTACACTATTATATTGAGATTTGAACATGTTTCATTGTTGTCCTTTGCATCCAGATGTTTGTTGCTCAAGTATGAGCAGGGGTTTGGGATAGTGTAGTCGAGATTGCATTAGATTGTGGATTAGTGGGGTATTGCGGTGACCGCGGACAGTAACCGGTTGACCAGATGTTTATCCTTGTATTAGATTAGGGGATCGGGATCCTTTTTAGTGGAGGGATTTGTTCCACTTGAGCATAGTCATGATCCAGTCCTGCTTTTGATACTTATCTTACCGGCGCGGTTATTGCCCGGTGGTGCTTTACTCGTGTGGGTCGCTCCCCTCGAGTTTCCCTCTAGAGGCCGGAATCAGACAGTTATTGATAGTTTTTGCTATCACATCGGCGCGGTTATTGCACGATGATGAGAGCGGCAGCAGGCAGTACCAGTTTTACTGGTGGCTAGATTGGGTTTATTTGGACAGAGACTATTACTGATGCATGCATACAGTTTTGATAGCCAGTACCGCATTAGAGGCATCGTAGTGGTAGTTTACCTGTTTCAGCATCTTATGTATTTTACCACTTCCCTGTTCCCTTTTGCCTCTAGTAGTCCTAGTGGGTGCGTCAGAGTTGAGGTTTTACCCACTAGGGGAGGCTGCTGGTTTATCTGGTAGTTCTCACGCCCCATTATTATTTTTTGTCTTTTCCCTTCCCCTTTATTTTTGCAGAGTCGTCTGTGGGAGCTGCTGGGCATCAGCGGCAGATCGAGGTAACAAGATAGCGGACTAGCTAGATCGTCTGCCCCGACCATGAGAGTAGCTGGACTTATATTATACCCTTTTTTATCTCAGACTGTAGCACTTTTATTTTGGATCTGGCTCTGGCCAGCTGGGTGTATTATTATGGTGAGCTGGGAGATTATTGTATTATTACAGCTTGTACCTTGTCAGTCTGGGATTATTATGTTTAGTTCAGCTCTGCTTTATGCTCTGTTATGGTATATTATATCTGAGCAGATTACCAGCGCTTCGTGTACGCGGGAAATCCCGTGTGCATGGCGGATCTGTTGGCGAGCCCGGGTTCCGGGGCGTGACAGATTAAGTTGATATCGGAGCTTAGGGATAGGTCAGTTGGGACTTAGGAAACCCTAGGCTTTTGACAGACCATAGGATGATAGGGCGTGAGAGACGAAACTCTTTACGAAAGTCGCCGATTTATTGTTTGACTCTTCCAGTAAAAGAAGAGGGACCGACATACCCAATTTCTGGTGAATAGTTATGTTGGCTGCAGACAACATAAAGTCACAGAAATCGGGGATGTCTTTGACTTTCGCTAGATTGGGTCGTGTGGGGTTATGTTACTGAGTGTGGATTCTTGTGGTAGGATGCCTCCGCGACGTAGAATGTTGACGCGTTCGCAGCCTTCTTCCTCTGAGCCCGAGCCGGAGGAGTCCGAGCAGGGCCAGCAGAGTGAGGTCCAAGAGCTTCAGGCTCAGATGGCCCAGATGTCAGAGGCTGTTCGGCGACAGGAGGAGGCCATGGGACGACTGATGCAGATGTTAGAGCAGAGGGCGCATCCTGTTGTAGCACCCCCAGAAAGTTCTCCCGTACCTTCTTCCCCTGCTGTGAATCCCCCAGTTGTACCAGTGACCCCGGCATCCCCTGTTGCTCGGGGTACTGGTAGACAATCGTCTGGGTTGACGGGATCTCTGACCCCGGCAGAGCAGCGGGAAATGGTTGACCTGTTGATAAGGTTCCGCCAGTTTGACCCACCCCGTTTCTCGGGGCAGAGTGTAGAGCCGTGGGATGCAGAGTCATGGATCACGGCGATGGAGCGACGTTTCGAGACACTATTTATCGAGGAGCGATACCAGGTGTTATTGGCAACGAACTTTTTGGAACTCAACGCCGAGGCTTGGTGGCGGCGTGTTCGACCAGCTGGTCCGCCTGGGGCTCAGCTCTTGACCTGGGCGGAGTTCCGCAGTCTCCTTCTCGGGGCTTTCTTCCCGGAAAGTGTCCGACAGAGGCTGGAGGAGCAGTTGAGAAACCTGCGCCAGGGAGATCGGCCCGTACACGAGTACATTGCGAATTTCAATCAATTGTTGGCATGTGTACCGAACGTGGCCAGGGATGAGGCGCACCGGATTTACATGTTCGAGCGAGGGTTGCGCCGGGACCTCTTTCAACTGGTTCGCTCGCGTAGGTTGCAGACCTTGGAAGCCTCGATGGAGCAGGCACTCTATGTTGAGTGCGGAGAAGTAGTGATGGAGGAGGTAGCTCCGGCTTCCACAGTGATTTCGGGGGCGAAGCGCCCGGCATCGACGGATGAAGGGCAATCGAGCTGCCAGGAACCCCCGAAACTTCCACGATTCCATCCTCCGGGTCGTGAGTTTCAGGGACACCAAAGATTAGGTGAACCCCGTCAGCCACAGCAGCAACAGGAATCGCAGCAACAGATACGGAGACAACAACAGTCGGGACAGCCACAACTTCGCGACAAAGACAGATGTATATTCTGTGGAGGACCTCATTTGTCGCACACCTGTGATCTGAGGTGGGGTCGTTGTTATAAATGTGGACAATCAGGCCACATTCGAGCTTCATGCCCCCTTTCGACCTCAGCGGCACCTTCTTCAGTTTCGGCTCCCTTCGTATCTCAGCAGCGGTCGTCAGCTCAGCGGCCTTATGCTCCGGCGAGTGAATCACCATCTTTTTACCCTGCTGATCACCAGCCACCAGCTCAGAGCGGTCGGATTTATGCCACTCAGGTGAAGGACTTTGCAGCAGCCGACCATGTGGTGGCAGGTATTATTACTGTTTTACTTTTTTTGGCATTAGACTTTGCATTGTATTGCATTGGAGCATCCTAAGATGTGTCAGGAGTGCATTTACCTCATTGCATGGGTAGGGGTAGGACGGTCACCTTACGCACGGGAGGTACGTATTTCCGATCTTTTAGCATGAAGGAGTGTCGCTAGTCCTGCCCGGTGCAAATGAGTCTTAGACCTGATAGTCATGACTCAGCTGCGGGACTTGATTGTGGTACATGGATGAACTGGCTGGCTCAGTACACTTTTTTCGCGGCAGTTGGTTGCGCTGCGAGGACAGTCTGTTAGGGAGCCAGGCCAGGAGAGATCCGTGTACTAGAAGTGTCGGTGGGCTTTCTTTGCCTCCGTAGTTTTGACTTCACTGGCAAGGCGAACGATTCGCTTTAGGTGCGTAACCTTTTCGGCTGGCATAATTTTAGGGATGATTGGACGCCTACCCACCCCTACTTATTTGAGACATTGGACAGAGGATTGCTGTTTAGTTTAGTCTCGTTTCGAGGACGAAACTCTTTTTTAGTGGGGGAGGATGTGATGATCCGGACTCCCGCAGAAACTGTACAACATTAAACAGTGACTGTGGTAAGCTTGTTCGGTGCATCGGAGCTTGTAGAATCGAAATTGGATATTTAAAATAGACTCTGCGCGAAAATCGGAGCAAATGGAATTTTCGGGAGCTTTCGGCAAAATTTCGGATGAGAATTTGGCGAAACGGACGTCGGATTTGGACTCAGCGCGCGAAAACGGTCGAAACGGTATATTTACTTTAATTTTTTTCGGCAAAAGTTACTGTTCACGCCGGAACAGTAACTCCGGCTGCCGGAATTACTGTTCCGGCAACCGGCGAGAGGCGGCGGGCGGCGGCGCACGGCGGCGGGCAGCGGCGCAGCGGCGGCGCAGCGGCGGAGCGCGGGGAGAGCGCGGCGCGGGCAGGCGCGGCAGGCGCGGGCAGGCGCTCGGGTGCGCGGTCCATGGGCCTGGCGTGCACCGGGAGCACCGAACACCCCCCTTGCCACGTGGCGCTCCCCATTGGCTGGCCGGCTTCTAGAAGGCATGTGGGCAGCTGACACGTGGCGCACCCTGATTGGCCGACAACTTCCGGAAGACCCGGAGCGCGGACCGGCCATGTGCACCACGTGGCCACGTGGCGAAATCTAGTGGCCTGCACAGGCTGTTCCCTGTTTTGTGGACACGTGGCGCGTTTTGGTTGGCCAATTTCGGTGTTTCCTGTTCGGATCCGGATCCCGTGTGGGAATATTCCCTTTGGCCCATTATATAAGAGGTCCCCCACCCCCTCTCTTTGCACCTCGGTTTTCGAGCCCTTAGAGAGAGAATCAGAGAAATTGAGCTCTCTACGAAATTTCTTCCTCTCTCTCTCTTCTCTCTCTCCTCTAAAACTCAGAATTTTGGAGTTACAGATAGTGAGTTATCTGCGACGCGGCGCACTGCGACGGTTTTCTTTTTAGGCCCATTTCCCGTCGCAGTTCCGTCGAAAATTCACTGCGGGCTAACCGGGTGGAATTTTTGGACGATTTTTGCGGCAGCGCGACCGTAAGAGGTAGGGCTTCGATTTCCGTGTTGATCATTTTGCTCCGTTTCGTACTTTTGGCACGTTTCCCGAGTCCTCTTTGACCCCCCTTTTTACTGTGGAAATTTCTGGACAGCGTCAACTTCTCCGATTTTTATCTTGGCGTAGGAGCATCAGATCGAGGCGTTCAAAGAGTCGATTTTGATCTACTCTTCGCGAGGAACGCAACCGTGATTTTTCTGGGATTTTAGGAGCTCATTTTAGAGGTGAAAAACTCCTCTTTTCCCGTGCTGTCTGAAAAACAGCAAATAATGTACTTTTTGGGATTTGTATTTATACCGGGAGCGTTGATTTGCAGGATTTGAGGACTGTGGACAACCAGGAGACTACCTGGGGTGTTGTTTGAGCTGCTCGAGGTGGGCGGTTGTTGCTTACCTCATTTTTGACAAGCTCACTGGGATTACTAGAAATCCCCTAAAATCAATTGATGAGAACCATTGGGACAAACTAACAGGACAAACTAACAGGACAATTGATGAGAACCATTGGGACATACTAATATGACAATTAATGAGAACTATTGGGACAAACTAATATGACAATTAATGAGAACTATTGGGACGAACTAATGTGACAATTGATGAGAACCGCTGGGACGAACTCCCCTAAAATTTAATATAACCCCACAGATTATATGATGACTTATATTGGGACACTGTGATTGGAACAAAGGCTATAATCTCGCATGCAAATAATTTTTCCAGTAAATCAATCTTCTTTTAATATTTAACACCTTTTACAGCTTTTGAAAAGTACGATTGCATGCTGGTTGGACATCTAGTTAGCCCTATTTATTGCTACACTATCATATTGGGATTTGAACATGTTTCATTGTTGTCCTTTGCATCCAGATGTTGTTGCTCAAGTATGAGCAGGGGTTTGGGATAGTGTAGTCGAGATTGCATTAGATTGTGGATTAGTGGGGTATTGCGGTGACCGCGGACAGTAGGCGGTGACCAGATGTTTATCCTTGTATTAGATTAGGGGATCGAGATCCTTTTTAGTGGAGGGATTTGTTCCACTTGAGCATAGTCATGATCCAGTCCTGCTTTTGATACTTATCTTACCGGCGCGGTTATTGCCCGGTGGTGCTTTACTCGTGTGGGTCGCTCCCCTCGAGTTTCCCTCTAGAGGCCGGAATCAGACAGTTATTGATAGTTTTTGCTATCACATCGGCGCGGTTATTGCACGATGATGAGAGCGGCAGCAGGCAGTACCAGTTTTACTGGTGGCTAGATTGGGTTTATTTGGACAGAGACTATTACTGATGCATGCATACAGTTTTGATAGCCAGTACCGCATTAGAGGCATGTAGTGGTAGTTTACCTGTTTCAGCATCTTATGTATTTTACCACTTCCCCTGTTCCCTTTTGCCTCTAGTAGTCCTAGTGGGTGCGTCAGAGTTGAGGTTTTACCCACTAGGGGAGGCTGCTGGTTTATCTGGTAGTTCTCACCCCCCATTATTATTTTTTGTCTTTTCCTTTCCCCTTTATTTTTGCAGAGTCGTCTGTGGGAGCTGCTGGGGCATCAGCGGCAGATCGAGGTAAGAAGATAGCGGACTAGCTAGATCGTCTACCCCGACCATGAGAGTAGCTGGACTTATATTATACCCTTTTTTATCTCAGACTGTAGCACTTTTATTTTGGATCTGGCTCTGGCCAGCTGGGTGTATTATTATGGTGAGCTGGGAGATTATTGTATTATTACAGCTTGTACCTTGTCAGTCTGGGATTATTATGTTTAGTTCAGCTCTGCTTTATGCTCTGTTATGGTATATTATATCTGAGCAGATTACCAGCGCTTCGTGTACGTGGGAAATCCCGTGTGCATGGCGGATCTGTTGGCGAGCCCGGGTTCCGGGGCGTGACAGTTAGAATGATAGTGGCCCATTGGATTTAATAGGTTGTTGGTAGAATAGTAGGATTTAAAGGGTAAAATTAGTTAAAGGATAAATATAAAAGTAGATTACTTACAAGTACCAATTACTTGGTATGGGGTTAGAATAATAGTGTACCTCTTGGGTTTAATGGATGGCTAGTAAAATAGTATAATCTAAATGGTAAAATTAGTCAAAGTAATAAATCTAACGGCAAAAAATTTACAAATATCAATTATTTGATATTTTTACAAGCACGTGTGTGTGTGTGTATATATATATATATATATATATATATATATATATATATATATATATATATATATAGTACGGCTACTATGCTATCGATAGCATAAAATATTTGGTACTATTAACTTTTTTACAGTTAGATCTATTCTTTTGATCATTTTCACCCATATGATAATACTATGTTTCGAACCACCCACTAAAACTTTCTTAATCTAAAGATAAAAAAATTTAATAGTATCAATAACTTAATACTATTAATAAATATATATATATATATATATATATATATATATATATATATATATATATATATATATATATATATATATATATATATTACAAATTTAAACAGGTTGTACATGCCGTTCAATTATTTTTAATATGTATTCTTTGTTCTCCCACCTTACTTAAATAAATAAATTTAAAGAAGATAAGATCAGGATGAGTTGTACGATTTCAATTAACTTAAAAAAAAACGTGCTTCACCTTCTTTTTAAATATGTATACATATTTATATATATATATTATATATATAAAAACAAAATAGGGCAATGCTACTTGTACATCCCGTATAGGGTGTACATCACACACCCCATCTCATCCAAGGGTGGGGACTAATCTACCGGTCACTTCGAAATGATCGGTAAAATTCACCTCACTCTTGAATGGATGGGGTGTACAAAAAGCATTTCCCAACAAAATAAGTTGGCATTGTACTATTTAATTAGGGTATATATATGTGTACATTCCATAAATGGTGTATATCTTACACCCCAATTCATTCTGAAATGAAATGAATTTCACTAATCATATCAAAATAATCAGTAAAAAAAATACCAACCCAAAATAAAATGAAGTGTAAGATGTACACCCCTTATGGGATGTACACCTAGCAAAGTTCATTTAATCATGCAAATTTTAATTGCCAATTTGTATAGCCCACCACGTGCTTCACGAAATGTAATATATGTAGCATAAGACAAACCAAGAAGAATATAAATATTAGTGCATGTGGTTTATGGGTAGGTTATCAAATAATTAATGAATCCAAAAAATTTAGCACGTTATTGAGATTACCTTTCCGTCATTATCATTGTCAATTTCATTATCTTCCACGAGATACTAACGCCGCGTTTGAATTTGGAACCGCCTGGAGAATAAGGGAGATATTCCTCTTGTCCTGCCAAACGAGATTAGTTTGGAAGGGAATTGCTGCTCCCCTCCTGTACCGGTTAGGAGGAACAGCAATTCTCCCGTGGGACAAGGTTCGTACGGTTTAGGAGGAACAGCAGTTCTCCCGTGGGACAAGGTTCGTTCCAGTAGGATTAATTTTTTTTTTTTTATATTTAAAATTTTAAATTTTAAGATATTTAAATTTATAAAATTTAAAATTTTTTATTTTTAAAAATTTATAAAATTTTTAAATTTTTTATATATATAAGTAAAATATAAATTTTAATAACTTTTTTTAATAAATATTTTAAATTAAATATTTAAAATTATATAAGTAAAATTTTTATTTATTTTTAAAAATTATTATGGTTGAAAACTAACTAATACTCTTTATTCTTTTAATTCCTCATCATCATACCTAACATAATTTTTCATGAATACATTTTTTATACTATTTCTGTACTTTATACTTATCTCTAAAATAACTAGTTTTTTCTTATTTCATTATCAAACGCAACCTAATTGTCTGCGTGATTTTATTTTTATTTCTATTTGAGTGAGTGATTTGGTTTAAAAAATAAATTTCCAACTTTTATTAAAATAAGGAGCACAAATAAAATTTTGAACTTCAAAAAACAAAAGAAATCTTTCAAATTTTTAAATTTTATGTGAAAAAAAAAAATCTATCAAAACTTATTTTAATATATATATATATATTTTAATAGTATTATTTCTGATGTAGCATTCACATGTATACAAATTGTTGTAATATTTTATTATTAAATGTAACTTTAATTTTCATTAACCTATGCCTATGTAACTTATGGAGTTACAACTTCTTTACTATTTCATTCATGTTAGTTTTTTCTTTCAAATTGAGTTAGTATACGAAATTTAACTCCTAGTAATTAATTTAAGATTAATTAATTAAAACCTATAATTAGGGCGTGATGCCTAAAAATAAAGCGTTGTTCTACTCTTTGTAAAATATATATATCAATACATGAATATACCAACAAAAAGATAAAAAACACTAAAAAATTATACTATTTAAGAGAGAAAGTAGTCAAAAAAAATATATTTTTTTTGGTGAAATTTTGGGCTCATCTACTTATACAGAGTTGGTGAAGCCACACGACGAGGGTCGAGCTGTTGTATTCTGGAGGGAACAAGTAAGTTTCTACTGTATCGATTCGAAGACTTTGCCTACCGCAGAGAGCTTGAATTTTTTTTAAAAAAATGAGATATCCGTATTTCGGCTTGATCGTCTCGTTGATACATTTTATATTTTATTATAATCTAACATCTATTTTGTGTATTTACAACAACACAAATTTGATAATAATTGTAGGTAGGTAGGTACCTACACTACACATGGCCTTTTGCAGTCACAAAAGGCAATTTACTCTTTTCCTTAAGAAAATAAACGTGCGTAAAATATTGCATGAACTGCTATTAATTTAGTGCAAGTAAACTTCAATTTGCCACAAGGAGGTTCAGCGCGTTTCACTATAGTTTTATATAATTTAGAAAAAAAGTATCGGTATATATATTGCGATTTTTTATTTACAGATATTTTAATTAATATTTTCAAATATAAATATTAATAAATATTAAAAAAATATTTTTAAATATTAATTTTTTTTCTTAGTATGCAAACCAACTGAATAATCTATCTATATATGAATTCTCTTATTTTTGCCACGTGTCATCATTTTCTTCATTGAAAACATACACCCCATTATATATACTCTTCACATCCCTTATTAATTTCTTCCTACAACTTACACTCCATCACCGTTTCTCATGTCTTTCTAAAACGTACGTCCCCTCACTTTCTCTCATCTCCTATTCATTATATACCCCCTCACATATCCTCTTTTGCGTTTCCCCATGAGAGAGAGAGAGAGTGTTTTTATGTGTGGAGAGAGTTGGGGAGAGTTTTATATGTGATATAATATGATCATACACTCCATTATATACACTCTTCACGTCCCATCATTAATTTCTTCCTATAACTTACACTCCATCACCTTCCCTCATGTCTTTCTAAAACGTACGCCCCCTCACTTTTCCTCATCTCCTACTCATTATATACCCCCTCACCTATCCTCTTTTGCGTTTTCCTAAGAGAGAGAGGGTGTTTGTGTGTAGAGAGAGTTGGAGAGAGTCTTATATGTGATATGATATGATCATATCATATCCCCTACTCATTACATACCCCATCACCTATCCTCTTTTGCGTTTCCCCATGAGAGAGAGAGTGTTTGTGTGTAGAGAGAGTTGGAGAGAGGCTTATATACCCTCACCTCACTTTCCCTCATCTCCTACTCATTATATACCCCCTCGCCTATCCTCTTTTGCGTTTCCCCATGAAAGAGAGTGTTTTTGTGTAGAGAGGAGAGTCTTATATGTGATATGATATGATCATACGAGAGAGAGAGAGAGAGTGGGAGAGAGTGGGAGAGGGAGAATCGTGACGTGGACGTGGGAAGGATGAGCCACGCACGTGTCACGGACGGTGGCGAGGATCCTTCGGCACGTGTGAACCCCGGCATGTAACGGTACTCACTTCACTCTGCTCGCACAATTAAATCCATAATTCAAAAAATTGATCGAAAAATTTATTTGCACGAAATCTTTATTGTAAACACATGCAATAGTATTTTTTTTTTCTTTCTCTTTTTATATTTTTCATGTTGATTACATATCATTTACATTTAATTCTATTTTTTTATTCTCAACAAAATTTTCTATATTAAATAGTTTTGATGAGTTTACATATTTAATACTTATTTTTTCTAACTATCATATATGATCTTAAAAAAAATTATGACAAAATAATTTAATAAAATCTATCCGTTGCATCGCGCGGGTAACTACAGTAGTAAATATTATACAGTCGTATAATCTGCATGTTGTCCTCTTATTACATAGAAAAAAATATTATTTTACTATCATATTTTATGTAATAATAGTTAAGTGTGAAAAAAACAATTAAATTGATGTTTACCTTTTTAATATAGGTAATATTATCTGTACACCCGAAAATGGATGTACATCCTACACCCTATTCCATTCTGAGATGGTATACCTCCACTCGTCACTCGATGTGACGAATAAAATTTACCGCACCCCAGAATAAGATGAGATACAAGATGTACACTCCAAAAAAAGTGTACACTTATATATACGCTTTTAATATATAACTATTCCAACTTGCCTTTTCCGTGCTAATATAATAACAAAGTATATATTATATTTTTATTGCCCTTGTATCACGAGATGCACGCCACAGAAAAGAAGCATTTTATTATTGTGCTTTTGATTTGAAGCGCTGTTGAATAGATGCTTCGAATCATCAAAATCGTCAAAATTATTAATTATTATGTTTTTGAAGCGCTGAATATTTAATGTCTCACAATGGCACCCAAAACTTGTCCATTTGTTTGTTTACCTGCAACTTGTTGCCTGGATCTTGTACCTGTATGTGTTCTAATAAACTGTATAGGGGGTCCTTTTATAATTAGGAAAAATTAACTGTAGACTTTAAATGAATGTATATTTTACATTTCATTTATTTAAGAATAAAATAAGTTTTATCGATCACTTCGAAGTGATTGGTGGATAAACCATTCATTCTTTGATGGATGAAATATATGATATATATTTTATTTGGGATGTATATATAGCATTCCTAATGAGTCTTTGCTTTATTAATAAAGTACATGGTAATTGGTTTTTTTTTTTTTTTTTTTTTTTTTTTTTTTTTTTGGTGCTGATATTTTGAGAAGCCAATCTGACATAGTACGATATAATAATAATAAAATTAAATATATATTAGTATTTAGAATTATAAATAAAATTATAAAATAACTTACGGAAGTAAAAAATTTGATTGCGATACTAACGGGTATGATCAATGTAAAACAGATAGTAATTATTCTTCATCAGAATGCACGTGAAAAAGATGACAAAAGAGTCCGACCAGATCGCCTACGATTCTATTTAATTTAAATAATAAAAAAAATATAGCATATCAAATAATTTTCTATTTATTAAAATTAATTTTTATTTATATTAAATTTAAATTTAAGTATAATTAATTGGGTCACATTTATAGAAATCTTAGCATGCTAAAGTTGATTGGCAATAATTTATTGGTAAAAACGTATAAAAACTATCCGAGGTAAGGATTATTTTGAGTTTATTGTTTACTTCTTTTTTCTTTTCTTTTTTTCAATTATAATTTACTATCCAATTTTTTTTTAATGTTACTTTAATTTTAAAATTTAAATATATTATTTATCTTTAATTTAGTTAATATATTTTATATAATTTTTATAATTATAAATTATTAAAGTAATAAATATAAATTATAAAATTAAAATATTATTGACTAATTTATATCAAACAGATTAAAAAATTACATAATAAAATTAAAATTTTGAAAGATTAGATACACGAATCAAAATGCTTAGTAATTTAGATAAGTTTTATATATATATATATATATATAGAGAGAGAGAGAGAGAGAGAGAGAGAGAGAGAGAGGCTAGAATACTATTAATAGTACAAAGTTATTGGTGTTATTAAGTTTTTAACCGTTGAATTAAAATATGTGTGGTTGAGATGATAGTGGGCCCTTAGATTTAATGGGTGGTTGAAAAAATAGTAAAATCTAACGGGTGTAAATAATTAAAAGAATTGATCTACGGATAGAAAATTTGATAGCACCAAATTTTTAATACTATCGGTAGTATTGTAGTCGAACTCTATATTTCTTTTTTACTATAAAGTTCAAAGCATTTGCTTCATTTAATTAATTAATTAATTATTTTTAACTAAAAAGCAAGTCAAGTCAATGATGTATTGCTTGCAATTCACACATCTAAAACGTTTATTATTAACAACAAGAAATAAAAACTCAATAACAAATTTTCTTTTGCTGCTATTATATATATTTTTTAACAAATAAAAAATCAATAACAAATAAAAACTCAATATATATTTTGCTCGTGGATCTCTAGATTATAATTTGATCTAAATCTAGTACTAATTTATAATTAATCCTTAATTAGGAGAAGCTGCTCCAAAAAAGCATCTATTGCTTAAGATAATGGAAAGATTTAATTACACCCCTAATAAACTGCACTTTAGTATTTTTTTTCATTTGTCACATTATACTAATATACTTTTTTTCTTTTGTTTTTTCAAAAACACCACCGTATTCTCATATTTTATCAATTTCTATAACGTATTTTAGATTTATTTTTATATTTTATCCGTGTGCCATTTTTTTTTCTTACAAAACTATCTTTTTCTTATGTATCTTTATATTTCTATGAACAAATTTTTTATTTTAAACAAATTTTAATAGAGTCACGGATTAAATAGTAAAAAAATAAAATAAAATAAATCTTCAATATATATAGATTGATTGAAATTTTTTATCGAGTTATTTTCATCTATCTTTTCTACTATTTTTATTGTTTTCTTATTTTTTTCATATCAAATTGGAACAAATATATATATATATATATACTTTGTTACTTTCAATTAGCGATTTTAATAGAACTGCTAATTTTTATAAAAATTACAGATTTATAACTTATCATGTAGAGATTGAAAAATTAAAAAATAAAAATAAAAAAAAATTGTTGGATAGTGTCTTGGAAAATAAAAAGGGCAAACTTCAAATTGCCCTATGTGGTTTATATCATTTTCACTTTGGTCTCATGTGATTCAAAAAGTTTCACTTTATTTTTTCAATTTTACTTTTCCATCCCCTAATTCAAGAAGTTGCACTTTACCCCCTGTGGTTTAGTGTAATTTTTACTTTACAACTCTGTAATTTTTTTTTAAAAAAAATATTTTATCATTCTAATTTATATTAAATTTTTTGATAAAATAAAACTTGAACTAGAAATATCCGTTCATTTTAACAATTTTTTTTTTTTTTTGAGAGAAAGATAGTGCGCTACCCGCTTCATTCAATTAGAGGATGAATTAGGCTACATCAGTGAGATAACTAGGTCTCGGTGAAGGAAGGACAAAAAAAAAAAAAAAAAAAAAAATCGATAAGAGATAAACGATCAACGATCAACGATCCACCCGAGCAGTTCTCCAACACAGACCCCTGGTCTCGTCCCACAGATGTCCTAACCGACTAGCCCAGGTCTTCGCAACCAGGGGGTCAGTAGAGGAGTTATGGAAAATCACCTTGTTCCTTACCAACCATACCACCCACCAGATAGTAGCCAATCTAACCAGGTTTCTGTTGACACGCAGAGGATCCCTCGGGGTCGTCCATTTTTCCCAAATGCTTTTAGTGTCTACCCTCGGATTGTCCCTGTCCAAATCCCCGAAGATCGTCCACATCAAGAACTGAGTGTAAATGCACTTTGTGAGGAGATGATCCGTGGATTCTGTCTCGGTACCGCAGAGCTAGAACACACAGTAAATTACCGGTCCACCCCCTTTTCGCGAGGTTATCGGCTGCTTGGATCCTTTTTCTGAGAGCTAACCACACGAAGATCTGGACCTTGAGTGGTAGACGGGGGCACCAGGCTGTTAGCGCGCAATAGTCTCTGAGGCCCCCATCATTAAGTACCATGTACGTGGATCTCACGGTAAATCCACCGTTTGCACACCACCGCCAAACTACCACATCCAGCCCAAGCCCTATCCTGAACCCTTCCAGAGCCTCCTTGAGTTGTGCAACCCGACTACACTCCACACTTCCCCTCAAAACAAGCCCTCTCAAAATGATTCCCCAGGACCACCCGCTCTGATCAGCCCCCTCACGCACTTTAAGCCTTTTATCCACCGCTTCATTAAAAATGTCGGCGAAGCGGGACTACAGCGACATCTCCCCACACCATCTGTCAGACCAAAAGTTTGTCGCTCTCCCGTCCCCCAGCACGAACGAAACACCCCCCTTGAAGATGAGCAATACTATATGTACACCCCAATAGGGGTGTACATCCTACACTCCACCCATCCAATGGGTGGGGTGCCTTTAGGGTCACTTGATGTGACCCCTTCTCACACCCTCACCCATTGGATGGGTGAGGGTGTAGGATGTACACCCCGGGTGGGGTGTACACATAGCATTTTCCCTTGAAGATATCCCTGGTACTAAGGACATTTCTCCACCATTGCGAAGCCGGCCTAAAAGACCTACCCTAGTGGTCTCCTTCGCAGGTAGTACAACGCACGAATTAGAAGGTTCCACTGTAGCTTCGGGAGCGTGAAGAACCTCCACCACTATTTAGTGAGGAGTGCGTCGTTCATAGTAGAAAGGTCTAAAATGCCCATACCACATTCCTCCTTACTCTTGCACACATTTTTCCAGGCAAATAAGCACCCCCTCCCTGCCTCTTTTAACCCCTCGGTCTAGAAAAAATCTCTTCTCAGAGCCTCAATCCGCTTGACGACCCATTTGGGTGCTTTGAATATAGCAAAGGAATAGAGAGGGAGCACGCAAGGACCGCGTTGACAAAAGTAAGACGCCCGCCCCTGGAAAGCAACTTGACCTGCCACCCATCAATCAGACTTCGCACTCTCGCAATGACATCTCTCCAGTCCTCCTTTCTCAGAGGCCTGTTAGACAATGGCAGACCAAGATATCGCGCTGGGAAATCCCTAACTTTCCAATCCAAGATGCTAGCAAGCCTTACCGCCTTGCCCTCTCTGCTGCCCGTATAGAAGAGCTCCGTTTTATCCATGTTAACCCTAAGACCAGAAGCCCACTCAAATAGCAACCATATGAACTTGAGATTCCTTAGGTACTTCTTCCTTGCTCCACAAAAAAATAGGGTATCGTCGGCATACTGTATGATAGCGACCCTACACTCCGTCGTCGGGCCCACGCCACGGATAAGGTTGTTGCTGACCGCCACCTCCGTCATTCGTGCTAAGCTTTCTGCCACCAGCAGGAACAGGTAGGGGGAGAGGGGGTCCCCCTTATCTCACCCCTCGCTTGCTATCATTCGTGCTAAGCTTTAACAAAATTTTTACCAAACAGTTTTTTATAACAGACAATACATTTTACCAAAACGATTAAACGCTCTATAAATTTTTTAATTTTTAATTTTTTTTTTTTTTTTTACAATACTTTTTTACCCGCAGTACTTCACAGTTAGGCCACACAAGTCGAAAAGTATATACAAGTTTACAAATTCAGCTTACTCACGTGAGTCCGAAATTCATATTTTTGGGATGTGAAAAGAAGTATAAAAGATGTATCACACCTTAATATCCGTTTCAAAGATTGATAGTTTTGTATTTAACAGTATAAAGGCTGGCGCAAATTTATGAAATAGGAAATGTTGTGCCAGTATCCACCGGACCTAAATTATTAATAGGCTGTCCAAGAATGTTGAATTAAGATTTGGGCGCTCCGCAGACTGGAACACTTAGGTCTCGTTTGACAACCGGTATAAGGGAGGGATAAGGGGGTCATCCCCCCCCTTTATACCCAAACAGCATTTAAGTGTGGGGCGAACAGCTTCCCCCCATACCAGATTATTCCGGTATAAGGGTAGAACAGCTGTTCCACCCCACAGGTGGAACAGCTGTTCCACCTGTTGCTTATTATATTTTTTTTTAATTAAAATTTTTAAAATTATACGATATTCAAATTTATAAAATTTTAAATTTTTTTATTTTATTTTATAAATTTTAATCCCCTCTATTATTCTTATTCTTCTTTAACTTACTAAACATAATTTTTCTTATCCCGGTACAATCTTTATACTCAACCAAACACAAAATTACTATAATTCTTGCTTGTACCTCAACTTATATCTATCCCTGGAATAACCAATTTTCGCTTATACCCGAACCAAACGCAGCCTTAGGGGCCGTTTGATTATAAGCGTTTGCTATTACACTGCAATGTAAATATATGCAATCTTAATTTATTAGTGTAGTTGAGTTCAACTGCTGCAGTAACAACTGTACAAAAAATTTCAAATATTGTAGTTGGAACAATATCCAAATTCCAGCTGCAATAGTTCATGAGAAATAGAATCACCAATAATAAATAAATAACTAAATAAATAATTAATTAATATATATTTATTTGCATATAGATAAATAAAAATACTTATAAGTAAATAAATACTAATAAAATTTTTTAAGCAATATAAACTTTTATAAAAAAAATTAATTTTTTTTTAAAATTAGTTTTATTTAAAATATAAAAAATAAATTACTTCTAAATTTTTATAAAATGTGATTGAGTATGTTAAATTAATAAGTTTTAATTAATTATAATTATTAAATTTGATAAAAAAAAAAGAGAGAATCATAATAAATTTTTTAAAATTGATTTATATATATATATATATATATATATATATAATATATATATATATATATATATATATATATATATATATATATATATATATATATATATATATTAAAATTAAATGGATTGAAAATTTTAAATGTGCCGATTGATAAGTTAAAAATTTATTAAAAATTATAAAAATATTACATATATTCACTTATTTATTTGTAAATAATAAATTTAAATAATTAATAAAATTATATAATTATAGTCGGCTCATCCGTTCAAAAAATAATAATAATAATACATGATTTTTTTTTCTTATGCTTCACTGAATTAATATTTATTTTTTTATATTTTATATATACAATTATTTATAAATCTATAATTTTATAATATATAAAATTATATATAAATATTAAATTTTAATTAATAATTAAAAGATAGCATCGTTATTTTATATTCGGAGAAGATAATGTAAAATTTCTATCTAAAAAGTAACCAGATTTATAAATATAAATCTTAACTTCAGCCTGCCTACCAAACAGAAGAAATCTAATTATAGCAATTATAATTATATAAAACTTAACCGATTAGATATAATTACGATTATAGTATTTATAACTGTATGTATTTTTAATTATACTATTTTTATAACTTCATCAAACTAAACAACCCCATAGAAAATAATCATGAGAATAACTAAGCAAATAAAATAAATAAGAGAATACAAGAACATAAGATTTACGTGGTTCAGCTAACAATATGTCGACCTATGTCCACGAATAAGACCATTTCAATATGTTCTTCGATCGATTAATTCACGACACAAAAATACAAAGAGTAAAATTAGATTATAAAAAACTCTCTTACGGAGACTCTTCACGTTTTTTCTCTCAATTAGAATTTTTTCAATAAAGCTCTAAAAAATAAAATATAACTCTAAAAGTCTAATTCTAATAGAAAACGATCTCCACCGTTCATCCGTATCTCCGATTCACTTTAAAATATTTCTAAATCATCCCTAATATTTACGAACAAGATTATGATCAAATTAGGATCAAATCCAATATATTCAACCCACTGCGGAGTTGAGTATCGTGATATTGACTCGAAACATGATTTTATATAATCCAACACTAAATTCAGCTTAGATGAAAGCAACACTTTATGTATTAAAAATTATAAATTATTTTATAATATGATTTAAAATATTTTCTGTCGTTCGTATTAATTAAGCCTGTGAGTTAATTTTGTTGGTACATTAATCTTCACTAAAATTTTATAAGAAGCTGTCGGCAAATTTATGCGAATGACGAGAATAAGAAAGAAAACCAAACAGGAAAGGTGTAGGTTGCAACTTGCAAGTAGTACAAGAATTTGATTGTATTTGACTAGGATGGCAATCCAGCTCGCAGTTCGCGAGTCAGCTTGTGTTCGGCTCGAAATGAGTTTGAAATCGAATCATTCGTTTAGTAAACGAGCCGAACACGAGCTGAATTTTTCAGCTCGTTTAATAAGCGAGCCGAATACGAGCTGGAGTCAGCTCGCTCGTGTTCGGCTCGATAACAGCTCGAGAATATATATAGATATATTACTATTTAGATTTTAGACTATTAAATTTTTATAAATTTTAATTATTAGATTAAAATTTTAATTTTTTTTTTCAACTTTACATCTAATAGTATGAATAAAAATTAAATTTGTTGTTCGCGAGCCAGCTCATGTTCGGCTTATTAATAAACGAACCAAACACGAATATAATTTTTCAGTTTAATATTTAAACGAATCAGCTTTTGTTTAAACGAGTCGAACATGAACCGATCTCAGCTTACTAATGTTAGACTAGTTGACACCCCTATATCCAACTGCTCAATAGAGTAGCACATGGGCAATGATTTGAGTCATTATTGATGACTTGCCAAGTAGTACAATAATGACTTTAAGTAGAGTTCCACTTTTGTTTTTTTAGGAGCACGAAAATTTCGTGCTATCAAGTTATTATTATTGGTGTTGTGGCTTCTGAATTTACAATCAAATTTTTTTTTATTTAATTTAAAATAATTTAAAAATAAATTTTATAATTTTTTTTGATATTATTTATTTAATAATTAAAATAATTTAAAATCGACGGCTAAAAATAAAATTTTTATAAAATATTATAATATGACACTAAAATTTTAGACCAAAAAATATAAATTTTATTTTATATAATATAAAAAAAAATTTATCAAAATTTTACGCAGTTAAATTTGTAAATGACTCACTACAATTATTAAAATTATTAATTTTGAGCCCATTCGATTACTAGACAAATGATATAAAAAAATTGCGATATTTATTTTTTAGATCTTTTAAATACTCTAGTACAATAAAGACTTTACTTGAGTCCCACTTGTGTTTTTTTAAAAGCACCAAAATATCGTGCTATCTAGTAATTATTGATGCTGCGGCTTCTGAATCTACAATCAAATTTGTTAGATTTAATTTAAAATATTTAAAATAGTTAAAAAAAATAAATTTTATAATTTTTTTATATTATTTATCTAGTGATTAAAATAATTTAAAATCAACGGCTAAAAATAAAATTTTTATAAAATGTGATTATATGATACTAAAATTTTATATCAAAAATATAAATCTTGTTTTATATAGTATTAAAAATTTTCTATCAAAATTTTACGTGATTTAAATATTTCTATATAGTTAAACTTGTAAATGACTCACTACAACCATTAAAATTATTAATTTTGAGCCTATTCTATTATTAGACAAATAATATTAAAAAATTACGATATTTACTTTTTAGACTTTTTAAATATTCTAGTACCATAATGACTTTACTCCAGTGCCCCTTGTGTTTTTTTAAAAGCACGACAATATCGTGCTATCTAGTCATTATTGATGCCGCGGCTTCTGAATCTACAATCAGATTTGTTAGATTTAATTTAAAATATTTAAAATAGTTAAAAAAATAAATTTTATAATTTTTTTTTATATTATTTATCTAGTGATTGAAATAATTTTAAATTAATGGTAAAAAATAAAATTTTTATAAAATATGATGATATGACACTAAAATTTTAGATCAAAAATATAAATCTTGTTCTATATAGTATAAAAAATTTATCAAAATTTTATGTTATTTAAATATTTATACACAGTTAAACTTGTAAATGGCTCACTATAACCATTAAAATTATTAATTTTGAGCCCATTCGATTATTAGACAAATGATATAAAAAAATTACGATATTTATTTTTTAAATTTTTTAAATACTCTAGATCAAATCTAATAGAGCCAATCATTAATTCAAAATTTCAAGATCGAAAATAATTTAATAGCACGAAATTTACTGTATTTTTAAAAATACACAAGCCTAACTCCACTTTACTCATCGATTAGAATATATATTTTGCACTCACTATTTAAGGGTTTAAAAGTTTATTTTGAATATTTAATACTAAAAATATTTGATAAGATTTAAAAAATTCTTTTGAACAAAAAAGATGTAAGATTTATAGTCTTCTTATGGATACATATTAGTTTGAAAAAGTTTTCACAAAATAAAAATATCATATTATTTTCGCATAGATTAAAATAAACAAACTTTTAGATTAATTGAACCATTGTTTCCAACTTGGCCAATTTGCATAAAAAGTCCATTAGTTTTGCGCATGGGTAAAAATGAGTCATTTTTTAAATTTTTATATATTCGGTTTAAATTTTCAAAAAAATTACCGAAATATATATATTTTTTTTCGTTTTTTTTTTTTTCTCCGTTAGAGTTTTTTCTTCCTCTCCTTCTCTTTCTCGAGCCTGCCACCGTGCTCCCATGCCTCACGCAACATTCAAGTCGCCGCCACTATGGACCTCGCGAGAGCGTCGTTCCTCAATGTCGCACTCACGCCCACGCCTACGCCTACACCCACTCCCACGCCCATGCCTACCCTACACCCGGCCCACACGTATATTATGAGCACAATGTCGCGGGTGCGAGCGCAGAGCGCAGACACGACGAGAGAGAGACGAGAGAGAACGTGACTTCAAAAAACGAAACTCCGACGGGTCCATGGAGGCGGCGAGAGCGACGGCGGAGGAAAAAAAATATAGATGATATAAAAAAAAATAAAAATAATAAAAATAATAAAAAATATATATTTTTTTTTTCTAAAAAGATTATTATGTATTGTCGCTACTACAATAAAGGCCAATAACCAGAGAAAGAAAAAATAATAATAATAAAGTTGCACTCTTTCAAAAAAAAAAAAAAAAAAAAAAAAAAAAAAAAAACTATTTTAAACGAAAATTACACTTATTATTGAGATAAAAAATGTATTTTTTAAGATGAGAGTTACACTCGTTACACAAAAGTTATATTTTTTGGACTAAAATTACACTATTTCTCCTTATGCTCCTCTTTTCCTTTCGCTTCTTCGTATTTTTTGTGCGCCCATTCAGGACCGGTAACGCACGCGATGGAGGTCGAGGAGAGCGCGGCGATGCCGAAGAAGAGGGCAACGAAGGCGATCCGCCTTGCCTCATCCTCCAGGGGTGGGGGGTGGGTGCATAGTCGAAGGATGCACGAGGGCGGGCAAGGATCCCCTATCTTACCTCCACTACACCCACGCACATCGGTAGGGATTGAGGCGAGCACCCATGCCTCGTTTCCACTTAATAATTAAGAAAATATTATTTTTTAATTAAGTAAATTCATTTTTTTTTTTGTACTAGGCGTAGAGAAGGGGATGAGAATGACGATGAGATGAATTTTTGCACTGTAGATGAAGTTGTAATGTTTCATTAGAAATTTGCATTGATTTAGACAAAAATTACACTCTTTGAAATAAAAATTATACCATTTGATATGAGAGCTACATTCTTTAGACGAAAATTAACTTTTTGAGCGAAAGTTGCACTATTTCCCCTTCTATTCTTCTCATCCTTCTTATTACCCTTCCCCTCCACTTTCTTGTGCTTCTTCTGCGCCTATCGGGGCTGGCGACACGTGCAGTGGAAGTGGAGAAGAGCGTGGCGACCCCAGAGAAGAGCACGACAGAGGCGGCCTGCCTTGCCCTCGGGCCGGGGGGGGGGGGGGGGGGGGGTGCGCTTTATAGCTCCTCCTCATCGTCCTCATTCCCTTCTCCACGTCCAATACGAGAAAGTGCATGAGAGTTCCACTTAATTGAAAAACAATATTTTCTTAATTAAGTGGTGGCAAGGCATGGGTGCTCGCCTCTATCCCCACCGACACGCGCGAGCGCGATGAATATGAGACAGGGGATCCTCGCCCACCCCGGCGCACCCCTGCGTGGCGGAGGCAGGCGGACCACCTCGGCCTCCGCCACCCTTTTCTCTGGCGTCACCGTACTCTCCTCCACCTCTGCCGCATGCGTCACCGGTCCCAGATAGACGCACAAGAAACACGAGGAAGAGGATGGGAAGGAGAAAGAGGAGGTGACATAGTGCAATTTTAGTCCAAAGAATACAACTTTCGCTTAAAAAGTATAACTCTCATATCAAAGAGTATAATTTTTATCTCAAATAATGTAATTTTTATCTATAACAATGCAAAATTTTTCTGAGACAATGCAACTCCAGCTTTTTCTTCCTTCTTATTTGGTTCTTAGTCTTTCTTGTAGTAGTAACGATATATAATATTCTTCTCATGTGAAAAAATAATTTTTCTTTATTTTTTTTATTTTTTTTTTCTTTTTTTTTTCTTTTTTCTACTGTCTACATTTTTTTCCTCTGTCGTCGCCCTCGTTGCATCTACATCTTTTTCTCCGTCACCGTCCTCGCCGGCGCCATGAACCCTGTTGGAGTGCAGCCACTCGAAGCCGCGCTCGCTCCCGCTGTGCCTGTGCCTATGCCTGTGTCTGTGCCTGCGCCCGCAACGTTGTGCCTATTAGATATGTGTGGGCATGGGCGAGGGCGCAGCGAGAGAGGACATGGCGTCGAAGGGCGGTGCTCCGACGAGGTCTATGGTGGCGGCGATTTGGACGTTGTGTGAAGCGTGGGAGCAAGGCGACGGGCTCTGAAAGAAGAAGAGAATGAAGACGAGCCTGAAACGGAAAAAAAAAGAAGAAGAAAAGAACGAGAAAAAAAAAAGAGAAAGAAGGCAATAAGAATATTTTAGCCAGTTTATTAAAACTTGGACCGGATATATAAAAACGAAACAAATGATCCAATTTTATCAATATGCAAAATCAATAAATTTTTTATACAAATTGCAACTTTTACCTGCTTTTTTATTTTAGTCTTTAATATATTATTTTTTAATAATTAAATTCTTAATTTTTAGAATTAATTGTATTATTGGTCCTAATGTTTACCATCTTTTCCAATTTAGTCTCTAACCTCTTATTCCATGTGCGCGCGCATCGCGTAATATCTAATTTCATCATCTTCAATATTGTTCTTTGTATATACCACCAGTTCGACCTTACACAGAGCCTACAATCTCTTTTGAAGCACCCGCTATATATTATGCGAGGCGTTGAGCCGAACATATATAATTAATTTTCTTTAGAGTCGTTTGGTTGGGGGTACAAAGGGGTTATACCTACCCTTTGTACCCAAACACTATAAGAGCGGGTTATACTGGAATAACCCGCTAAGAATGGGTTTAGCAATTCCCCCGTCCCAAAATTGTGTTTGGGTATAAGTTTGGGGATAAGGGGGTTATTCCCCCCTTATCCCCCTAACCAAACGCCACCTTTAGAATTAGGGGGGCGGGGAGGGGACTTACCTGGAACTACTGCCCCTTTTTTTTTTTTTTTTCTTTTTCTTTTTTTTTTTTTTTGCCCTTTTTTTACCATTATTGCTCTCCTCTTTTATTTTATTTTTTTTTTATTTTTTTAATTAAAATTTTTAAACTTAAAAAAATATTTAAATTTATAAAAATTAAAATTTTATTTTATAAATTTTAAATTTTTTAATTTTACTTTTTAATAAATCTAAACAATTTTATTTATTTATTTTATTTTTTAAAAAAAATTAATTTTAAATTTTTAAACTTTATAAAAAAAAATTTATAAAATTTTTTTAATTTATATAAATTTAAAAATTAAATTTTTTTCTCCCACTTAAAATTTAAAAATTAACTTTTTTTTTACTCCCACTTAAAATTTTTATAAAAATTAAAATTAATAAAAATTAAAATTTGAACAAATTTTTAAAACTTTAATTTTTAAGAAAAAAACTAAAAGGGGAGGACATATTAGTCATTATACACAAAATACACTCTCTATTCCTATTATTCTTCATTTCCTACCAAACACTATTTTTCTTATCCCTGATACTAACCAAATACTCAATTAAATATAAATTTACAATAATTTCAGCTTGTTTCAAAAATTATACTTATCCCTAGTAGGCTGATACTACTAGTTCTCTCTTATATCTCAACCAAACGAAGCCGTCAAAATTTGATTGACCTAAACTATAACTATGATATGTATGAGTAGGCTGAACTTTATTGCAGTCGACGTGATTTATTAAATTGAAATTCATTAGAATATGAATAGTTGTTGGGACCTAATTGAAACAAATATAATAGTTAGGGACCTACTAGAAAAAAAAGAAAGAAAAATATTTTTTTGTACACAATAAATGGGCCATCCATTAAGAGTGAGATGAATTTCAATAATCACTTTGATCAGTAAAAAATATTTCATCCTTGGATGGGCAAGGTGTATACCATACACCATATTTGGAGTGCATGTGTAGTATTACTCGTAGACCGGATATGGTCTGGATAGTTGATATACTGTATCCATACCTTTTAAAAAAAGGTAAGAAAAAAAAAATATACCCTACCCGTTTAACTTCGGATCGGATATGAAACTGAATACCTTTTTTTCTTTTTAAAAAAAAAAAGCAAGAAAAAAAAAATATACCCTACCCGTTTAATTTCGGGTCGGGTATGGAACTGGATACTTAAGTTACTAGTATTTGAGTAAAACTGAGTACGGGTCGGATATAAATCGGATTTAGATTGAATATGAATATTGATATGTATATATTTTTTATAAACTTTATTAAGCGATTTATAAATAAATCATAAATTTTTTGTTATAGAAAACTCTTGCACCTAGCCCAATAAAATTCTTGTAAAAGAAATAACAAAATATTCGAATCCAAGAAAGATACAACTTTTTTGAGTATAAGAGAAATGAAAAGATCTATTATATTCTACTCGATATTACTATCGGGTATTTCACCGGTTCTGGATCTAGGTTCGGGTTCGGATTTGGATCCGAATTCAGATTTAAAAACTATTCTGAACCCTGTTCATTAAAAGGTCGGATTCAAATCGGATATGAATATAAAATATTCAAAATCATACCCGAAATTTTAATAGTAAGTTTTTTTATCCATATATTATTATTTTTTTATTAAGTTCGGGTAGAATCCAGACACGATTCGAATCGAATATGAGATGTAGAATATTTCAGACAACTTTACCAATTTTTTCTATCAGACTGTCAATAGATGTATCAGTAAATTTCAGTCTTAAAATCAAATAGTAAATACGAGATGCATTAAAATAAAACGGGAATTTTTGTGGAATAATTTTCAAATCTATTATTTCGGTTGTTATATGTTTTATTTTATTTTTTTTTATGGCATTTGTCACTATAATTAATTTTAAAACATTAAAATAGAGAAAACTATAAGAATTTGTAAATTTCTTGAGTTTTCTAAAGCATAAAACGGGTGCTTTTAAGCAGGGCATTACCAAACTAGGCTAGGATGACTCTAGGGACTAATGTGCACTCAAAAAATAATTTAAGGACTTAGGTGCACTAATAAGCAGTAGCTATGTAGTTCAACAAAAGATATATAGGTTTTTGAATATTATCTTAAACTGCATTTCAAGCACTATATAACAACTGGTTTAATGGTACTAATTTTAAGTTACATACCATGAAAATATGGGGCACTAGTTTGTGAATATTACAAAGAGGAAAAAACAGATCAGCCAACTTCCTTTCTTCTAATTCTCTACTCACACACATAGTTAGTTAATTCGCGAATTATTCACGAATTATTGAGAATTTGAATTAAACGTGCCGTTTCCGACTTTTTCCAAAAATTCGGAATAATTCACGAATTTTTGAGTCAAAAAGTATTATTCGCGAATTATTCACGAATTACGAATTTTTGGATGAAAAATTCGTTCTTTTTCAAAGCATAGTTAGTTAATTCGCGAATTATTCGTGAATTATTCGCGAATTATTGAGAATCCGAATTAAAATTATTTGTCGAAAATAATTTAAAATTATATTTTTTTTTGTTCGAAATGAATATTTTATTTATTTCTAAAATAAATTGATTAAATTATTTTAAAAAATTATAATTATTTATACTAATAGTATAAATTTTTTAATTTTTTAAAAATTTAATAGCCGAATTTTTGATTCCGAATTTTTAATTAGTGAACGTATTATTTCCGTATATTATATTCGTACCGAATTTTTGCCGAATCCGAATTAACTAACTATGCTCACACATACACACAAAATTCGACAGAAAATAAAAAAATGAATCATTCTGAATTAGCTATCCAAATTATAGATTTAGGTAGTATTTTTACAAGCTTAAAAAGTAATTAGCTTAAATTTTGAACTCCAAATTACCGTTAACCGACTCAAATCAAACAAGCCGAAAGGTTGGATAGTAAAATAATTTTTTTGAAAAGTTGGATAGTAAACTCAAAATGGTCCCCAGTTTACGAATCTGAAATTTTGTTGACAGCTAAATCGAATTGCAAAACTCTGTTAACAAATATTTTACTGTGGACAAAAGAAAAGTATTTAGAAAGGAAGAATCAAGAAGATACCGGGAGATTCGACAGACGGAAGCTGTTCCAAAGCCAAATCATATACAGGGGAAGAAACAAAATAGCAGCAGGTGCGCAGAGTTGAGATATCTGATACATTACAAACACCAATTGATTGATATTAAATGCAGCTTAACCGACTTCATAGTACATCTGTGAGTGACTTACCTACAATACATTTTGTTCGTATGTTTTCCGATTCAGAGATGACATGTAATTTTAGCTAACAACATCACTCCATACATACTAATAGAAGCCAGAAAAGCTTCTTCTGTAGTAACGTAGTCACGAAGATTGCTTTCAGCCAATACCAATATCACTGAAATTAAAATTGCATATCAGAACAACCCGCGAGGCACAGAATTGTTGGATAAAGAAAGATAGAATCAGAGTTACTCACCTCAGGGTAGCAATCTTGTCGAATAATGGTCTGGTTTTCCGGATTTACATACATTGAGCAAGAAATTGTCCCCTGGAAAGGAAATCAAGAAATTCAAGTAAATTTATTCTCGATCAGAAGAACCATCAAAGGCTACAGAAAAGCTGGAAAAGTAAGCACCGGATAAATAAGATTTCATTTGTGTAAAAGGTACCCAAGAAATAGATTTAATGCATATCATGTCTTCCTACGGACTTGTTTCTCGGGAAAAATCAAGGTTTTAAGTATCCATCGGCACGGGCCGTATCTACCGTGCCGTACCGTGCCAACAAGATACCGGCACGATACAGCTCCCGTGCCGATGACACAGTTCAAAACCCTTTTTTCTTAAAATTACTAAGTAATTTTCTTAATAAAGTTCAAAATATTTGATAAAGATACATAATAAGCAATTAAAAAATTTTGTTGCTAAAGAAATTAAATATTTCATGCCATTATGTGTCGGCACGCATGTATTTTTTGTAACCAGCACTCATCGGCACGGCTCGGCACGCACCGTGCCGTACCATGCCGGCAAGTTTTCGGCACGACCGCGTGCCACGGCACTTAAATCCTTGGGAAAAATAGTAGCAGGAAAACTGTTACGTACGCAACCTTTCTAGCATACATAGGAGACGAAGACCTTCGACTAAGACACAGGTTCCTTCAATATCTCCAACCACAAATACTGTCTTCTACATGGAGCTGATGACACATGTTAAATGTTCTCCATATGGCAAGGCATTCTTATAATGCTTTTGAAGGTGTAAAGAAGGTGGCAGAGATGCAACACACGTTATCGACAAGACTTAGTGATTAGATGAAGTGGCAAATAAAGTTTTTGCTCTGGAAGGGAGTGGGGACAGATAAGATGAATAGGTAGAGCACATCCGGAGATGCTCCAACAAGAACAGTAACTTAGCAACTTAAATAGCAAACAGGGTCAGGGCAAAGCAGAGATTTCAAGACTCGCAAGTCTGAGGAGAAGGCTGATCTAAATCTTACCTGGTTAGAACCCATTATACCCTGCCCTGATCTAATCGTTGCAAATGAGATGAGATGGGTTGTAGCCACAGAAAGGTAGGGTAAGTCTTTAGAGGTGCATTTTACAAAAGAAATCACCAGGGTATTTAAATGTAAGGGGGAATGGGTGAATAAGACCCTGTTTTCCTTTTAGTGGCAGGTTGCCATCCTTAGTTTGCAGCATATGCTATAGTAGCCGGAGTAATCTCAATGATCAAGGTACCATCCTCCACACGATATTTGCCTGAACCATTCAGCTGAAAACATCAGCATAAGAGAAACTAGTCTTTGTATGTGACTTTGCACACATATGACTCACGTTAGAATGAAAGAGTATGCTAGAATGATGCAAAGGTCAATTTTCCAAAGAATCAAATTCATCAAGTACAAAAGATGAATCTTTAAGGTTCAAAATATGAACCATCCGATGATTAACATTGAAACTTACTATATGATGCTTCATACATTGTAGGCATGAAAATCGGTCTGAAAATAGATGCATGGATCTCCAAAGTTTGGACACCATAGCTGAGACAGTGCCCAAAGGAAACAGGACTTACGATTGTAATCAAAGTGTATGTTGAATGAATAATGATACCAAGAATGATGCAATAATTGACATTCGATGTATCATACTTTTAAGAATAGGGCAAGAAATTCCAGGGCCCATATGCCATAATAAATGGCAACCTTTGGTAACTTAACAATTTTAGCCATAAATAATAATGCAGGGATACTTCAACAATCTAGGTGCTTCTGTGTTCGACATCATATTGGAGACAACACTTAGCAGATAATTCACAAATTTGACACTACTCTAATTTTCCAATAGAATAAACACTTGTATGGCTCAGATAATTTGAACATTCTTCTGCATAATTTGCAACAAAGTTGTTTTTCTATCCATTAACTGTAGAATACCGGGATTTCGGATGGCGCACCGACCTCGCATGATGGCGTGGTGCGGAGAAATCGCCTCGAGCTTGTCTCACTTGTGCCTTCAGTTGAGTTCGGGTTGAGTTGGAGCAACGCGGAAGCCCCTGGCTTGAATCAGAGTTTTCCGGGCATTGTGCGCCGATAGAGGATTGGTTTGGGAAGCACTGACTCCACAGTGGTGTGCAGAAAATTTGAAAATATTTGGAATGGGTGAACTTTGTGATTACAGCGGAGTTCGGGGGGGTTTCGGGGCGGTGCGGAGACCCTGAAGGCAAAAAATGGCTTGGAGTTGGCTAAATTGGATAAATTAATTATTTAACTTGTGAAGACCAATACCCTGGTGAGTTGGATTACTAGTAGAATGGGATTGGTAGCTCGTCGGCACATTTTGGGTGTGTTAGAGTTGGCGGCGCGCGAAGAGGACGCGAAAATCGGATCCAGTGCGAAAAACCGCATAGTGGGGATGTACGGAAGTGCGGTGGTTGTTATATTTATGGTTTGGAGAGTTTTGATTTTACCTTTTCGATATGTCGGGATCCTCGGTTCGCCAAATGGACGAGAAAAACGGACTCAACGCGAAAAACTGTGCGAAATACACTATTTCTGGATAATTTTGGGCTTAAACTAGTGTTTTGGTGTTGCTGTAGCTGTGAACCGGGTTCACGGGGGCTGGCGCACAGGGGGTAGACCGGCCGGTGCAGCGCGGTTCACGGCCGCGCTGCACCCGGTCCACGTGTCCGAGCGGGCGCCCGGTGCACGCGCGGTGCACCGGGCGGCCATGCGCCGCGCATGCACGCGCGTGGGCTGGGCCGTGCTGGCTGCGCGACCCACCTGTCGGTCGGACCGTTTGGTCCGACCCCCACTTGCACCGGATCGGGTGCAAGGGGGATTTGGTATGAGAGGGGGAGTTGGTGAAGGGTTGTAGTGCACCTTAAGCCCAAATTTGGAATAGATTAAGGCTATTTAAGAGTGCTAATTGGCATGGGGCTTCTCTTTTGGACTTCATCTCCCTCTTAGCTGCTAAGGAGTCCAAGATGCAGCCTTCATCTTCTTCTTCTTCATCAAGGAAACCACCATTGTTGGAGCTTGCTCATTGCTGGTTTTGGGTTCCACTTTGTCGCATTTTCTTCCAGGAGGTCTCCAGGATTGTAGAAGTGGAATTTTGGGATGATTCTTGCGGGGTTCTCTTCACAACTTCAAGATCTACAACTTTTGTATTGAAGATGAGACCTAATTGGAGCTCTAAACCAGGTAAATATAGCAATCTTTGAGACACTTGTTTTCAGTTTGAGATTTCGACCACAGGTTAGTGTTTTTACTCCCCTGGGATGTACAAATGGAATTTTAAGTTGATTTTTATTGGGAAATTTCCAGGACTTACAGAGATCCAATTTTTGTATTTTGTGGAACTTCAAATTTGGACTCTAAATTAGGTAAATTAAGCCATCTTTGGGATTTTTGTGCACAACTGAGATTCTGGAAGTGGTTTTGAGCAATGTTCAGTGTTTTTGCTCCCTAGGACTGAAGAAGTGGAATTTTAAGCTAATTTTTGCGGGGAATTCACCAGGACTCAGAGACCTACATTTTTCATATTGAAGAGAAAGGCTAAATCTTGCTACAAATCAGGTGAATTTCATCATCTTTGGAGCCCTTGGTTCAGTTTGCAGTTTTGGACAGCATGTGGTAATCTTGGCATATCTTTTTCTCCTCTCTATGAAATGGTGAATTTCAAGTTGGGTAATTTTCTAGACTTTAAGAGGAACAATTTGATACCTTACTCTTGAAATTTGAATAAGAATTGGTATACCATCTTTAGTCCTCTTTGTAGTACATTGTTGCTGAAAATCTGCATGTAGGTTGGGAATGATTTATGTACCTAATTGGACTTTGGACTTTAATTATTGTAGGCATTGGAACAAGTATTTAAGTGCAAGCGAATTATTTTTGTGATGGACTTGATGTGCGGATTTTTTTAATGGATTCAGATTCATGAAGTGGGCTTATATGAGCTTGATTTTTGTGTAAGCTGCTAGTGTTGTTGGTGTAGCTCCTTGGCGACCTTTTTCTCTTCTACTTTAAGCAATGTGTACCGGAGGTGAGTCGGAGTTTTCGGTGTACTTGGGCCTTGTTGTTTTGTGACTTTGGTCGTTGACTGACCCAGTTGCGTGCAGGTCTTTGTGTGAACTCGACGGGATTATTTGAGCTTCCGGGGGATCTTTCGGCGCGGTTTTCGGTTTTTCCCCTGTTTGAGGGTTCGGCGCTCCCCGATTTTAGCGTTACCTGCGGAATGCGATCCAGGTGGGTTAGTTTTTCTCTCCAAGTCTACGGACTTCCTTCTAATTCTATTATGATAGGATTTTGCATGCTAGTTTAAGTGTTTTATTGGAACTTTGACTAGCACCCCCGTCATATGTTGCATGTGTTTAAACCAGACCAATAGAGACCCTTAATCTGGGCTAGGTTCTTTTATGCTTTAGACATCCCACACATTGCATTTTTCTGGACATAGAGTTCCTCGCCCGGGTAGTGTTCCGAGTGGTCAGAGTTTTGTGGGACGGGTGTTGCACTCGGGCCTGGGGGCTGAGTGGGGTCTGGTAGCTGTGTTAGGCCAGTGTTAGTATTTTGGGAATCGTTTTGGATAAACGGTGGACCCGGATCTTTTGGTATTTCTCTGTTTTGGTCGTCACCACCACGTTGTGATCGTGGTGAGCGTGTGTTATCAGGACCTTGAACCCAGAATGTTTTTAGACACTCATGATTTTAGTAAAAACCAATGTTTTTTTCCTTCCGAACTTCTAGGGGCGTCGGAGCCTGTTCTTGTTTGATTGGGCGTCGGCATCAATCCTTGGGAGTTCGGAAAATAAACTTGTTTTAACTGATTTTTCAAGAACTAAAATCTATAAAAGTTGGTTTTCTCAATTCAAGACGGTTTTCAAAAAGGGGCAATTTTATCCTCACCCCAAGGGGGTTAAGTGGAAATGATGTTTTATAGTAAAGGTCATCTTTTTCTAAATTTCCTCACCCGACCGGGGTGAGTGATCTGGGTTCTAAAGGCTGATGTCATTCTTGGGCCGAAAACAACGGGAGGCTACGCCTATAGCCTGTTCTTGTTTGATTGGGGTCGTAGGTATTAGTTTCCCAGGGTTTTCGGACCCTTTGCGGTTCTGGCTGTGGAGCATCTCCAGCCCGTGAGTTTGTGTGTTGAGATAGTTTCCCACTTTAACCGAGAGGGGCTGAATCCCTGAACGGTAAAGGATCGAGAAACTTCGATAGGCTAAGCCTAGAGTCTGTTCTTGTTTGATTGGGATTCTAGGCACCGATCTAACGGGATTCTCGGACCTTTGCCGCGTCAGTCGGTTCTTCTCGCCCATGAGTGGGGTGTCGTTGTGGGAGCCGCTTGGAGTGACGGCGGTCCCAGCTGGGTAGTACTTTCCTTTAGTGAGTTAGTGTTGTGAGCTTGAGTCGTAGAGGGTTCTCCGACATAGCTGTGAGAGTGTTTGGGCTATTTATATTTGAGTCGAGGTTCTTTTCCGACTGAGTTGTGCTTTGGAGCTCGTGTTACCGATCTGTTTGATCGTGGATTATAGCCTGCTGAGCCTGGCATTTCATGCCAGTTATGAGATACTTGTGATACTTGAGTTCGTTGGGGTCGCTCCCCTCGAGCTACGCCCCGGGTGCGATGATGATACCGGGCCTGACGAGGCTGTGATGATGCGACTAGTTGATACACTAGAGTTCGCTTGAGATTGAGATAGTCAGTGTGGGACACCCTATGTAAGACCAAGTCCTGTTTGGGCGTAGTGGCAGTAGAGGAGCGCAGGCTTGACTTTGACTGGACCCTATGAGGCAGTCATAGAGATTGGGTGTTATGTGAGAGAGTATGCATATCATGTGTCTTAGTTGAGTTTTCCTTTGAGCATAGTACTTATGACATATTGTCAGCAGTGAATGGATGCATACCATCATCTGTGTTCTTTTTCCTATTGAGCATAGTAGATAGAGGCATAATAGCTGTAGATGCTTTTCCAGCTTACTTTTCATTATCACAGTCTTTTTCTGTTATCTTATGCCTCTAGTAGACTTAGTGGGCAGACCGTGGATCTTGGGGACGGTACCCACTGAGAACTACTGTAGGATGTAGTTCTCACACCCGCTGCGATGATAGGTTTGAGGCAGCTGTTCCGGCTTGGTTCGCACGGAGACAGCAGTTCGAGGTGAGGACGCGGCCGATTAGTTCCTTACCAGCATTGAGAGTCAGAGGTAGATGTACCCGGGATATATATATTTTTTTATAGTTCCACTTTTGTACTGAGAGGTTGAGACTTGCAGTTTACTTTTCTTTTGAGGGACCTGTATTGAGAATTTTTGGATTAGTGGAGCCTTATTTACTTCAGCTGTCAGGTATTTTTTTTTCTTTTATTAGCTACTAGTTTTATTTTTCAGCTCTGATACATGTGTAGCTATAGTTCTTTTGCAGGATAGACGCTTCGTCTGTACGGCAGTTCCGTACAGATGGCGGGTCTGTGGCGAGCCCGGGTCGCAATTTCGACCTCGGGGCGTGACATTAACTGCACTAAGTTTTACAGGGACATCCAAATAAGATATTAACTTTCGTTAGTTAAACAAATTAGAGATCTTGTGTTGGTTATATAATATCTTAGGTTGCAACAAGAAATTCACTTAAATGGAAAGCAAGCAGATCAGAATAATTCTTTTACATGAATGAATGCATGAATCTTTACCTATGCACATGTATACACAGGTATGTAACAATTTGACTACACAATAATTAAATCCTTTACAACATATTTAGAAGGCAAAAGTCATTGTTAGAATTTACTCCATCTATTAGGTCTTCCTAAATAAGACTACAAAGATCAATACTATTCAAATGCCACTTACCCACATATCAAACTGCCAAAAGAATGGAAACCGCATAAAATAACACAATTAGAGCACCACATTTTGATAAACTCGCCTAAATAGAAGGCCTCCGAATTAAATCATTTCATTTTCGTTCATAAACACACAGACATATGCATATAAATGCACAACTATAGCCGTATCTTTAGAATACCCTAGGCTTTTTTTCTTTTTTCCCTCTTCCTTCAAAAGATTTATCATATCAATCCAAGCCATACTTGTCACATCATAGTGCATGATTATGCCAGTTTAATTTAACAAAGTTCATTTGTCTCTTACATCGATCAAGTGTAAGACTTGATAACTGATATTATGGTGTATGCAAGAGTTTAAACGCAACAAAAGTAAGGTCGAACTATACGACAAATAGAGGGAAGATGCAAAGAAGCCATGCCATATGATATCTAAGAACATGCAAAAGTTAAGGGGGAAGAAAAACACTCTAACCTTTAACGATGATCAGGAGACGACAATGAAATAATTAGTCAACAAGAATATATCTTTGATTCTTTACATGTACTCCTTCCAAAACTTTCCATTTCTCTAGCAAACTCATAAACGAATGCATTTGCTCTTCAATCTTAATTTGTTGGAAACACGAACCACGTAAATTGGCAGAAGTGATGTCAAACTTGAGCATGCAGCAGAGAGTCCGATACCAAAAATAGTATTAAATCACTATTATCATCAAAAAATTTCCATCATGACAGAGGGGGGTTACAGTGATAACCATTTTGACAGTATATGCCAAAAAGGAATTGTGCAACAACACTTGATGAAGTTTGCATGTCCCCCATGTGAAGGCCCATACACAATTCATCATGCACTAGTATACAGCAAATCAGCAAGGAACAGCCGATACATGCAGTTAGCGTCGATTAGCATGATGATTCCTAATTGTCATATTTCTAAGGAGATGCCAACCATAGAGAGTCTACATAAATAAGTTGAGAAATTTCACATATTTAAAAATGGGTAGCTGAACTCCGCTCATGGCTTCTAACGGTTTCGATCCTTAGTCAGGACAAAGAGGCCATGGTAGGCCGACGGCCGACGACCAGCATAAATCTCAATAATCTATAGAAATGGTGGATTTGAGAAGAGCAAACAAGTTAGGGCATTTCCAAAAGCAAAGTGCTGCAATAGACTGTGAGGATCCAAACATGAATTATCCTAAATGATTGGTGTGTTAAAAAAACTCGGTTCATGAGGATCTCAATATGATCATTCATCATAAAGATTTCAATATGATCATTCATCATAAAGATCTAGTGATACCTTAACAACTTAAAACTATTCAATATGATAACTTATATCTCCTATCACAGCAAACAACATTCATGAAGAGCAATCCAACAATCACTACGCCATAGGGTTTCGTTTCGCACGCACCTGGACGGGGACGTCGAAGAAGAAGAAGCGGAGTCGCCCCTTGACCTCGGTGACGGTGTCGAAGGGGATGAAGCCCCTGGCGAGGTCCTCGATGAGGTAGAACACGTCGCCGATGACGCGGATCGCGTCGAGCTGGAGATCGGCGTCGACGTAGGACACGGCGCGCGCGCGCACGCGGCCGCCGCTGGAGGCGACTTTGCCGAGCGGGCGCCCGCGGTAGGCGATGGAGGCGGCGAGGGAGTCGTAGTCGAGGGCGAAGAAGTCGGGGTTGCGGACGCGCACGCTGAGGCCGAGGGCGACGGTAAGGGCGACCTCGGGGGAGGTGACGACGCGGACGCGGTCGAGGTGGAGGCCGGCGATGGAGAGGTCGGGGTCGGAGGGCCAGAGGAGGAAGAGGGCGAGGGCGAGGGTGAAGACGAGGGCGAGGGGGAGGGCGAGGGAGGAGGAGAGGAGGGAGCAGCAGGGGCGGCGGAGGCGGCGGCGGAGGCGGACGGGGAGTATGACGAGGTAGGGTTCCGGCGCCGGCGCCGGCGGCGACTGAGGGGGGACGGCGGAGTAGTACGGCGGAGGAGGGAGGGCGTAGTAGGGTTGAGGCGACGGAGGGGGGAGCAGCGGCTCGGAGTCGCCGGGTTTCGCCATGGGTGATGATGATGTTGATCGGGATTTGGGATTCTACTACAACCAACTCTCCTTCGGAAGGGGAACAAATTATGTGGTTCGGTGAACAATGGTAATCAACGGCTTTAATTGCACCGTGGTGCCCTTCAGTTAAAACGTAGCTGTAAATATATATATATATATATATATATATATATATATATATATATATATATATATATATATATATATATATATGCTTGAAAAATTATTAGTTAAATTAATATTTTAAAAATCAATAAAAGAGTGATTCGTAAATATAAATTTTTAATTATTACTTTTAATTTTATTTAAATGTTTATGGGTCTGTTTGTTTTGACGTAAGTAGATTTTGGATAGAAATAAACTTTAGGTTGAACTAGAATTCGGATGAAAATTATTTTATTTTTATTGTTTGTTTTGATAGATGTGGAAGTGAAGTTCTACCAGTTATGTTGTTTATTTGGTTGACAGTAAATAATATAAAAAGTATAATTTTTTATTTTTATTTTTTATCAAAAATTATTCAATTTCCATACTCCTGATAAACTTAAAAAATAATAAATTATAATATAATAAATAAATAATAATATAATTATATTTCTATACAATTATAAAATAAATTTTAAAATAATTATATTAATTTTTTAATATATAAATTATAACAATGCAACAAAAAAAATCTTAAATTAAACATTAACAAACTAAATTTCATCATAGTTTAATCATGTAAATTAAATAAAAAATATATTAAAACTTATTTAACCAAATTTTATCATATTTTAAATATACAATCATATTTTAAACATGTAATCCAAATATTACAATAATTAAATTTCTCCATAAATATTTTATTTTATTTTTTTTTTCCCTCACTTCACTTCACCATAATTGATTTCGTCCAATGGTGAGACGAAATCAATTTCGATATTTTAGATAAAGTGGATATTCGACCGTAATAATTTACGGTAAACCAAACAGCGAAAAAAAATAGATAGAAATATATATATATATATATATATATATATACCTTACATATTTAACTTCGGGTAGAGTTCGGGTTTTGATACTTAAGTTACTATTATACCTATCGAATATATTTGAGCAAGTATGGGCAGCGACTATTTGTATGCTATCCGTTTAAAATCGAATACGATCAGATACATATTGGATCTAAATCGGATATAGATATACGTATGTATAAATTTTTTATAGATTTCATTAAACAATATGCATCTACTACAATACATATGGGTTATTAAACAATATGCATCTATTACAGTACATATGGTCCAAAATATATGCTCCTATCATAATGTAATATGAGCCGTATACTACTGCAATACAAAGAGTCCAAAACATATGCACCTAGTATTATATAGTTAAAACACATTCTTTCTTTAACTCAAATCTTTTTTATTTACTATTGGATTCGGTATTTCACCGAATCCGAGTCTGCGTCCGGATCCGAATTCAAATTTAAAAATTATGCTTATTAAAAAATGAGGTTTGGATAGTATCAAAGTCAGGTATGGATATAAAGTATCCGCACTCATACCCGAAATTTTCCGGATCCGAATTCAAATTTGAAAATTATGCTTATTAAAAAATGAGGTTTGGATAGTATCAAAGTCAGGTATGGATATAAAGTATCCGCACTCATACCCGAAATTTTAATAGATAATTTTTTTAATCCCTAGGTAGGATCCGAATTGGGTATATATATATATATATACATATATATATATATATATATATATATATATATATATCAGAAAAGGAGATGAGAGAAAGCGTAAGGAGATTAAAAAAAAAAAAAAAAAAAAAAAAAAAAAAAAAAAAAAAAAAAAAAAAAAGGCAAGGAGAAAGAAAAAGAAGGTGGAGGAGAAAAATAAACAAGAAAGAAGAAAGAAAGAAAAATAATAATAGTTTGGACAGTTTAATAAATTTTTGATATAATATGCAACATCTAAAAAAAATATATTTTTGTAAAAATACAAAATCGATCGGCTGTTTATGCAAATTGGTCAAACAAAAAATAATAAAATTGAGATTGTCATTTCACTATCACCTATAGTTTAGAGTCTTTATATTATATTTTACTTCGATTATTCACCGAATTTTTAAATTTTATTATTTTACTATGTAACCATCTTCGTTCATTTGGATACTTTTAAATATTTCTCAAAAATTATAAAATAATTTAAGATCTCTTCCAAATGTCAATATTATTTTTGCCACCATTAATGAATTATATAAAAAATGCTCTTCAATATATTGATTAAAGCCGGCTCCGTTTGTTTCGAGAACAAAACCTGAAATAAGGTCTTGTTTCAATTTTATTCTCCAAACACGTTTGGTTACGAATAGAAACAACACTTTTCGTCTTTCTGGAATAAACTGGTATAAGGCTAGAACTACTAATCTAGTCTTTTTCTGGAATAAGACTAATTTCCATTTGAGAATAAGCTTAATTAAAATAAATATAATTTTAATTATTATATTAACTCTTTAATTAATCTAATATTTTAACTAACCTAATTATTTTATTAACTAATTATTTAAGTATTTAGATAATTAATAAATTAAATTATTAATTTATTATTAATAATACTCATCATTGTTAATTATTATATCAATTAAATAAGAATAAACTTAATTAAAATAAATATAATTTTAATTATTATATTAACTCTTTAATTAATCTAATATTTTAACTAATTTAATTATTTTATTAACTAATTATTTAAGTATTTAGATAATTAACTAATTAAATTATTAAATTATTTGTAGTTAATTAAATTAATAATTATTAATAGTACTCATTAATGTTAATTATTTTATCAATTAATCGAGAATAAATTTAATTAAAATAAATATAATTTTAATTATTGTATTAACTCTTTAATTAATCTAATATTCTTACTAATATAATTTAATTAATTTATTAAATTATTTATAATTAATTGAATTATTTATTAATAATATTTATTATTATTAATTATTTTATCAATTAATATTCAGGATTATCCGATAATATTAATTAAATAGATTAAATTATTATTTAATTAATATTTTATATTAATTATTTAGATAAAATAATATTATTTTAAAATTATAATTATTTTTATTATTCTAATCTACCGATCGAAACGTTTTTTTCTTATTATGAAAAACAACTTAATTTTTATACAAATATAAAATTAATTTTATTTTTATTTGGTTCTGACTTTGCAACACAGTTGTTGCTTTTTTTTTTTTTTTTTTTTTTTTTTTTTTTTTTTTTATTTTTTATGCGAGATTTTTAAGTAGCTTTTCAGGCGAACCAATAGCACTCACGCACGCACCTGCCAACGCAAAAGCTCTGGATACTTCTTTTTACAGTGCCCAATTTATTCCCCTCACAGTATTTGACTAAAAAATTTTAAAATTTTTATATATCTCGTTTAAAATTAATATTAAAAATATATTTTTTATTTTTTAAATATTTTTAAATATATTTTTAAAATTAAATTTTATTTCACTAACTTTTTAATAATTAATTATTTTTTTTTATTAAATTATTATTTTCTTCTTTCAAATATTCATCCTATCACGTTGCAAGAAATATCATATCCCAAAGAAAGACAAAAATATCTTACAATTAAAATAATTCATACATTACCTTTGTAGCATATAAAGTTTGTGCACTAAGTCGTAACTAACCATAATTAATTCAAATTTGACAAAAATTCAATATGAATATAATATAAATAAATTTTATATTTTAATTTTTAAAATTATTAAAATATGATTTAAAATACGAATTCGTTAATTATTCGAATACGCAATTTATATGAAAAATATATATTTACCAATTAAAAATTTGTGATAAAAAATTAGACTAATAAGTTAAATTTTTTTTTCTCTAAAAATACTACTAGTATAAATAGTTATAATTTTTAAAAATATAAAAATAAAGAGCTATAAAATAAAGTAATGATGAGTGAGAACTTTATTTTGAGCGGAAGATTTTATTTTATTTTATTTTTTTATTTTCTTATTTTTTTTTTATGACGAGCTCATGAGATATAAAAATTTTATCCAAAATGTGCCTAAATAATTCGCGTCCGTAGAATTATTCACAAAATTTTGAACAACTCCAAAAATTTGCTCAAATTTTTGGCCGAATAATTTTCGTTCACTGAATTATTCGTAAATAATTAGAACTACTCAAAAAAATTCACGTTTTATTTCAAAAAAATTTTAAAAAACTACATACAGATCATTTAATTCAGATTTTTAATAATTCACAAATAATTAGCAAATTAACTAACTGCAGTTGAAACAACTTCATCTGTTCTTTCATTTATTTATTTATTTTTTTTTTTTTGGGACTAGAGCTTGAGAGAGCGAGGAAGAATTTTTGTGTGCCTAAGAGCGAAGAAATACACACATATCACTAACACGAAAATAAAAATTTAAGAATATATATATATATATATATATATATATATATATATATATATATATATATATATATATATATATATCACTACAAAAGAAAATATAGTTATACCAATGCTTCAAAAAGTATTGTTATATATGTGAACCTAAAATATATTTTTATATTAATTTTTTTTTTTGTAGTGATATATATATATATATATATTTATATATATATTATATATATATATATATATATATATATATATATATATATGCCGGATTATTATTAATAGTATCTATTAGATTTTTAACTCTTGGATTAAAAGATATGTGGTTGAGATAATAGTGGGCCCCTTGGGTTTAATAGGTGATTGAGGAAATAGTAAAATCTAACGGATAAAAATGATTAAAAGGATTGATCTAAGGGTAGAAAATTGATAGCACCAATAACTTGATACTATATAATAGAGTCGGGCTACTATACTATTAGTAGTATCAAGTTATTGGTGCTATAAGTTTTCTACCCTTGGATGAATCCCTTTGATTATTTTCATCTGTTAAATTTTACTATTTTTTCAACTACCTATTAAACCTAAGGGACCCACTATCATCTCAACCATATATTTTTTAATATAAAAGTTAAAAATTTAATAGCACTAATAATTTAATAGTATTAATAATATTCCAGTCTTGCTGCTCTGTATATATATAGCATGAAATGTGTCAGTATGGATTCCACGAGGCCCATGCTTGTTGACTAATGGTATTGGCATTTGTCAAGATGGGCATTCATGGGAAGAAGCCCAAATGTCGAATTAGGAAAAGTACAATTATACACAAGTCAATCTCTCTATAAATATTAAAAAGTAGTTCAAATTGGCTTATTTGACATAAATTTTAAATATTAAATTTTAAATTCTAAACACAAAATCATGTTAAGAAATTTTTTAATTCATAAATATTTCGCAAATATTAACATAATATCATCAAATTTAGCCTCTTTAAAGAAATTTATTTTGTTCTCGAAATTTTAAATTCGTACCTTTCAACTTATATTATATGTCAAAAAAAAATTATGAAAATCTCTTCTGCAAGTGGGTGATACTTTAAAGAAAATGGTATAAGTTATATAATCTATGTTAATAAAATTAATTAAAGTTTAGAGAACTTATTTAAAAGTAAAGTTTAGTTGGAAGGTCCATATATATATATTTATTATATTTTATGTGTATTTATATATGTTAGTATATCATATGAATATAAAAATTTAAAAGAAAGTTAAAAATAAGAAATTTTGAAAAGAAAGAGAAAAATTATAGGACTGGTGCACGAGGGCGTCATACTTCTAAGTTATTTTTGATGATGGGACATTCGAATCTACGTTCGCCTCCCTTTGACTTGATCTAATATATTTAAAGTTTTTCAAAAATAAATTTTGTGATTTTTTGTTATTATTTATCTATTGATCGAAAAGGTTAAAAATAAAAATTTTATAAAAAAATATGATGTAGTATTAAAATTTGATCATATATACATCTTGCTATAGATAGTAAAAAAAAAATTTTATCAAAATTTTATGTGATTTAAATATTTCTACACCGTTAAACATATAAACGGCACATATTAACCATTAAAAATTATTGATTTTGAACTCTTTCGATCACCAGATAAATTATAACAAAACATCACAAAATTTATTTTCAAAGTATTTCAAATATGTTAGATCAAATCTAATAGAGCCGATCGTGATCAATTCAAAAATTTTATTATCGAAAATAGCTTAAAAGCACGAAAATTTCTATGCTCCTAATAGCGCTACAGCCCTTCTCTCTCTCTCTCTCTCTCTCTCTCTCTCTATATATATATATATATATATATATATATATAGGTTAATTGTATACGGCTCCCTGTAAACATATCGAATAGCAGATATATTCCTACAAAGTTTAACTTTTTATATTTATCCCTTCAAAAGTCCAACGTTATTCATATATATCCCTCCGGTTTATTATCGTTAGTTCACTGTTTATTTTTTAACAGATTATATGTGAAATAACAGTTTTGTCCTTTCAAAAATGTCTCTCTAAAAAATAATACAGAAATATCTGAAAGGGTAAAAAGATAAATTTACCTCACTAACTAACCAAGATTAAGTATTTAACCAATAGTTACTTGATTTTTCTAACAGAGATAGACGGTAGGGGTATATATATGAATAACGTTAGACTTTTGAAGGGATAAATATGAAATGTTGAACTTTGTAGGGATATATCTGCTATTCGATATGTTTACAAGAAACCGTATACAATTATATATATATATATAATTAGGTTAGAATACTATCGATAGCACCAAGTCATTGGTGCTATCAAGTTTTTAGCCATTAGATTAAAAAATATGTGGTTAAGATGATAGTGGTCTCCTAGGGTTTACTAGGTGGTTGGTTGAATAGTAAAAATCTTAGGAGACCACTATAATCCCAACCGCATATCTTTTCATCTAACGGCAGAAAACTTGATAGTACTAATTGCTTGGTGCTATCGATAGTATTCTAGCCGCTATATATATATATATATTATATATATATATATATATTATATATAATATATATATATATATATATATATATGAATTGAGCTCCTATATTTTTAAAAGTATCGAGTTATTGGTGCTTATAGATTTTTAGCACTTGATGAAAAGATGTGTGGCTAGGATAATAATGAGTCTCTTGAGTTAAGTGAGTGATAGGTGGAATAGAATGATCTAAGAGATGAAATTAATCAAAGGGATAGATCTAACGATAAAAAAAACTTACAAACACCATTTTTTTGTGATTATACAAACATAATAGCCGGATAATATATATATATATATATATATATATATATATATATATATATATATATATATATATATATATATATGACCTCTGGATGTTAAGACTGTCTTTGGTCCGAATCAGTTCAGTTGGCGGAACTATTTATGCCTGATCGCATAAGGCTAATGTCTCTGCCCAAATCACACAAGAGGGCCACCTAGTTACAAATGCTCAAAGTGTCACGTAACAAAGTGAAAAGATTAATAACTCAAAATAAAATTTGACTAAACTGCTGCTTAAAGCATTTGGCCAACATTCATCATAATAAGTGATGAGATATAATAAGACGCTAATTTAAATTCTATTTATTTCTAATGAAAATAAATATGCACGTTGTGGCCTACATGTACGCAATAATAGAACAAAAAAATATAAAGCACAAAACACGTGCATCTTACATTGCTTGTTAACATTGATCAAATGCATATTTGCTTAATTTGATTTAGTATTTATCTTTAATTAGATAAAATGGCAAGGTTTTCTTGCCAATAATTACCATATTTTGAAGCTTAATTGACCCATGGATATATATATTTTCTTATACGAATCACCTTTATTTCAAGCTACGTATGATATGATCAGTAATAATCCCAATCAACAACACTAAATTGTAAAAGAATTAATGTAAATATTTTTGGCATTATTTTTCTGTTTTTAATTTTGGGCGAATCAAAATTATTCATTTCATTTTATACTTTTATTTTTATCATCAAAATCAAAATTTGATCGACTTAGACAACTAGTCATCGAGAAACAAAAATAGTAAAACAACTAACAAACTTAGAAGGTAACCCCACAAAACCTTCTCCACCGCAAACCAATGCCTTCTCTTTTTTTATGCTTCTTCATCAATGCAAAGTAAACATATGATGCAAACAAATGACACAAGAAACCTTTCTCATTCTCTTTTCGACTCGTCTTCTCATCTCGCAAACTCGTGTTCTAGAATTGGAATTCGAATTCAAACCAGCGCAATCGAAGCTCGTATTCATCCAAGCGTTGACGGACTCTATCGCGTGAATTGGGTAATCGGAGCTCGCAAACTTTTCTTCATTTGCTTACATTTTCTTAATGATCTCGTATCTCGAGCGCACGGGCGTGTAGATGGAGCGCGAATCGCTACGAAGTCTTGTCTATATAGTAAGGGGTAACAATTGAGAAAAAAAATAAATTTGTCGCGCAACCAGCACGAGTATGTCTGCGTTGCATCTTTCACCGCCGACCAATTTTACGGGGATTATAGAAGCGCAACACTGTCAGTTGGTGAATTCGTCCGTCAGCTCCTCCTACCCTGTCGTGTTGGCACATTTTTTCTTCATCCTCGTATCCAGTAAACTCCTCTACTTGGTTGTTCGACGGCTCTACCAGCCACGAATCTTTGCTGATTTAGTTGTGAGTAAAATTTTTTGAACCTTTCATTTACGCTTTATATATATATATATATATATATATATATATATATATATATATATATATATATATATATATATATATATATATATATATATAGCTAGGTTGGAATACTATTAATAGTATTATATTATTGGTGCTATTAAATTTTTAATTCTTATATTAAAAAATATGTGGTTTAGATGATATTGCGTCCCTTATATTTAATGAATAGTTAGAAAAATAGTAAAATATAACCGGTGAAAATGATTAAAGAGATTGATCTAAGAGTAGAAAACTTGATAGCACCAAATACTTAATGCTATTATATATATATATATATATATATATATATATATATATATATATATATATATATATATGAGTTCGGCTATCATGTTATGGATAGTTTCTAGTATTTAATACTATCAAATTTTTTACCGTTAGATCTATCCCATTGATCATTTTCATGTCTTAAATTATATTATTTTTTCAACCACTCTACTAAATCCTAGGGTCTACTGTAATGCTAACCACATATTTCTTAATTTAAGAATTAAAAATCTAATATATAGTATCAATAACTTAATGCTATTAATAGTATAGTAACTTAATTAATATATATATATATATATATAATAATAATAATAATAATAATAATAATAATAATGTAACATGAAAATTATTGCGTGTGGAATTTCGCGAAGGAAAATATTTTTTGTACGGGTGTACATCTTACACCTCACCCATCCAAGGGTGGAGTGAATTTCACCGGTCACTTCGAAGTGACCGATAGATTAGTCCCCACTTTTGAATGGAATGGAGTGTGTGATATACATCCTATTTGAAGTGTACAAGTAGCATTGCCCTTTGGCGAATTGGAAGAATATTTTCAATGAAGAGATCAAATAAAAACTAATGCATGGTTGCTATATCACAGATCGCTTATCTGATAGGAAAGGTGATTTTTCTTCGAGAGAGCTTCGGCCCGTATGTATACATGATTCTCCACAATTTAGGGCATTACAGCTTCGCTGCCTACATGTTTGCTCTAGGCCTAGAGATGGATCCTCTCGCGGTTTTCGAATCCCCCGGGTCGGACACCATTATCGGCTATGTGAGCATGCTTTCTACGGTAATCGTCGGCGCGCTATCTAGCTTGTTTCTTGTGCAAGCTAGCAATGCTGAAATTGGAGACGACGGAGAAGAGCTAAATGGAGGTCTCATGCACTTGCCGTCGCGACTCGGCCTCATCGCCGCCCTTGCTAACACCGCCTCCCCCGTCCTCACTCGTCTCACCACGGAACTTAAAATCTCCAACACTCATGTTGGCCGTCTCGCCATCGGAGCCGGCATTCACACGGACATGGTTTCTACCTTCTTGACGTCTACCGGGGCCATGTTGTTGAACGGCGGCAACCAAAAAATCAAAACACTGTTTTGCTTACTCGGCCTTATAGGCGAAATGGCTTTCATAGTGAGAGTAGTAAAGCCTATCATGGACTGGATCAGCGATCGAAATCCCGAGGGAAAGCGCGTGAAGGGCGTGGATGTTGCGAGGGTTGCAGTGATGATTCTCGCGCTGTGCGGTGTTGCCACGAAGCTGCACGGCGACGTCAACATGGGCGTCTTCCTGATCGGTTTGGCGCTGCCACGGCAAGGGAGGGCATCGAGACTGCTCGTCAACAACATCAACCTGCTCCTCAGCACCATAATACTTCCGCTCTACGTCTGCTTCGTGTGTCTCTCCTTGAGGAACGACTGGATTGGCGATGGATCGTCGACGAGTGATTACATAATCGACACTCCGCTGCCAGGGACAAAGCTATTGATTCTAAGCACAACTGCCGCCGCTGGAAAGGTCTTGGGGACTCTTTTCGCAGGCCGCTCCGAAGGACTCAATTGGCTTGAGTCACTGGCCTTAGGCCTGCTCCTCAATATTAAAGGATACTATCATGTCTTCTGGGCATACCAAGCAATGGTAATTAAGTCCGCAATCACTGCAACACTGTAAAATAGATAGATTTCTAGCAGTACTGAAGATCGATTCTTTATTTACTTTTTTTGCTTCTTGATTAATTTAAAACAACTTTTTTTTTTTTTTTGTTGGCCTTATTTCCCTAGAATAGTACCATGATTAGTGATCAGTTGTTCGTGGCAAGTTTGTTCACGGTGATGGGGACGGCGATGGTGACACCCTTGGTGGGCGTCGCAATAGCAGGCTGGTCTCGGCGGGGGGTGAAGCGGCGGCTGATGGGGTTTCAGTTTCTCGAGCCGACGAGCGATGTGCGAATAATGATGGGGATAAATGCAGTGGACAACATACCGATGGTGATCAAATTCATCGAGTCGGTAAGGTGGGGCACGGGGCCGCGAGAATTGACGGTGTATGCGGTCGACATGGTCGAGATGACCGACCGGACGGCTGCCACCCTAGTTAAAGGCGACGGACAAGACGTAGTCACTGTCGGAGACGAGAGCGTGGTAGAGTTTCGGAAGCAGATAGGGGAGGCGCTCGCCGCGTACCAACAACAGGACGGCAATGGCGGCATACATATTCGACGCCTACTTGCCGTCTCCTCCTTCTCTGACATGCACCAAGATATATGCAGCTATGCCGAGGATGTACTGACGGTGCTGATCGTGTTACCCTTCCACAAGAGACAGAGACTTGATGGATCTATGGACTCAGGGCACCCAGGACATAGACAAGTTAACCAGAAGGTAGTGAAAATAACTAGCTAATTAAGTTCACAATAATGTTGCTTCCAACTTTTACGTGACCATAGAACGAACGTACGTCTCTCCATGCAGGTTCTGCAGTATGCGCCGTGCTCGGTCGGAATTCTAGTCGACCGCGGTCTAGGACGAGCGAACAAATCCTCGCTCTCCGAAGCGACGCAAAGTGTGGTCGCCATCTTCATCGGGGGCGCCGACGATCGCGAGGCGCTGACCCTGGCGGCGCGCATGTCTCGGCACCCGGGCATTCAGCTCACTGTGATCCGATTCCTCCCCGACGCCTCAGCGCGCGCCCGCGCTTCTGCGAGAACGATGGCGTTCGCTTCCTCCCAGGAGGAGGCTCAAATGCAAGCAGACGACGAGTACTTTACGGAATTCTATGAGCAGTACATCGCGAATAAGGCGGCGGGCTACGTCGAGAAGCATGTTTCCGACGGCTCGCAGATAGTGAAGATCTTCCGGGGGCTGGAGGGCCAGTACCAACTGTTCGTGGTCGGGCTGGGTAGGAACCGTAACTCGGTCATCACGGACGGGCTAGCGGAGTGGGCGGAGTGCCCCGAGATAGGGCCCATCGGCGACATCCTCGCCTCGTCGGAGTTCTCAGTCACTGCATCGGTGCTCATCGTTCAGCAACATGATGTAAGGAAGCGGTTAAAAGTCATTGATGAGGAGTTCATGCCTTTATAAAAAACCCAGTTGTATATATATGATGCTTACCAAGTCAATCCAATACTCAAGATCCGCCTTAAAATAGAGCTATTTTCGTTCAAACCAAAAATTAAGAGGTCACCTTAAGCCACCTATATAAGGTTTTGGAACAACGGGCGTTAATTAATTACAATTACAATTACAATTCTAATAGCTTGAGCTATTCAAAGAAGGATTAAAACATAATATTCAAAGATTAAGATTATTATTAGAGATAATACTAATTAGATTATCTAATTATTAGACTTGGTTGTTTAAATTGTAATAAAAATTTACCTAGGATATTTAATTAGAGTAATATTTTATATAATAAGTTATAAATACATATGTCGGTATATTATCCTTAACGAAACCGGAGTCATTTTAATTAATTAGAAAAAGTCAAAAAAAGTTGGGAGCACGAAGTTTTGCTAAGTTGTGTTTTTTTCCCCCATAAAAGTAAGTTTAGTTTATTTTCATAAAAAATGTAGCAGATTTTTTTTTTATTATTATTTTTTTTGTGAAAATATTTATGTACTGTAATAAATATATAGAACGATATTTGTTGGAGGCCCACCGACGTAACAAGTGGTATCAGAGCCCTATTTTCAAAAGAAGAAGACACCGATAGCGTTTAACAGTACAAACCGAATTGCATAATAATTTCTAATACTGTAAGAGAATAATTATAATTTTTGATGCATGAAAATACGAATGTTGCTTCGATCCTAACATTATGAGATTTTGTTGAAAAATAATATAAGGAAGAAACCGGAGAGAATCCTAAAAAAAATACGAAGACGTTTTTCTTTATTTAGCAATCTGTTGATTACTAAATATTTTTTCACATTACTGGCGCTACTCGATCTAAAGGAGTATGAGATATATTATAGAAAAAATACCAATTAACGAAGAGGTACTCAGAATTAAAGTTTAATTTTTTTTAAAAAATTGAGAATTCATTTATGAAAAAAAAAAAAAATATTCATACCTTTTATTGCAGAATAATAGAATTAGTTATCTTAATGCGTACCTGTGGTGAACAAATTACTAATCAAACAATAGTTAAAAAAAATTTAAGAAGTTTGACGAAAAAATACGGTAATATTATTTTTGCTACAGAAAAGGCAAAAAATTTATCTAAATTGTCTTATAGCGAACTTTTGGTTCTCTTTTAGCACATGAGGAATGAAGAGATAGAACTGGGAAAAAAATTTCAGCATACTTTTCAAAGTGAATCGAAAGGTAATGAAAAAAATGTGGTCGTGGTTGTGGTCGTAGGAGAGGTTGTGGCAGTAGATCGGATGATTTTAACAACAGAAACGATGCAGAATCAATAATCAAAATTAGAAAATCTATAGAGAAATGATCAGCTAGCTCCATAATTTTAAAAATATTTAATATTATTATTGTAAAAAAATTAGTCATATCGAGCACTTTTGTTGATTGAAACAACAAAGCGCCAATTTTATTTAAGAAAATAATAAAAATGATAATATACTTTTTGCATGTCGTTCATCGAAAAAAGCTGCTAATAATATTTGGTATGTCGATAGTTGTTTGTGGTAGTTACATGGCGGGAAAAGAAGAAAACTTTATTAATTTGGACAAATATGTTAACGACCAATAACGATGGGTGATGGTTATATCTAGGATGTGTACGGAAGAGATATAATTGAAGCAAATATTTTTACAATTTAAAAATAAATAATATTTTATATGTTTTTGGGTTGAATTCCAATAATTTTAGTGTGAGCTAATTTTTTAAATAAGATTATTTGCTTATTTTTGAAGATTCTAAGTGCACTGTTTATAGAGATAAAAATAAAAGAGATTTACTTTTTGAAGTTCTAATTAAAAAAAAAATAAATATTTTTCTATTCATATTATAATAAAAATAGTGTTAGATAATAAATGGTTATAGCATTATAAATATGGTTCGTCACGCCCCAAAATTTTAAAGACGATCTAATTTTTTTTTTTTTATAAATCAAAGTTAAACGAAATTTTCAGGACGTGAGCAAATCCTCCATGTGCATAGAAATATATATACACGTACGACTAAACAAAATACAATGAACCAATCAGTGTAATAAGAGTTTATTGAAAATAAATCTAACACCATAAATCATTTAAACAATAATCCCATATCATAATCAACTACAAGAATTGAAATCCAATCCAATATGAACTGAAGACTAAAAAGCATGGTAATCTAACATAATCAGATGTACGAAATCACAATCATAATATTGTAGCAAAAATAATTATAGTGCAGGCCAGCTATCTATATAGCACATAGGGACAGTTCTATCACGAGATTCTCACGTCATCGTCCCGACTACTCACCACCCAACGAAGCTGAAAAAGAGGTCACCCAGGAGTGTGAGATACAACTGAATGTATCTTAGTGGGTACAACGAGCCGGAGATAAGCAAGTCGTACCTAATGGTATACAATAATCGAAAGGTAAAGCAGGCATGAAAGCAGTAGTATAAGCTGATATGAAATAATAACCGGAAAGCAGTAAACTAATAACTGAACAATATAATATCTATAAGCATGCATCAAATGTAACGATAACCAACCAACCCAATCAGGTGCCACTGTTGGTCTCAAGGACCTCAGGCTAGTGCCTGACCAGAACTAATACATATAATCCCATACCTGCAGGAATATCAAAAGCATGCATAGGGCTCAATATCTTCCGACCTGCAGGTGTAGCTATATGACGGCCTCACGGGTCAATCAGACCACTTTACCGGTAAAGAACACCATAACGGGGGCCAGCTCGCTGGTGTACGTGAAAATATACAGCTGGTGTATGGCGATCTCAATGCGGATGCTCAAGCTTGCGGTCAAAAGATTGGAATACGGCGAATAGCTGGGAACTCCAAACGGCATCTAGAGTCAAACACAGTGCCAACAATGCCATAGTGAAAACAATATCCTCGTACTCTATCATGAATACAAATTAGGAGATACTAATATATATATATAACCAATCAATAGTCAGAGATATGTCAAGAACAACTAGGAATGTCAACTACCGTTGAGAATTTCAAGACACACACACACACACACACACACACACACACACACACACACACACACACACACACAGAGCAAAGATAATCGTAGTGTAGGAATGTACTAACTGTATGAAGGGCTAGCATAAGCTCAAGGGTCCGATCGAGTACGATACCCAGTGAGGTGATACTATGCCAATGCCAGGGTCGGAGTACCCACCTCAGTGCAGGCGATCCAGGAATCTGCTGCTTAGCTCGCGCGGATGCTCCTCACTACTTAGTCCTAAACCAAAACCACTTATCAGATGCTTACTCACACGAACCCAATCCACTAACTCACAGTGTATAAAATAACTAAACCACTGACTTAAGTTTAGTCTCGGGATCCATCAAAATTTTCGGGGATTAAAATTTTCAATAATCTACCCATCGACCGATAATAGTCCGAATAGTGCTTACAGGCTGCCGAACTTAATGAAACTTCATTTGCTGTCCCAGAATGCTTCATTTAAGATGTCCAGGCAGCAACAATCAACATTGTGGCACTAATAATCCTAATTTTGCCATAAATACGGTATACGCACCCGGAATCGCCGACTTTGGCTTCGAAAGTCCCCAACACGAATCGAAAGTCGTTGGACCAACCAGAACAGTTTCGGGAACAGCCAAGTACACTTGGCAATCATAATTGATCTTCTAATCTACTTGAATCGCATGTTTCTCATCGAAACGATGATAAACCGGCGATTTAACTGATTTACAACTCATAAATCGAATTTAACTTATCGAAAGCCACCAGATCTCGAACAAAAAGTTCAGAGGCCACGTGCACGCTGCCCGAGGCAGACCACGTAGCTACAATTGCAACTAGACCCCTAACAAGCTACCAATTTGCATAATAACACTATATTTAATATGTTTAGGCTTGTTATTTTAATCCGCAGACTTTCGAATTGATCCAAGGGTACAGAGAGATAGGTCTCAACACACTGAAACCTGTGCTCATTGTCCGAAGTTTGCTCGGTGTTCGAGAAGGGCTTGGGAGCAACCTATAAGAAGCCAAAGAGCTTAGGTTGTAAGTTATGCACAATTACTCATAATTGATCCCAACCGAAGTGAGCATCATGCTCAGAAGGGTCAAGAGGGTCGAGTGCTCACTTTACTAGAGTTGCAGAGTCGTCGGAGTGGTCGCCGGAGCAAGCTCGGCCAAAACCAAGAACACCAAGGCTAGGTTTGGTCGATCTTGCAATACCTGGGCTTAGGGAAGGAGCTAGGGCACTAGAGGCTTGCACTCGATGAGGGGAAGCTAGCTAGGTGGTTGGCCAGCAGTAGGAAGCGGCGGCGACGGCGGACGGCGAAGCTCGGCCAAGGTGCAGCAGCAGGAAACTAGGGTTTCCTTTTCTCGAGCCGCAGCTAGACCAGCACTCTTGAAACTTGGTGGTGATCCTTCTGGGGTCCAGCAAAAGGCAATGAATCCCTTAGACCTCTCGCAGAGGTGCTGGAAGCGGTGCGTGACGAGATCTGACTAAATCTAGGGTTTCGGCGTGATTCTTGCTCCCGCCGGCAACCAAAGGCTCTCCGGCATCGGGGCTGCGTATGAGGGGTTCCCAAAGGGTGAGAAAAGGAATGGGGGGACATAGAAGCAAGAAAAACCAAGAAGAATGGCATGGGCTTACCTCTGTCCCAAGGAAGAAGAAAATGAAGGAGAACGGGCTTTTTCGACGTCATGCGGGGGAGGCAGACGGCGGTGCTCCTCGGGGAGTGTATCCAGAGGAAGATGGGAGTCCCAGAGGGATTTGGGTGTGGTGTTATAAGGTTTGATGCTTCTGTTGGGTTATAAGTAATTGGATCTAAATAGGGGAAAAAAAAAAACACCTAGAGGGGGGTGAATAGGTGTAAACAATAAACACTCAAAAAATCATTGCGCAAATAAACCCAATGCGGAAAAATAAAATAACACGCAAGATTTTTACGTGGAAAAACTCCAAACCGGAGTAAAAAAACCACGGGACCGATAACACGGCGAAATCCACTAGAATTGAAACACGTACAAGGTGATATAGCGTACTCACAGACGACTCAACCTCTTACCATACGCTCCTAGTAGATCTTCTCCGCTCGCTCCACGACGCTTCTCGAATCCACGATCCGCGCCCAACGCTGAGTCCACAGCGTCCAACGTCGAGTCCACGACGTCCGACCGAATCCACGGTCTTCACCCAGTACCACGCTTCGAATCCACGAACGTAGTTGCACCTTGAGTCCACAAGGCCACGCGAGTCCACGCGCCGATTTAGGGTAAATCGTTGTTTGTTTTGGGTGGTGATGATCCGCCGAATACTTAGATTAGAAATAGATCGGAAATACCATCTAAGTATTCATTGATTTGATTCTACTCAAAATGTGAGTATGGAAAACCTAGAATCAAATCAATCAATATAGATGAAGAAACATAGAATAAATTCTATTGATTTCCTTTCTTCTCTATATGTGGATTTTTCCTTTACGGCTATCTTTTTTTTATTTTGCGGATGCCCTAGAAAATGAATATAGGGCCTATTTATAGGTTAGAAACCATTGGAAGAAGATAGGGATCAAAAACTGCCTTTTCTGGAGATTTTACCGACGGCGATCCGGATTGGAATTGGACGATCCGGATTGCAGAAGCAAGAAAGACGATTTCCAGAAAAATGCTAGTTCGGGATCCGGATCGTAGTCCCCGATCCGGATCGTTCATACAGTTTCACCAAACATCACGTTCGGGATCCGGATTGCAAATCCTGATCCGGATCATGCAAGTGAAAAGGTAAAACCAGTGTTCGGGATCCGGATCATGAAATGCTGCGATCCGGATTGAAACAGTGTATGAACAAACACCCTTCGGGATCCGGATTGCCGAGCACGATCCGGATCCTGAACATGTCCCATGTCCAGTTTTTGATGTTTATGCAATAAAACTTTCTTCCAGGTGTTTCTACACTATAAGAAGTATTCGGATCACCAAAAATCTTTAGTTAAACATACCTGATCCTTTTGAATTCTTCTTTCTTGAGATTGAGGTATATGATCCAAAGTTCTTTTATCTTCAATCTTCAAGACTTAATACTTTCACGAAATACGCCAACTCAAATTCCGTAACAATCTCCCCCTTTGGCGGTTTCGTGACAAAACACAAATCCACAAAAGAAAATTCAAAAAGATATTTTTGTTGCTATCACCATACAACAAAAATTTACAATGGAGATCCAAAAATTTAGAATACTTGAGATAAACTCCTAAAACAGACTCTAGACTTAGACATCTGTAATCTCTGCACAAAGAAATCATTCTTGACAAAAGAATTCGTTAGATACCTCAAGAATTGAAACATACAAAACCAAATACAGAGATAGAGTTTATTCTCATCATGACATTTGAAAATTCAGATATGTAAGAGAATCATAGACAAAAACCAACATATCTTCTAAGCATTCAAAAACCAAATGTCACAAAATGTTAGTCCAACATCAACTTGTTAGTCATATTACATGCCCAAATAGTTAGTCGAATAGTTAGTAGGGACATGCAACAAATCATCAAATAAAAACCAAGAACCAAGTTGAAGTTGAAGTCATACTTACCTTCACACAGTTTTCACACAGTTTTCACATCATCATTGTATCATCATTGTTCAAGTTCTCTCTAAACTCTCTCCCCCTTTTTGTCACAAAACAAAGCCAAAACGTAGTCAAAACTACTAAATGTAAGGAGAGTTAAAAAGTTCCATTAATATGCACAACCTGAGAACTAAACTACAAGTTAGAACAAAAACTAAGTCCTAAAAACTGAAACTAAATGTTAAGAACCGAAGAACTGAGAACTGCAAGAGAGTAAAGTCATAGAAAAAGTGAACAGAAGGTGCTGCTTAGTCTGAAGAGTCTGAACTGGTACAGCTCAGCTTGCTCAAAATCCCTTTAAGCATTTTCGAAATATTTGAATACTTTTTCTTGATCTTCTTGTGCTGAGAGGAAATTTGCTGAAGTTCTTTCGATATTCTTTCTTGTTCAGCAGAGAGTCTTTGTTGTTCCTGGCGAACCAATTCCAAAGCCTCTGTGTCTGTAGTCCGTGTCTTCGAGTGTGATGGATGCTGTGTAGAGGCAGATGGTGCATCCAGTCCCTTAACCCATGGAGATTCAGTTTGTAGAACCCCAGAAAGTGAGCGTGCTCTGGTAAGAGGCCCACTACGCTGACTTTCACTTCTTTGGACATTCTTTCGTCTTGTATACTGCTTAGATGTTGATGCAGATTTCATAAGCCTTTTTCCTTTGACAGATTTCCTGTTTTCCTCATCAATTTTCCGTTGAACATCTTTGAAAAATTCGTCCCATTCCTCCTCATCATACTCTGAGCTGTCCTCCCCTGCTTCTTTCGTCCTGTCTTGAGTGGAATCATCCTGTTCCTTTTTAACAGAAGTACTCGTGTGCACCATAGAAACCAGAAGAAGAATGATCCAAGAGAATGCCATTGACTCTAGTGCTTTGAGTTCAGAGAAAGTGTCCTGTGAAGAGCAACTCAAGAACATGAAAAATCGTCAATTTTGAAAAATTTGAAAAATTGTACCCAAACAATCATAATCATGTAGAGAAGCCAAGAATCAAATTAGTTTTGCAAAAAGAATTTTAAAAATAGATCAATCCATGATTTTCAAAAATTCCTCTTTTATGCCCTAAAACAGAATTTTTAGAAATCGAAGCCCAAAAATTCGTTTATCTTGAGAAAACCCAGCATAAAAGCAAAACTAATCGACCCAGAGTTCTTATTTCAAAAGAAATTTGATCAAAAACCATTCACAAACGAAAAAGATCCATGATTTCTACTCACGTTTGATGAAAACATATAAAAACTGTGAAAAACCGAGATTTGATCAACAAAACTTACTTGGAATTGAAGAACTTTGAGTTTGGAAGCTCCAAGATGCAAGAAATCTAGAGAGAGAAACTCTAGAAGCTTGGAAACAAAAGATTAGGGTAAAAGAAATTGAAATCTCTTTGTTCTTTATAAACCCTAGCCGTGATCCGGATCGGATCGTGAATGTGATCCGGATCGGCTACCCGCAGGAAGAAGCCTGCGTTCGGGATCCGGATCACTTATCCCGATCCGGATCGGCTTCAACTTTTTCTCCAGAAAAATTTAGAAAAATTCCATAAAATCCAGAAAAAGTATGTAAGCACTTTACCATGTCAACTTTAAACAAAAATCATCGTTTCATACAACAAGAAATAGATTATACAAAATCTATCAAAAATACTCAAAAATGAAACGAAAATTTACGAAATTAAAACACTTAAAGTTGAACAACTTCAATTACATCTATCCTGATCTTATGCGTAATGCCTTTATCAAATCATCAATTTTGGTAAAGAAAATGAAATACCAAGATCAATAGATGTTTGAAATCCCAGATAAGTTAGATAATATATCTAGACAATCTGTTGAAGGAGTGGCTCTTTGAGCATCTTTTATCAAAAATCCCACCTTATACCAACCATGAAATATGACTGAGTCAAGTATTTCAATATGCATTTCATCAACATTTTTAAAACAAAAATTTGCTTTGCATTCATGGAGTATCTTTTTCTTTCTTTCATTTTCTCCATGTGGTGGTAGTTTTCACACTCCTCATTGGGATGTAACTCTTTCCACATCTTTTGAGCATTTTACATTTCATTGACTCCCCCTCAATTGGCTATCAATTATTTAATATATAAGGTATTCAACCAAAAATTGATCTCGCATTCATACTCGACTAAGCAATCAAATATGATAATGACTATACCAAGAGATCATTGAGAGAGAAATTGACTTTGATCACTTAAAAGATGGTTTAATTAACGTAAATGATCATTGCAACATTGAAATATTATGATATCAAAAGCATAATAAATTTCTAAATGCATAAAAGGATGCAATTAAAGTCAATTATGATTTATGCTCAATTAATGTCCTATGTACAAAACATAGATAAAGAACAAAACAAAAACAAAACCTAACCTAAGCAAAGGTTTCAAAAAGAGTTTATTTCAAGGAAAGCATGCCAATTGCTTTACGCAAGTGAATAAAACGTTTTTGATCCAAAGGTTTTGTTAAGATATCAGCTAATTGATCCTCAGTTGAAATATATGACAGTTGAAGAATATTTGATTCAACTAGCTCTCTAAGAAAATGATATCTAAGTTCAATATGTTTTGTTCTAGAGTGCAACACAGGGTTTTTAGAAATGTTAATAGCACTAGTGTTGTCACATAAAATGGTTACCGAAGTTGCTGAAATCCGGAAATCGCTCAACACGCTTTTCATCCAAATCAATTGGGTTGAACAACTTCCTGCAGAAATGTACTCCGCTTCGGCAGTCGAGAGTGCTATGCAATTCTGCTTTTTACTGTGCCATGCAACAAGGCAATGGCCAAGATAGAAGCATGCACCACTCGTGCTTTTCCGATCATCCACCGATCCAGCCCAATCGGCATCTGAGTATCCAACAATATCCAAACTTGTTCCCATAGGATACCAAATTCCGAAATTGATTGTACCTTTGATATATCGGATGATCCGTTTCACCGCTTTCAGGTGAACCTCCTTCGGTGCTGATTGATATCTCGCGCAAATCCCAACACTGAAGGATATATCCGGGCGACTAGCCGTGAGATATAGTAGACTTCCAATCATACTGCGATACAGTTTCTCGTCTACATTCTCACTATGTGATTCACTTCCAAGTCCCTTATGGCTAGTTCCCATTGGAGTCGGAAAATCCTTAGAATTTTCTAGATCAAACTTTTTGACCAACTCCATGCATACTTGGATTGACACAAGTGAATTCCTTCATCGTTTTGTTTAACTTGTAATCCAAGAAAATAAGTCAATTCGCCCATCATGGACATCTCAAATTCGCTTTCCATGGTCTCCGCGAATTTAGAAGCATCATTATCTCTTGTTGCGCCAAAAACAATGTCATCGACATAGATTTGTGCAACTATGAAATTGTTTTGATAATGCTTCACAAAGAGAGTCCTGTCAGCTCCCCCTCGAGTGTAGCCCTTTTCCAAAAGGTGCTTTGTCAACCTTTCGTACCATGCTCGCGGTGCTTGTTTCAGACCGTAAAGAGCCTTTTTCAGACGAAAAACATGGTTAGGTAGTTTATGATCCACAAAACCTTTCGGTTGAGCCACATAAACTTCCTCATTTAAAAACCCATTTAAAAAGGCGCTCTTAACGTCCATTTGAAATAATTTGATTTTAAAATGACAAGCTATCGCAAATAAGATACGAATGGACTCGAGTCTAGCTACAGGGGCGAAAGTTTCATCAAAGTCTATACCTTCTACTTGAGAGTAGCCTTGAGCAACTAACCTTGCTTTGTTCCTGATGATAGTACCATCTTCATTTTTCTTGTTCTTGAAGATCCATTTGGTACCTATCACATTGTGTTGCTTCGGAGGCTTCGTTAATTCCCAGACTTTGTTTCGCTCAAATTGATGGAGCTCTTCCTGCATTGCTTTAATCCAGTAGTCATCTTGGAGAGCTTCATCAACATTCTTTGGTTCGATTTGAGATACATAGCATGCAAATCCGCAAACCAATTGTCTCCGTGTTCTAACTCCTTCTTGTGGATCTCCAATGATGTTCGATTCAGGGTGATCCTTGGAGATGCGTAACGTTTGAGGTAAGGGAGTAGGCGGAGGTACACGAGATGATTCCTGCACATCAGATAAGCTTGAAGAACCGTTAGATGCATCATTATTATCGAAAGAATTGTTAGAAGAAGATGCATTAGCAGGTGTATCATCATCAAGAGAGATATCGAGGGTAGATTTTTCAGATTCAAAGTGAAAAGCTTCATCTACCTTAACATTTATCGATTCTACGATCGTCTTAGATTCTAAGTTAAAAACTCGATATGCTCTGCTGTTTGTAGAATAACCTAAGAAAATCCCTTCGTCACTTCGAGAGTCAAATTTTCCAAGATTCTCGCGATCACGTAAAATAAAACACCGACTCCCAAAGATACGAAAATATTTGATGTTAGGTTTTCTACAAAACCAAAGTTCATATGGTGTATTCAAAGTCCCCGGGCGCAAATACACTCGATTAATAACATAAACAGCAGTGTTCACCGCTTCAGCCCAAAAATATAAAGGTAGGTTCCGGCTATGAAGCATAACACGTGCCATTTCCTGTACGACCCTGTTTTTGCGCTCGACTACACCATTTTGTTGAGGTGTATAAGGTGCGGAGAATTCATGTTTAATGCCGTTAGAAGTGCAAAAATCAATGAATTTGGAATTTATGAATTCCCCACCTCTATCACTTCTAACTCGAGTAATCTTATCATTCTTTTCAATCATAATACGATGGCAGATTTCGAGAAAAGAATCAAAAGTATCAGCTTTTTCTTTTAAAAATGCTACCCAAGTATATCTAGAAAAATCATCAACCAATAAGAAAATATACCATTTACCTCCCAAGGATGGTTGACGAGTTGGCCCCATTAAGTCCATATGCAAAAGTTCCAAAGGCCGTTTTGTACCTATGTGGTTCAAGTTCTTGTGTGCAGTCCTAGACTGTTTTCCCTTTTGGCAACCGCCACACACAATGTTTTGTTCAAAAGAAAGTTTAGGAACCCCCTTGACCACATCTTTGTTCGAAATTCTAGCAAGTTCCTTAAAGTTTATGTGACCTAGCCTTTCATGCCAAAGTGTTTCATTTTTCAAAGATGCTAGGTTACATTTTTCAGAAATTTAGTAGGAACTACATAACAATTGTTTTCTGATCTAACCCCTTTTAAAAAGAAAGCATGGTTCTTGTCAGTTACAGTACATTTATCAGATGAAAAATTAACTGAATAACCATTATCACAAAGTTGACTTATGCTTATGAGGTTAGTCTTAAGGCCATGAACAAATAACACATTTTTAGAACCGGGCCATCTGGAATAGCTACCGTTCCCTTTCCAACAATTTTGGAAGACCGACCATCTCCGAAAACAACAAGTCCTCCGGAGATTTTCTCAAAGTTTTGAAAACAGTTTTTGTCACCGGTCATGTGACGGGAACACCCGCTATCCAGATACCAAGACGAACTATCATATGCATGCAAGGAAACATTAGTAACAAGACAGGGGAAAATTTCACCTTTGCGCACCCAAACCTTTTTGGAATGCGTCGGTAATGGTCGTGAAGTTATTCTCCTAGGTGAAAGCGTCTTGTTGAAGAATTGCTGCTCCTTGATGATGTCGTCTTGAGCGGTGAACTACCAAGGCTCTTTTCCTTCAATGATTTGCAGTTGATTTTCGAGGAATCACCCTTTTGGTAGTCATTGCAAGAGGTGCTTGAGGTGTGCGTTTGGCTCCCATCTTGCAATTTCTCCTTATGTGCCCTGAAATGCCACAACGAAAACATACCTTAGATCTTGACGATCCCGAGGAGGATGAAGTAGGCTTGTTGTCGTTGCTTGTCGTGAATTCCGGTGTCGGAGGAGGAGATACCGACTGAGGCACAAATACTGTCCCACTCGAACTTGGAATGTCTCCAGTTTGAGTGTATCCGAGGCCGAACTTATTTGTTTGACCAAGACCAAGAAGTCTGTCCAACTTACTCCTTCCAGAAGAAAATCTCTTTAAGTCATCCTTTAGTTGGAGTATGGTCTTTGTCATTTCCATTTTTCCTGTCGAGCCTCGCCGTAGAGCTTCAAGAAGTAATTCGCTTTGTCCACCATATTTGTATGTTCTTTCTCGAAAAGCTCATTGGACTCTTGAAGGGAAACATTTGTTTTAATAGATTATCCCTTTCCACTTCAAGATCGGTTGAGAGAGAAGTTACCCTTTTTACTTCTTCTTCGAGATCCTGCAATCTCCCTCTCAACCCCTTGTTTTGTTTAGCCAGTTTCTTTGAATCCCTCAAAAGTCTGTGGTAGGCTAAAACAAAATCTTCACCTTCCGAATTGCTCGATTCATCGTCCGTTGCAATCTTTTCAACAGGGAGGAGTTGGACATGGAATCGGATGTACTTGCCATTAAGCACATGAAGGGTGAAGATGTAGTGGACGCGTGGAATGCTGTCGCGTTGTCTTCTTCATCACTTGAGGATGACTCATTTGACGTGGAGTTGTCATCCCAAGTGACGACTTGCATCGCCTTCTTCTTTGCCGGATTCTTGTTGGGACACTCCGTTGCAATGTGGCCGTAGCCTCGACATTTGAAGCACTGTACTTGTCCCTCTGAACTTTTCTTATCCTTTGAGAAGTTCTCTTGCTTTCTTGACTTGTAGCTTGAAGAACCCTTGCCTTTCTTCGACTTTCCGAAGGATGGAGTTTTGCTTGAATTACCCCTTCGAAAGTTGCGGCGAAACTTCCTTGTCAAGAGAGCGAGCTGCTTCTCAAAGTCCTCCATAGATAGGTTCTCGTCATCGTCCGAGGAGGATGAATCCGCGTCTTCTTCTTTAGTTGATTTCAATGCGTAACCTGAAGACTTAGAAGAGGATGCCTTTCCAGAAGAATAGTTAGTAGGAAATGTCATTTCATAAGTTTGTAAAGCACCTACTAATTCTTCTACACGCATTTCGTCCGGGTGTTTAATTGTTTCAATGGCTGCGACCTTCGGGCGAAATCGTTCAGGAAGAGTTCTTAGAATTTTTCTTACAACTTTAAATTCTGGAATCTTCTCTCCCAAGTTAGCACATGAGTTTACGATGTCTTGCAATCGTGTGTAATAGTCAGTGAAAGATTCATTTTCTGCCATAGAGATAGAGTCAAACTTGCTCGTAAGCATTTGCAGTTTCTGAATCTTCACAAGGTTAGTTCCCTCATGCGTAACTTGAAGAACATCCCAGATTTCTTTCGCAGTCTCACATGCCGAGACGCGAGAGAACTCTGTTTGTGACAAAGCATTAAATAGAGCATTAATTCCTTTGCCATTGTAAGAAGATGAATCTATCTCTTCCTTGGTCCATTTCGACCTAGGTTTTAAGGTGCGAACATCATCTAATAATTTCAGTTGGATTAGACCATCCTAATTCAATTGATTGCCACACCCTTTCGTCGATGGAAATTAAAAAGGCTTTCATCCGTACTTTCCAGTACGCATAATTTGTTCCATCAAAGAAAGGGGGTCGATTGATGTTTCCACCTTCAACCATTGTTTACAACCCTATTCCCGCTCTGATACCACTTGTTGGGTTATAAGTAATTGGATCTAAATAGGGGAAAAAACACCTAGAGGGGGGTGAATAGGTGTAAACAATAAACACTCAAAAAATCATTGCGCAATAAACCCAATGCGGAAAAATAAAAGAACACGCAAGATTTTTACGTGGAAAAACTCCAAACCGGAGTAAAAAACCACGGGACCGATAACACGGCGAAATCCACTAGAATTAACACACGTACAAGGTGATATAACGTACTCACAGACGACTCAACCTTTTACCATACGCTCCTAGTAGATCTTCTCCGCTCGCTCCACGACGCTTCTCGAATCCACGATCCGCGCCCAACGCTGAATCCACAGCGTCCAACGTCGAGTCCACGACGTCCGACCGAATCCACGGTCTTCACCCAGTAGCACGCTTCGAATCCACGAACGTAGTTGCACCTTGAATCCACAAGGCCACGCGAGTCCACGCGCCGATTTGGGGTAAATCGTTGTTTGTTTTGGGTGGTGATGATCCGCCGAATACTTAGATTAGAAATAGATCGGAAATACCATCTAAGTATTCATTGATTTGATTCTACTCAAAATGTGAGTATGGAAAACCTAGAATCAAATCAATCAATATAGATGAAGAAACATAGAATAAATCTATTGATTTCCTTTCTTCTCTATATGTGGATTTTTCCTTTCGGCTATCTTTTTTTTATTTTGCGGATGCCCTAGAAAATGAATATAGGGCCTATTTATAGGTTAGAAACCATTGGAAGAAGATAAGGATCAAAAACTGCCTTTTCTGGAGATTTTACCGACGGCGATCCGGATTGGAATTGGACGATCCGGATTGCAGAAGCAAGAAAGACGATTTCCAGAAAAATGCTAGTTCGGGATCCGGATCGTAGTCCCCGATCCGGATCGTTCATACAGTTTCACCAAACATCACGTTCGGGATCCGGATTGCAAATCCTGATCCGGATCGTGCAAGCAAAAGGTAAAACCAGTGTTCGGGATCCGGATCATGAAATGCTGCGATCCGGATTGAAACAGTGTATGAACAAACACCCTTCGGGATCCGGATTGCCGAGCACGATTCGGATCCTGAACATGTCCCATGTCCAGTTTTTGATGTTTATGCAATAAAACTTTCTTCCAGGTGTTTCTACACTACAAGAAGTATTCGGATCACCAAAAATCTTTAGTTAAACATACCTGATCCTTTTGAATTCTTCTTTCTTGAGATTGAGGTATATGATCCAAAGTTCTTTTATCTTCAATCTTCAAGACTTAATACTTTCACGAAATACGCCAACTCAAATTCCGTAACAGCTTCCCCATTCCCTCCAAATCGAGAACCAAGAAGAATGGTTATGTCACGCCCCGAGTTTCAAAAAGCGGTCCAATTTTTTATTTTTATTTTATTTTATTATTATTATTTTTTTTAGTGTGAGTTTAAATCAGAGTTCAAAATCTTGAAATTCAGGACGTGGACAGACCACTACATGTATAGAAAATTCTCTGTCCACACGAACAAAGTCTCCCCTATGCATGCTCAGCTAGGCAAGTACAACAGTGCAATTAGAGAGCAACAATCACTTAACTAAATATAAACATAAACATAAACATCTACGTATGATCAAAGTAAGTAAAGCAACATAATCTAAAATACTGAATCATGATCATCCACAAGTCTGCCATGGGACAACTCTAACATGAAAGCTCTCCAAATCGTCCCACCATCCCAGCACCTGATGGCCTGAAATGGTGGTCACCCAAAGGGTGTCTGATACAACATAAATGTATCCCAGTGGGCACAACGGGTCGAGAAATAGCAAGTCGTACATACTGGATCCTGTAATAAGTGGATATCAAAATAGGCTATAATCTGAAAGATAGATACTGATCATGCTGAAATGAAACCAGGTACTCATGAAGGAAGTTGAACGTGCTATAACTAATCATCAGATAAATCAGGACAATGTCAAGGTATCATGCTGTACATCAGGCAGGTATAAAAATGCATAACTGTCAAAGCTGTAATCTAGAGTACTATCAATCATTTGCTAAACAATAAAGCAAAGTATTCTCATATGAAGCTGATCATGTAATAACTGGCAAACAGATAATCCTGGTCAATCTCAATAAATAATAATACTGATCATACTATAGAATAGAGCAAATATGATAATCATAAATATCAAAGCTGTAAACATGCGTCAATATTATCGTAAGTAAAGATACCCAATCAGATGCCACTGTTGGTCACGAGGATCTCAGGCTAGTGCCAACCAAGTATGACATGTACCCCGCACTTGCTGACTGATAACAAAAATGGGCTCAATATCGCCCGGTCCCACAAGTGCAACCATGTAAAACGGACTCATGGGTTGAATAGACCACTCTACCGGTAAAGAACACCATTGTGGGGGATCAGCCCACTGGTGTACGTGAAATATACAGCTGGTGCATAGCGATCTCAATGCGGATGCTCAAGCTCGCGGTCGGAAGACCGGAAACACGGCGAAAAGCCGAGGAAATCCTCACTGGATACTGTAAATCATTCCAAGTACTAAAACTGGAACTCCTATTCTAAACATGCAGTGAAGAATAGAAAAAAAGGCAATAACTGAGCTAGTGTCCAGATATATCAATCAATGCTGGAAATAATAAGGATAACAAAAGGCTCATCTATAGAATCAAAGCTGGCTCAATCATAGGATCAAGGCTACACCAAAAACAGGGATCCGACCTACCACGGTACCCTATAGGGCTGAAACGATAAAGTCCGGACCGAAAATAAACCCACAACATAAGCGGTCCTGAAATCCGCTGGGAGGCTCACTAGCCGGCGGCTAACTGCTGGGACTTGGATCATACTCACAGGTCAGTAAAAGACTCTCACATACCCATCCCACTAACATACTGTGTGCAAAAAGCTTAAACGGGGAACTTCACTGAAGTCCCGGGATTTTGTCGAAATTTTTGAAAATCCGTCGATAGATCAACTATGATCCAATCTGTGCTAAACAGTATCCAAATCTCGTGAAACTTCACATGCTACCCAGGAACGTTTAACTCAAGGCGTTCGGGCACAATCAACTGACTCTGGGTAACACTGTGCAACGGCGGTGCCATAACCACTGAAATACTTCCGGGAAGCCTATTTTGGCTCCGGAAGTTGCAAATGAAGAACTGAAATCACAGGACTCACCGGGACAGCGCCGGGAACAGTTAGGGACATCTGGCATATAAAATTAATCACCGCAATTACTCGAATTGCGTGATTTAACGCCGCAACGCCGTTAAATCGTCGATTTTGCCGATTTACGGTTCGATATCCGAATTCCGCTCAACGGTAGGCATCGGATCTCCAACGAAGGGTCTACAGGTCATGTGAACACTGTTTACAACATTCACTTATGTTACATTTACATGTAGGCCCCTAGACTTTTCAAAATTGCATAATTAACATGTAAAAACCCACCAATTAGGCTATAACTTTTATTTCAGGGATCTTTAAACCAAAATAAATCACCAGCAACTAGATCTTAACATAATAAAACCCATGCTCACTGTTTGGGAGCCAATTGGGCAACAAAAATAGTAGTTGGCCGATGCTCAATGTACATTGAGAGTGCAATTTGGCCATTCTTGCATAATCATGCATCTAAACTCCACCAAACCCAAATGTGAGGTGAGCACCATGCTCAGGGGACCAAAGGGATCCAAAGGCTCATCATTTGAGAGCCATAATGCTGATAGAATAATGGTGCAACCTACCTCAGCCATCAATGCAAGGAGCAAAAGCTCGAGTCTGGACCATATAGCAAGGCTTGCGGTCATGCGGGCAATTGAGACAAGCAGCAGCTGGAGAAGCATCCCCGAGATGGAATGATCATTTCCCAGCCGAGCTACGGCGCTCCGATGAAGCGGGTGGCCGAAGAAGACAATATATGCAAGATTCAAGCTCGTTAATGGCAAATAGGTATTTACGCAACATGGGCCGCATGCGAGGGGTGTGAAGGAAGGTTCTGGGTATAAGGAAGCTTACTAGAGTTGGCTGGCGCCGAAAAAGCGATGGCGGCGTACGGACAGCGTTGCTCGGCCAAGTGCATCACAACCAAAACTAGGGCTTCGTCTCCTTAACTTTACACCGAACCATCATGCTTCAGACTTTGTAGGAATCCTCTAGGTGTCCAACAGAAACTACTCAGCAATTTAAATCCCACCTTGAGCGACCGGAAGAAGCCCGCGCGCAGATGCAGCCATTATAGGCTTTCCGGCGACCTATATCCATTATATCCAGCCCAATAATTTGTTGATCCATATAATATAGTAAAATTTACTATTTGGCCCGGTTTACAAGGACTTAGGGTCGTCAAACACAAATTCCGTCAGTGCCACTGCGCTCAGAACGATGAAACGATTTAAATCGACTAGTAGGACCGTCAGGTTCAGACTTTAGACAGACGATCGGCCCACGTTGGCCGACGAGGGAAATAAATCAGGAGGTTGCTATTCACTATTACTATTCACTTAAGTCACGGGTCCTACTTTGTTCTTCGCTGATTTCTAGACGATCCGACCATTAGATCGAAAATTAGTTTATACCATCTTCAAACAATTCGATGAGACCGTCGCATTGGTAATTTCAGATTTTCGAAATCAGACCCGGATCTGTAAGCTGGGGAACAGTTTTTTGAAAACTGTGCACTTTGCACTACAGTAAATATACCACTCAGGTTTTTTTTGTTTCTCATACTCAAATTGACATTTGAATTTTCTCAAATTCAAATTTGAATTTCTAGAGTACTACAGGTTAGTTTTCTTCTCTTTTTCGACAAAGTCAGGAGGCGGCCGGCCGTGATAATGCTCAGGGTAGGAGAAGAGAGGAAGGAAGAGGCGCAAGGAAGGCTATGTGTCACGCCCCGGGTGCAAATCAGGACCCGGGCCCGTCTACAGATCCGCCGTGCACATGGGATTTCCCGCGTACACGAAGCGCTGGTAACCTGCTCAAATATAAATGTACAATAAAAGAGCATAATACAGAGCTGAAATAGAAGAACCACATAGTATCTCAGACTGGAACTACAAATACCACTGTAATATGTACAATAATCTCCCAGCTCACTAAAATAATACAACCAGCTGGCGGAAGCCAGACCCAAAATAAAAGGAGAATCTCACAGTCTGAGTGGGGGTACAACGTCTATCTACAGCTCTCAGTCTCCCAGGAGATCTATTCAGCGATCCCCTTACCTCGATCAGCTGCCGATGGCCTAGCAGCTCCCGCAGATGACTCTGCAAAATAAAGGAGAAGAAAGAAACAGAAAACAATAATGGGGGTGAGAACTACCAGATAAACCAGCAGCCTCCCCTAGTGGGTAAAACCTCAACTCTGACGCACCCACTAGGACTACTAGAGGCAAAAGGGAAAAGGGGAAGTGGTAGATACAAAGATGCTGAAACAGGAAAACTATCACTATTATGCTGTCAAAACTGTATGCATGCATCAGAAATAGTATCTGACCAATAAACCCAATCTAGCAACCGATACACGATCGGTATTGCCTGCTCAAGAACCAGTATCTGATCGGCACACGGCACGATCCCATAATATCCAATCGACCGGCACACGGCTCGGTCCTAAGCCTACTCCGGAGTGGCACTCGAGGGGAGCGACCCACACGAGTAAAATATCTCTGTCATCAGTATCACAAGTATCTCTGTAGCACATGTCTCAATATAGCAGGACTGGATCATGACTATGATCAAAGTGGGAAACTCCATCCACTACAGGAACCCAATCCCCAACTGATGCAATAAATAAACCAAACTCAACCCCAATCTGATGCAAGGATAAACATCTGGTCAACCGCCTACTGTCCGCGGTCACCGCAATACCCCACAAGTCCACAATCTAGCACAACCTTGGCTACACTATCCCAAACCCCTGCTCACACTTGAGCAACAACATATGAATGCAAAGGACAACAATGAAACATGTTCAAATCCCAATATGATAGTGTAGCAATGAATAGTGGCCTTACCTGATGTCCGGGCATGCATGCAACTGTCTTTATTTTTAAAAGTTGTAAAATAGTGTCAAAGGTTTAAAACAATTGATTTACTGAATAAAAGTCATTTGCATGCGAGATCATAGCCTTTGTCTCAATCACAGTGTCCCAATATAAGTCATCATATCATTTGTGGGGTTATATTAATTTTAGGGGAGTTTGTCCCAGCGGTCCTTGTCATTTGTCATATTAATTTGTCCCAATGGTTCTCATTAATTGTCCTGTTAGTTGTCCTGTTAGTAGTCCTGTTAGTAGTCCTGTTAGTAGTCCTGTTAGTAGTCCCAATGGTTCTCATCAATTATCATGTTACTTTGTCCCAATTGTTCTCGTTAATTGTCATATTTTAGGGGATTTCTAGTAATCCCAGTGAGCTTGTCAAAAATGAGGTAAGCAACAACCGCCCACCTCGAACAGCTCAAACAACACCCCAGGTAGTCTCCTGGTTGTCCACAGTCCTCAAATCCTGCAAATCAACGCTCCCGGTATAAATACAAATCCCAAAAAGTACAATATTTGCTGTTTTTCAGACAGCACGGGAAAAGAGGAATTTTTCACCTCTAAAATGAGCTCCTAAAATCCCAGAAAAATCACGGTTGCGTTCCTCGCGAAGAGTAGATCAAAATCGACTCTTTAAACGCCTCGATCTGACGCTCCTACGTCAAGATAAAAATCGGAGAAGTCGGTGCTGTCCAAAAATTATCACAGTAAAAAGGGGGGTCAAAGAGGACCTAAAAACTGTGCCAAAAGTACGAAACGGAGCAAAATGATCAATACGGAAATCGAAGCCCTACCTCTTACGGTCGCGCTGCCGCAAAAATCGTCCAAAAATTCCACCCGGTTAGCCCGCAGTGAATTTTCGACGGAACTGCGACGGGAAATGGGCCTAAAAAGAAAATCGTCGCAGTGCGCCGCGTCGCAGATATCTCACTATCTGTAACTCCTAAATTCCTGAGATTCTAGAGAGAGAAAGAAGAGAGAGAGAGGAACAACTTTCGTATTTGGCACTTTTTCTGATTCTCTCTCTTGGCTCGGAATCCAAGGTGCAAAGAGAGGGGTGGGGGACCCTATATATAGTGGGCCAAAAGGGAATATTCCCACACGGGATCTGATCCAAACACGAAACACCGAAACGGACCAACCAGGAAGCGCCACGTGTCCCCAAACAGGAAACAGCTGTGCAGGGCCAATGGAAAGCGCCACGTGTCCACGTGGTGCGTGTGTCTGCCCCGCGCTCCGGGTCTTCCGGAAAATGTCGGCCAATAGGAGCTGCCACGTGTCACCATCCCACGTGCTTCTAGAAGCCGGCCACCAATGGGAAGCTGCCACGTGGCAGAGGGAAACCTCGGTGCACCCGGTGCACGCCTGGCCCATGGACCGCGCACCGAGCCGCCTGCCCGCGCCTGCCCGCGCCTGCCCGCGCTGCCCGCGCCTGCCGCGCCGCTCCTCCGCGCTCCGCCGCTGCCCCGCCGCTGCGCCGCTGCCCGCCGCCGTGCGCCGCCGCCCGCCGCCGCTCGCCGGCGGCCGCCGCCGGCCGGAACAGTAATTCCGGCCGGCCGGAACTGTTCCGGTGAACAGTACCAAAGTGCCGAAAAATAAAGCGAATATACCATTTTGACCGTTTTCGCGCGCTGAGTCCGATTTCGCCGTCCGTTTCGCCAAATTCTCATCCGAAATTTTGCAAAAAGCTCCCGGAAAATCCCATTTGCTCCGATTTTCGCGCAGAGTCTATTTTAAATATCCAATTTCGATTCTACAAGCTCCGATGCACTGTACAAGCTCCCGCAGTCACTGTTTAATGTTGCACAGTTCCTGCGGGAGTCCGGATCATCACATCCTCCCCCACTAAAAAGAGTTTCGTCCTCGAAACGAGACTCAACAACAATCCTCAGTCCGATGTCTCGAATAAGTAGGGGTGAGCATCCCTCATCTCCGACTCGAGCTCCCATGTAGCCTCGCGCTCGTCATGATTGCCCCATTGGATTTTCACATAGGGAATGGCCCGATTGCGCAATTCTTTCACCTCTCGATCCAGAATTCGCAGTGGGCGCTCCTCATACCTCAAATCCTCGCTGATCTCCAGCGGTGTGAAGTCGATGACGTGCGATGGGTCGAAGACATACTTCCTCAAAGTAGAGACATGAAATACATTATGGACACCAGCAAGCCTCGGAGGAAGTGCAAGTCGGTAGGCAACTGGCCCGATACGCTCCAATACCTCAAAGGGTCCAATATATCGGGGGCTAAGTTTTCCACGAATGCCGAATCTCCTGATTCCTTTGGACGGCGAGACTTTCAGGAATACATGATCACCAACCTGAAACTCTAAGTCTCGTCGCCGAACATCGGCATAACTCCTTTGTCGGCTTTGGGCGGTCTGAAGATGCTGTCGAATCACTCGGACCTTCTCTTCTGCCTCTATCAAGACATCTGGTCCCAAGGTCCGCCTCTCGCCCACGTCACTCCAATAAAGCGGTGATCGACACTTGCGTCCATACAATGCTTCAAACGGAGCCATCTGAATGCTCGCTTGAAAGCTATTGTTGTACGCGAACTCAGCTAAGGATAAGTGTCGAATCCACCCTCCGCCGAAATCCAAGACGCAAGCCCTCAACATGTCCTCCAGGATTTGTATCGTCCGCTCTGACTGCCCATCAGTCTGCGGATGAAAAGCTGTACTGAACCTGAGTTCAGTCCCCAAGGCTGTCTGCAAACTCCCCCAGAAATGCGAAACAAACCTCGGGTCTCTATCTGATACAATGGAGGCGGGTACTCCATGTAATCTCACTATCTCATCCAGATATAACTGGGCTAGTCGCTCAAGTGGCCACGTAGTCTGCATGGGCAGAAAGTGCGCCGACTTGGTAAGTCGATCCACGACTACCCAGATAGCGTCTGCTCCTCCCTGTGCCCTAGGAAGTCCGACCACGAAATCCATCGTAATGTGGTCCCATTTCCACTGGGGAATTGGGAGACTCTGTAACTTGCCAGCTGGCACTCGATGCTCAGCTTTCACCTGCTGACAAGTTAAACACTGAGCCACAAATCTCCCGACATCCCTTTTCATGCCTTTCCACCAGAAATGTGCCTTGAGGTCCTTATACATCTTAGTCCCACCAGGATGTAGGGTATAAGGTGTATAATGGGCCTCTCGCAATATCTGCTCTCGGATCTCCGCATCCGCTGGCACACATGCTCGGTTCCTGTACCTTAGTACTCCCGAGGCATCTACCGTAAAGTCCCCAGACTGATTACTCGGAATTTGATCTCTAATCCTGGTCAAGTGGGGGTCCTCACTCTGTTTCTCCTTGATCCTGTCTAGCAGAGTGGGCTGCACGACTAAAGATGTCAGTCTAGCAGAGACCCCAGGGGACACAACCTCTATCTCGAGCCGTCTCATCTCCTCTAATAGCGGTGCCTGGTCTGTGATCAACATAGACAAACTTTGCACCGCTCTCCTACTCAAGGCGTCAGCGACCACATTAGCTTTGCCTGGGTGGTAGAGAATATCTACATCATAATCCTTTAATAGCTCTAACCACCTACGCTGCCTTAAATTTAGCTCCTTTTGCGTGAACAGGTATTTTAGGCTCTTGTGGTCGGTGTAGATTTCACAGTGCTCTCCATATAGGTAATGACGCCAAAGTTTCAGTGCAAACACTACAGCAGCAAGCTCCAAGTCATGGGTAGGGTAATTCTTCTCGTAATCTTTGAGTTGCCTTGATGCATAAGCAATTACCCTCCCTTCTTGCATCAACACACAACCAAGTCCACTGTGTGATGCGTCGCTGTAGATCACATATCCTTTTCCCATAACAGGGAGGGAAAGGATAGGAGCGGTCATCAATCTAGTCTTTAGCTCCTCAAAACTTTTCTGACAATCCTCACTCCAGATAAACTTCACTCCTTTACGCGTCAAGCGAGTGAGGGGTGTGGAAAGCTTCGCAAAGCCTTCCACAAACCGACGATAATACCCAGCTAAACCCATAAAACTACGCACCTCCGAAACGGTCGTCGGTCGGGGCCAATCTCGGACTGCCTCAATTTTCGCCGGGTCTACCGCCACACCTGCGGCGGAAATCACATGGCCCAAGAAGACTACCTCCCGAAGCCAAAACTCGCACTTTGCCAGCTTGGCATACAACTTCTTCTCTCGCAGAAGTTGCAGCACTATCCTTAAGTGCTCCTCATGCTCAGCATCACTTCGGGAGTAGATCAAGATATCATCAATGAACACTACTACGAATCGATCCAAGTATGGTCGGAAGATTCGGTTCATTAAATCCATGAATGCGGCAGGGGCATTAGTTAGCCCAAAAGGCATAACTGTAAACTCATAATGCCCGTACCGTGATCTGAATGCCGTTTTCGGAATATCCTCGGCCTTCACCTTCAACTGGTGGTAACCGGATTGCAGATCTATCTTAGAGAAGACACAAGACCCTTGCAGCTGATCAAAAAGATCATCGATGCGCGGCAAAGGGTACTTGTTCTTGATGGTCACTTTGTTTAATTCCCTATAATCCACACAAAGTCGAAGTGACCCATCTTTCTTCTTCACGAATAGCACCGGCGCTCCCCAAGGCGATACACTCGGCCTAATAAAGCCCTTATCCATTAAATCTTGGAGTTGCGCCTTAAGCTCCCGCAACTCAGCCGGTGCCATCCGGTAAGGAGCCTTTGAGATTGGCGCAGTTCCTGGAACTACGTCAATCACAAACTCAATCTCCCTATCTGGCGGCATGCTAGTCAGCTCAGGTGGAAAAACATCCGGAAACTCGCGGGCAATTGGGATATCCTTGAGTTCCGGCGCCGCCGTAGGCCCCTCAACAACACTAGCCAAAAAGGCTACACACCCTCGACGGATCATCTGCCTCGCTCGGGAAGTCGAAATCATAGAGGCAAAGAAAGCACTCTGACATCCCCGGTATACTAACATCTCCTGGCCTGGCTCTCTAAAAGTGACAGTCCTTGCGGCACAATCAATAGTCGCAAAGTACCGAGCCAGCCAGTCCATTCCGAGGATCACATCGAAGTCCTTCAGCTGTCTCAAGACCAACAGGTCTGCTGGCATAATCCAGGACTCGATTTGCATCGGGCAGGACCAACAACACTCCTCCACGTGCAAGGTGTGATCGGGAATCTGAACCTCTAGTGCACGTGGCAAAAGTCCTACCTCTAACCCATGTAATGATGCAAATGATCTACTAATAAAAGAATGCGATGCTCCAGTATCAAATAAAGTACGAGTCCTAATGCCAGAAAGTAAGGTGATACCTGCCACCACATGATCTGCTGCCGAAGAGTCCTCTACTTGCGCAGCATACACTCGCCCACTCTGAGCTGGAGGGCGATAATCCGTGGGATGGGAAGAAGATGGCCTGCTTGCTGGAGCATAGGGCCGCTGAGCCGTCGACCGCTGCTGCGATGAAGATGGAGCAGATGCTGAAGAAGGGGTGGTGGGGGCCGAAAAGGGGCACGAAGCTCGAATGTGCCCGGGCTGTCCACATCCATAACAGCGACCCCACCGCTGGTCGCAGGTGCTGGGAAAATGCTGGCCTCCACAGAAAATACAATTACCGGGGGTTCGTGGTTGTCGGGGTTGCTGTTGAGACTGCCGCTGTCGCTGAGGCTGCCGCTGCGACCCACGCTGCGACGACTGTGATCTTTGCTGCTGCTGCCGCTGCTGGGGCTTCTGGGATCCACCAGGCCCTCGTCGCTCGGACCGTCCTTGGCCGGGGAACTGTGGCTGCGGCGGTCGTGGCGGCCTCCACGAACTAGATTGTCCCCCAACCTCCGGTGCCGGTCGCTTCGCCCCCGGGATCACTACGGGAGCTGGAGCTACCTCCCCCATCACTACCTCCCCGCACTCAACGTAGAGTGCCTGCTCCATCGAGGCCTCCAAGGTCTGCAACCTACGCGAGCGAACCAATTGAAAAAGGTCCCGGCGCAATCCTCGCTCGAACATGTAGATCCGGTGCGCCTCGTCCCTGGCCACGTTCGGTACACATGCCAACAATTGATTGAAATTGGCAATGTACTCGTGTACTGGCCGATCTCCTTGTCGGAGGTTTCTCAACTGTTCCTTCCAACCTCTGCCGGACGCTTTCCGGGAAGAAAGCCCCAAGAAGGAGATTGCGGAATTCCGCCCAGGTCAGGAGCTGAGCCCCAGGCGGACCAGCCGGTCGAACACGCCGCCACCAAGCTTCGGCGTTGTGTTCCAAAAAGTTCGTTGCCAAAATTACCTGATATCGATCCTCGATAAACAACGTCTCAAAACGTCGCTCCATCGCCGTGATCCACGACTCTGCCTCCCACGGCTCAGTACTTTGCCCCGAAAAATGGGGTGGGTCAAACTGGCGGAACTTCATCAACAGGTCCACCACTCCCCGCTGCTCTGCCGGGGTCAGAGATCCTGTCAGCCCAGTCGGCTGTCCACCAGTACCCCGAGTAACAGGGGATGCCGGGGTCACCGGTACAACTGGAGGATTCACAGCAGGGGAAGAAGGTACGGGAGAATTCTCTGAAGGTGCTACAACAGGCTGAGCCCTCTGCTCTAACATTTGCGTCAGCCGTCCCATAGCCTCCTCCTGACGCCGAACAGCCTCTGACATCTGGGCCATCTGAGCCTGCAGCTCTTGCACCTCACTCTGCTGGCCCTGCCCGGACTCCTCCTGATCGGATTCAGGGGAATCAGGCTGAGAACGCGTCAACATCCTACGTCGCGGAGGCATCCTACCACAAGAAACCACACTCAGTATCGGGACCCCACACGACCCAATCTAGCGAAAGTCAAAGACATTCCCCTATTTCTGTGACTTTATGTTGTCTGCAGCCAACATAACTGTCCACCAGAAATAGGCGATGTCGATCCCTCTTCTCTCACTGGAAGAGTCAAACAAAATAAATCGACGACTTTCGCAAAATGCCACGTCTCTCATGCCCTATTATCCTAGGGTCTGCCAAAAGCCTAGGGTTTCCTAAGTCCCAACTGAACTATCCCTAAGCTCTGATACCAACTTAATCTGTCACGCCCCGGGTGCAAATCAGGACCCGGGCCCGTCTACAGATCCGCCGTGCACACGGGATTTCCCGCGTACACGAAGCGCTGGTAACCTGCTCAGATATAAATGAACAATAAAAGAGCATAATACAGAGCTGAAATAGAAGAACCACATAGTATCTCAGACTGGAACTACAAATACCACTGTAATATGTACAATAATCTCCCAGCTCACCAAAATAGTACAACCAGCTGGCGGAAGCCAGACCCAAAATAAAAGGAGAATATCACAGTCTGAGTGGGGGTACAACGTCTATCTACAGCTCTCAGTCTCCCAGGAGATCTATTCAGCGATCCCCTTACCTCGATCAGCTGCCGATGGCCTAGCAGCTCCCGCAGATGACTCTGCAAAATAAAGGAGAAGAAAGAAACAGAAAACAATAATGGGGGTGAGAACTACCAGATAAACCAGCAGCCTCCCCTAGTGGGTAAAACCTCAACTCTGACGCACCCACTAGGACTACTAGAGGCAAAAGGGAAAAGGGGAAGTGGTAGATACAAAAGATGCTGAACAGGAAAACTATCACTATTATGCTGTCAAAACTGTATGCATGCATCAGAAATAGTATCTGACCAATAAACCCAATCTAGCAACCGATACACGATCGGTATTGCCTGCTCAAGAACCAGTATCTGATCGGCACACGGCACGATCCCATAATATCCAATCGACCGGCACACGGCTCGGTCCTAAGCCTACTCCGGAGTGGCACTCGAGGGGAGCGACCCACACGAGTAAAATATCTCTGTCATCAGTATCACAAGTATCTCAGTAGCACATGTCTCAATATAGCAGGACTGGATCATGACTATGATCAAAGTGGGAAACTCCATCCACTACAGGAACCCAATCCCCAACTGATGCAATAAATAAACCAAACTCAACCCCAATCTGATGCAAGGATAAACATCTGGTCAACCGCCTACTGTCCGCGGTCACCGCAATACCCCACAAGTCCACAATCTAGCACAACCTTGGCTACACTATCCCAAACCCCTGCTCACACTTGAGCAACAACATATGAATGTAAAGGACAACAATAAAACATGTTCAAATCCCAATATGATAGTGTAGCAATGAATAGTGGCCTTACCTGATGTCCGGGCATGCATGCAACTGTCTTTATTTTTAAAAGTTGTAAAATAGTGTCAAAGGTTTAAAACAATTGATTTACTGAATAAAATTCATTTGCATGCGAGATCATAACCTTTGTCTCAATCACAGCGTCCCAATATAAGTCATCATATCATTTGTGGGGTTATATTAATTTTTAGGGGAGTTTGTCCCAGCGGTCCTTGTCATTTGTCATATTAATTTGTCCCAATGGTTCTCATTAATTGTCCTGTTAGTTGTCCTGTTAGTAGTCCTGTTAGTAGTCCTGTTAGTTTGTCCCAATGGTTCTCATCAATTATCATGTTACTTTGTCCCAATTGTTCTCGTTAATTGTCATATTTTAGGGGATTTCTAGTAATCCCAGTGAGCTTGTCAAAAATGAGGTAAGCAACAACCGCCCACCTCGAGCAGCTCAAACAACACCCCAGGTAGTCTCCTGGTTGTCCACAGTCCTCAAATCCTGCAAATCAACGCTCCCGGTATAAATACAAATCCCAAAAAGTACAATATTTGCTGTTTTTCAGACAGCACGGGAAAAGAGGAATTTTTCACCTCTAAAATGAGCTCCTAAAATCCCAGAAAAATCACGGTTGCGTTCCTCGCGAAGAGTAGATCAAAATCGACTCCTTAAACGCCTCGATCTGACGCTCCTACGTCAAGATAAAAATCGGAGAAGTCGGTGCTGTCCAAAAATTACCACAGCAAAAAGGGGGGTCAAAGAGGACCTAAAAACTGTGCCAAAAGTACGAAACGGAGCAAAATGATCAACACGGAAATCGAAGCCCTACCTCTTACGGTCGCGCTGCCGCAAAAATCGTCCAAAAATTCCACCCGGTTAGCCCGCAGTGAATTTTCGACGGAACTGCGACGGGAAATGGGCCTAAAAAGAAAATCGTCGCAGTGCGCCGCGTCGCAGATATCTCACTATCTGTAACTCCTAAATTCCTGAGATTCTAGAGAGAGAAAGAAGAGAGAGAGAGGAACAACTTTCATATTTGGCACTTTTTCTGATTCTCTCTCTTGGCTCGGAATCCAAGGTGCAAAGAGAGGGGGTGGGGGACCCCTATATATAGTGGGCCAAAAGGGAATATTCCCACACGGGATCTGGATCCAAACACGAAACACCGAAACGGACCAACCAGGAAGCGCCACGTGTCGCCCAAACAGGAAACAGCTGTGCAGGGCCAATGGAAAAGCGCCACGTGTCCACGTGGGGCGTGTGTCTGCCCCGCGCTCCGGGTCTTCCGGAAGGTTGTCGGCCTATAGGAGCTGCCACGTGTCACCATCCCACGGGCTTCTAGAAGCCGGCCCACCAATGAAAAGCTGCCACGTGGCAGATGGAACCCTCGGTGCTCCCGGTGCACGCTTGGCCCATGGACCGCGCACCGAGCCTGCTGCCCGCGCCTGCCCGCGCCTGCCCGCGCTGCCCGCGCCTGCCCGCGCCGCTTTCCTCCGCGCTCCGCCGCTGCCCCGCTGCTGCGCCGCTGCCCGCCGCCGTGCGCCGCCGCCCGCCGCCGCTCGCCGGCGGCCGCCGCCGGCCGGAACAGTAATTCCGGCCGGCCGGAACAGTAATTCCGGTGAACAGTACCAAAGTGCCGAAAAATAAAGCGAATATACCATTTTGACCGTTTTCGCGTGCTGAGTCCGATTTTGCCGTCCGTTTCGCCAAATTCTCATCCGAAATTTTGAAAAAAGCTCCCGGAAAATCCCATTTGCTCCGATTTTCGCGCAGAGTCAATTTTAAATATCCAATTTCGTTTCTACAAGCTCCGAAGCCCTGTACAAGCTCCCCGCAGTCACTGTTTAATGTTGCACAGTTCCTGCGGGAGTCCGGATCATCACACTATGGGTCTTAATAATACGTGGCGTATACCATCGGCTAAAGATATCAGCCAATAGAAGAGTGAGTGCCCAAAGAGGGACCTGCGTCTTTATTAAGACCGACCTCAATCACGTGAGAGCGCGACACATGGCGCGCGCCATCGTCTAAAGGCATCAGCCGATAGAAGAAGCGGCCAGCAAGAGGATTATCGCCTCATCTAGAACCGACCTCGGCCAAAGGAAAACATCAGACCGACTTAGTCAAGAGACGAAAGAGGCGAAGTCAGAGTCAACTCTTGGCTGCTCGAGCCGCAAAAGGAAAGACTCCAGAAGAAAGGAGTACGAGATTTAGAGGCGAATCTCGTAACATACTCTATAATGGCAAGCGACTCCCAGCATTGGAAAGCGTCAAAGATCACGCTTCGACGCGACGATTAGGGGATGAACCTAGACGGGAAAACAACTACTATCCTGTTGAGGAGAATCGACTTAAAAGAAAATAGTTGAGAGATATGCGATGATTCCCCTCAGATCACGCCGATTACTAGAATCGATGGTTATACACATGGTTCGTAAAATATATAAATAAGCGAATCATCGAAGAAAAAGGGATCCTACAACCTCGTAAGCCAGTGACCCCCCCTGCTATTTCATATCTTTCATATATGTATTTACCGTTTTCCTAGATAACTTTTCATACCTACATTTACCGCACTTCCTGGGAGTAGACTTAACTTGTAATCGGTTACCTTGTTACCCCTACTTCAAGCAATACAATTTCTAATCGTCTATTCGACCGTGTCAATCATTTGTCCCCAAATTCCCATTCGGCTCCTCTAGGCCGAATCCTGTATCTCCAAACCCTAGTTCAGCTAATCTAAGCCGAACTGTCTCAAGAGTTTGATTGAGAAGAACCCGGCCGAGCGAATTCCTCCTCGGCTCGATCGCTTGATCCATTGGCACGCAGCGCATCACATTCAGAGGGTCACCCCCAGGGACCGATCGTGGACACGACATTTTCGACCCCAACACCACCTTATTCTCCAAGTTCAAGCTTCCCTTCAATCTCTAGATGCAAGCTGCAATGGTGGAGATGGTAAGGCGGAAGAAGATGACAAGAATTAGTGAAAGTTAATGGAGAAAAAATCTAAGAAAATAGAAGAGAAACTTACCTTTATCTAGCTCTTTCACTCTCCAAATTAGGAAAAAAGTGACGGCTAAAGGGGATATAACATGCATTGTAATAATATCCCAAAAGACCCCTCAAAAAGAGAGAAATTACACCTCCCACGAAACTACATCAGCAAGCACGGACTGGACCTTCCCACAAGGGCCGGTCCCCGAAAGGTCTCCGAGACTCTGCATAGCGGCTGACCTGTTCGTCTCTCCAAGGTCCGATCCTCGAAGCCAGATTCTCTTTCTGCACACTAACTATCCGGACCTCTTCCCAAGGTTCGGTCCCCGAAGTCCAAAATGCAAAATTTTAGAATTTTTTGAAATTTTAGATTTCACACTGATTCATCCTAGGAACCTTCTAGAACCTTCCGCAATCTCACCAAAATATCCGAAGGGTATCAAACATCCCTCCACACACTAGAACTCTGCAATTTGCTAAGTCTAGTGTACCACAGAAGCTTCCACATTACTCTCAAGCTCGAGCTCCACCAAGGCGTCAAGTTTCGAGAAAAAGAGAGGCAATAGAGGAAGAGCGAGAAGGCTCCACCATCTTCCTTCCTCTTTGCGTGCGCGGGGGGGGGGGGGGGGGGGGGGGGGTGTGTGTTCACAAAGGAAGAAAGGAGATGGGGTCCCCTTTTAAGAAAAATCCTGTAATAACCTATATCGACCTAACCCTAGGGCAGGGTGGAGGAGAAGGAGTTAGGAGTAGAGTAAGGATGAGGCTAGAGAGAAGAAGAAGAGTAGAACCCAACAAGATCTAAGTGAAGTGAAGGAGATATCTAGGTTAATAAATACCAGGTTAGCGGGCGGGTGTCAACAGCGGAGGATCCGCCTACTAACAGAATCTAGGATCAGGCCAGGAGTCCACACAAGGGCCCACACTCTTATCAAATTAGGCCAGGACAACTCATTTACTATTTTGCTTATTTACTATTTTGCAATGTAATCCTTTAGTAGTAGCAAATTACATATTAGTACAAAATGAAGGGAATATAAAAAGTATTATAACAAAGTGAAAATCAAGAAATAAAATAATAGCTTCTTCCCTAACCTTTTTCTCTTCTTTATCCCCCACGTCTACTTCCCTCTTTCCTATACTTTTCCTCCCATTCTCTACTGAATTTCTCTTCCCTCACTCAATCCCGATCCCTATCATCCTTGCCGCCGTCCTCGTCTCAAGAAATTCCTCATCCTCGACAGGTTACGGCAAGTCCAGATATAACAAACCCTATCCCAAAAATTACAAGAATGTCTCTCTCTCAGGACTCCTTACGCGCGAACGGACCGGTCCATGCCTCACGAACTAGTCCCCGAATGCAACTCAGGATCCTGAAGCTGGCAGACCGATCTGTGGGATCACGGTCCGATCTCTAAACCCAAAACTCTTAGGGTTCACAGGGAAGGTTCGAACTTCTCTCTCAGGATTTTGTCTTCCATGGCCAATGTCCGGTCCTCCCACCAAGGGCTGGACCCCGAACCCTTTTTGATTCCGATTCATTTCGTTGGAAAATTTTTAATTTTGCTTCTTAGATCTCCAACTCTGTTCTAATTGTTTCAAAACCCTCGAAATCCAACTTGGACTTATCCACAATTATCTATTGGCTATTGCTTGATCAATTTGTCAAAATTCAATATTCTTTTATTCCCTTTTCGCGATGAGCCTACGCAAAAAACACTCAACTTAGTTTGAAACTTTATCAGGACTACATAGGTAGTCCACCAAAACAAATTTTACTAGAACTTCGTCATTTGTAGAAGTTCAAGTCATTACAAGTATTCTGGGCCTATTCTTATAGAGCAAGAAGTTGGACCTATTTAGTTTTTAATTTTATTTGATTTTATTTAACGACAGACACTCAAAGTGAAACAAAAATAATACGCTAAGTTTCTTAAATGTTTTATTTTTGAGTCACGAGGTTCTTGTGGCAAATTAAAAATAAACTATTAGGAGCAAATTAAAGTTTAGAAAATATTAATAGTACACCCCAAAAAGTCAGAATGTATATTTTACATTTCACTCATTTTAAGATAAGATTAATTTTATTGGTCATTTCGAAATTAACAATAAAGAATTCTCCACTTGGGGATATGTGGGGTGTATATTGTACCAGTAGCATTGCTCCCAAAGTTTACTCTACCTTTTAGTAAAAATGTATGGAGAACCCCTCAACTATAGGCTCAACTATAGGCCATTTTGAAATAGACCCTTCATATTCCTCTGACTGTGACCCTCAACTTCTAAATTTTTTAACGTGAGCTTTTATACTAATTACTTTCATCAAAAATTTTATCAGTTTAATAATTCCATTAGTTACTAACTATTAAGCGGTCTAATTTTATTTGTTTAGAAAAAACATCAATAAATTTAATAAATTTTTAAATTTCTTTTACTAAAATTACTTAATCTCAAAAATAGAAGTTGAAAAAAAATCCCAACATAAAAAAAAAAAAATGAAAATTGATCTGAGGGCAATTTTAGAAAGGCCTGCAGTGGAGTTCTATGATACACAGATTATAAAATAATATAAAAGCTATTAATAAATAGAAAAATATAAATAAATTTATGCATTACTTGGGTTTATTAATTTCCAGCGAAAATATCACGAATTTGACCTCTCTCATAATAATATCACAAGTTCACAACAGAGTTTTTTTTTTTTTTTTAAAAAAAAAAAAAAAAACCATCTAATCAATCGTTCATCATCGTTCATATATCACTGCATATTTTTTTTAAAAAAAATATAAACGGTTAATTTTTGTTCTACAAACTGAAGCCAGAAAAGTTGGACCCTCAAACCTAGTAAAAAAAAAAAGAAAAAGAAAAAAAAGAAAGTAATAGACACTCACTGCATTCACAAAGCTTAAGTGAGTGTCAGCACCTGCTACTCTCTCTCTCTCTTTCTCTGCTGACTTCTAACTTGCATCACTTCTTTGCCTCAGCAGGCTTTGATCCCTGCTGCCCTTCTGGCGGCAGCGGCGGTGTCGACGACGACGACGAAACGCCGCTGTCCAGACAGCTCCTGCACTTTTTCTCGACCCACCCCTCGATGTCGCGGTCGCCGCTCCCCGCCGAATGCCGGCCACCGCAAATGCGAGCGCAGATCCCCGCGAGCACCGCGGCGATCGTGATCGCCGCCAGTATCACCACCAGCGTCTCCACCGATCGCGGAGTGGAGTGCGCAGAAAATGAGGGCGGCGGCGGCGGCGGCGGCGGCTGAACAAAGTTTGAATACGAGCCCTGCTGCTGCTCCATGCTCCTGTCCTCAACACTTGAAACTCGATCAGCGCGATATGAGCATGTAACACCAATTGAATTAATGGAACTGTGGCTCCTTGTTTCCTTACCCTTAAATATGTGTTACCTAAGTGGGCACAGGTTGCAACTTAAATGGACAAAACTGGTCACATTGTTTGCTCTACAAGATCCTAATTTGGTTAAATTGCTCTACTAGTACGGTTATACGATTAGATGTACCTTAAAGATTTGATTACCCTTTTTTTTATTTTATGTTCCGTCAAATTTGTGACAGATCCGCAGTACGATAAATTTTAAAATATAATTTTTTTAAAAAAAATAAATATGAATGATGAAAATGAAACCGGGACATGATCCAATTTAATAAACAAATTGTTAAGAAATATTTTTCTTCTTTTATTCTAGAGACCATATTTTATGCAAAATTTTTATAAAATCTCTTCTGTTTCGATCGTAAAATTTTTTCTATTAATTTTTTTTTATGTAAATTCTTGTAATTTTATGTTTTTTCGTGTATTTTGTGATTTTATTTATTTTACCATCGTCATCTTTCATTTCTATTTATAAAATATTTTTCGTACATCCCAAATAGAATATACGATCGATGTGTATTCCAATTATTTTAAAATAAAATAAATTTTATTAATTATTTTAAAATGATTAATAAATTATATCTTATCTTAAAATGAATGAGATATATATCGCACATTCAAAAATAAATGCAAGAATTCTATTTTGTGTAGTCTTTCATAATAAATACCCAACCATATTTCAAAATTCACTTTTATTCTTCAAATATATATATTTGACCGCAGAATTAACACAAGCGATTTCCTATTGTAATTCATTAAAAATATTAAAAAATATATATACAGTATAAATTAATTTATGTCCCCCACACAACTACAACTACAACTACGTACGTATCAAGAGTGTGCGTTTAATTAAATTATAAATTTTTATATTCATTTTCTAAAACTGTCTCAATTTAGTCTTTGTTCTCAATTATTTAAGCGAAAGAGGAAGTTACTGCACGCACCTGATTCTTCCGTACATCACTGCACCAAGCATCCATTGATTAGCTCTTGATTCTATCAATTTATTTCAAACTCTTTTTTTTTTTGCGCTTTTTAAGTTACCACTACAATAATTTTATTATAGTATGTTATTTAGTTGCATCAAAAATTAAATTATTATAAAATATATTTTATTGTAATAGTTTGTATCGATGGTTTGATCGTGCAAATTATATTATTTGATTATTTTTTACTATAAGATTTATAACAATAATGCTGCAAAAAGTATTATTATTATAACTAATATTAACTAATTACAATAGTGTTTATTAATAAAAAAGAATGAACTTTTTGTATGTGTACTTTTTTTTCACTTAAAAATAAATTAGACGGTTGGATTGAAAATATAAAATGATTTGATGATATATATATTTTTGTAAGATGTTGAAGATTCATAAAATATATAAAAAATAATTTTTTATTTAACAATTAAATGTAGCAAATTATTCATTGTATGTTGAAATATTGAAAAGTTTGATAACTAAAATAATATATAAATTATATATTAATTTTTGATATACTATAACTGGCGTGGTAAAGTCTTATTTTCTTAAAATTTTTTTGCTTTTTCTTTTAATCAGAAGAGTCGTCTAATCTGTCTCTCCCCAATCCCGTCCCCACATATTCTCTCTCTCTTTTTTTTTTTTTTTTTTTTTTTTCCTCAAACCTCCAATCCCTTCATCTACCCCTTCTCACTCTCTCATTAATTATAATTAAAAATCAAAATAATAATTTAAAAAATTTAGAAGGCATAAGTTACGAATTCAGAAAAATAAAACGACATAGGAATATTATTTTTTATTTAACGTTGCTCGTTTTTTCACATGTTTCTCTTTCTCTATTGTCTTCCTTCTCTCTCTCAATCACTTTATTATTATGTTAAATTCTGAATCTAATCCTAGCGGCAGCGGAGAAGGCGAAGCTCTCTTCGGTACTTACTTTTCACGCTGTCTCCAATTACTCTTTTGTAGTCGTCGAGTTCTACGCTCCTTGATAATTCCCCCTCCGATCCCTCGATCTCGTCCTATATTTTTTATTTCTATATTTTTATATATAAATCCTTCCTTTGATAGAATTTTTGACATTATATATCACGATATTTGCTGAGAAATTTTTTTGATTTTTATTATGTATTTAGGTAATTTAAATTTTTTTTATTACTTTGTAATGTCTTTGATCCATAGTTGGATTCTCATCTTTTCAACTTTTGATTATTTTATTGAATTTGATTGATTCAACAAATCCGTCACAACACGCGGGTACCTTCACCAATGTATAAAGAATCGTTAAACATTAGCTCTTTTATAAACATGCACATTAATTTTTAGTTTTGGTAAATTAGACCTCTTATATTCTATTAAGTAGTTCAATAAACTTCTCTTCTGAATCAAGATAGTATCTTAAGCGCGCACCCGGCTTAAATATATAAAATAAAATATTTCTCTCTTTTAATTTTGCTAATTAAGTATAACAATAAAAGAAAACTTTTTTATATATGTTAGAATAGGAGAAATAATTTTTTGGATAAACTTTAATTTGCCTCCAGCGATCCATATTTTATATATTTTAGATATTTTATATATGTTAGAATAAGAAAAATAATTTTTTGGATAAATTTTAATCTTAAAATTTTAAATATTAATTATTAATTTTTTTCCGTTAGGAATAGGTCAGTATATTTTTTTTTTGTTTGGCTTGAACTTATTATGTGGCATAATAATTGGAGATCATCATCAATCTCTAGATGACCGTTGCGGTTGTGGGATTCAAAAAAAAAAAAAAAAAAATTGCCCTATTTGTATCTTTTTGAGTGGGGCAGTGTGTATGTGTTGCAGATTCCAAAAGGAAAGGGAATGAATGGTCCTCCAAGCTTTTGAAAGGGGAAGTGGCCCCTCTTGCTACAGTGATGTGAAACCAACCCCTTGTCATTTCAATTCAATGCAAATGTTTGACCAGTCAATTCATAAACATGTAAGAAATTGTTGCCTGCATCCTGTGTGTATAATAACTAGAGAGGAGAGATGTTCTCTTTATATTCAAAATGGCTATGCTATTTGTATTGGGTATATATAAGTGTACACTCCAATTAGGGTGTATATTTTATATCCACTTTATTCTGAGGTGGGGTGAATTTTACTCATCCTATCGATGGGACGGGAGTGGAGAAATACTCACCTTAGGATGGAGTGGGTGTAGGATGTACACACCATTTGGGGTGTACAGGTAGCACTCCTCATCTGTATATCTCATTTAAGGTGTACATCCTACATTTAAGCCCATCTTAGGATGGGTGTTTATCCACTCATCATTTCGAAATGACGAGTAAAATTTATCCCATTCTAAGATGAATAGGATATAAGATATACACCTCAAATAAGATGTATACTTATATATACGCTATTCAAAATTGGGTTTATAGGTGCAATAAATTAAGAATTATATATCTTGTTGCTTCGGTTATAATTGTACTATAATTTTAATTGCATGCATATTTTAAGGATGATCGATGTTTGGTTAATTTGATGAATTTGGTATCAATCGCTACACTGCACAAAGTGGCTCAATTGCAATAGTAAAGACTACGATCAAATTGTTCATAGTTCTACATGTAATAGTTGGTAAAAATAATTTTAAGTACAAAAAATAAGCTTAATAACTTTTTAATTAATTTTTTTTCTCTATATTAGATAAATTATTTGTAGTTACAATATTTTCTACTGCATTCAATTAACCAAGCATGATAAATATAGTTGTAATTATTATAATTTTAATTACATGCATTTCAAATCATACTATATTTATAATTATGTCTAATTAAAATGCCTCTTAATATTTGATGATAAAAATCTTAAAATTAAAACATTATTCGATAGGTGTGGACGACACATCTAAATATTTTATATATAAAAAAATATTACAACAAAATTAAATTATACGGACACATTTTGGTGATATTTTTGTGTAAGTATTCTATTTATATTCCATCTATATCCAAAATTAGATTATAGGGATATATTTTTGGAATACATTACAATAATATGTCGCTATACACTCTAGCGACTGCACATATAGCGACACTAATAATAAGTGTCGGTATTTTTGTCAGCAGTGCTTTTTTAAAAATTTTAAAAATATTTAAAAATATCACTATAATATAATTTTGTTATAGTGAAAGTACTATATTTTGAAAATATATTATACCTTGGTATCAAAGGTTAAAAAATTAAATCAATGGTAGGAAAAAAAATATATATTAGTATTTAATTTATATATAATAGATTGATGTTAAAAATTTATGATTTACATATATGTATTTTAACTGTTTCTTTCAACACATCATGTAGTGGGTTAGAGTTTGATTTGAGACTTAAAAATATTGGATTTTATAGGTGGTGTGAATGAGATGTACTTACACACCAGGTGCAAGCACTAAATTCTTTGAATATAGAGGTGCATTAATTAGTGTGCCAAACAAAAGAAAATGAGTAGATGTTATGATTTGTGGGGAGCCTTTGTCTCTACATGGTCTTTTTTTTCTTTTTTTCTTTCTGTTTTTTTTTTTTCTTTTTTTTTTTTTAGATTGTATATTTTTAGTGGGTTTGGCCTTTAGTGATGTACGGCGCCTCAAAGAAAAGAGAAGGTGGTCTCTTGATTTGATTTGAGAATATATAGTCTTTCCTTGGAGTTAGGGAAATACTATCTACACACTCATATATATATATATATATATATATATATATATATATAAAATTACAGAAAATCTTTCTGTCATATTTCGCTTTTCCATTTTACCCCCTGTTATTTAAAAGTCTACATTTTGCCCCCTCGTAATTAGCAAATTGTGCAATAACCCCCCGCCGTCACGATTCCGTCAGTGGACCGTCAGTTTTTTTGAAAATATAATGTCATATACCCAAAATACCCTTGAAAAATATCCTTAAAAAAAAAAAAAAGGCTTCGGAATAGAAAAGAAGAAAAAAAAAAAGGCTTCGGAATAGAAAAGAAAAAAAAAAGAAAAAAAAGAGGATGGCACGCGGCGGAGCCCGCGCCCGCTTCGCCGCCGCCGTTGTCGTCGTCCTCCTCCTCCGGATCGGGTCGCACGCGGCGGCGCCCACCCCCGCTTCGCCGCCGTCATCGTCGTCGTCTCCTCCGGATCGGGTCGCATGCGGCGGAGCCCGCGCCCGCTTCGCCGCCGTCGTCGTCGTCCTCCTCCTCCTCCTCCGGATCGGGTCGCACGCGGCGGCGCCCGCCCCCGCTTTGCCGCCATCATCGTCGTCGTCTCCTCCGGATCGGGTCGCATGCGGCGGAGCCCGCGCCTGCTTCGCCGCCGTCGTCGTCATCCTCCTCCTCCTCCGGATCGGGTCGCACGCGGCGGCGCCCGCCCCCGCTTCGCCGCCGTCATCGTCGTCGTCTCCTCCGGATCGGGTCGCATGCGGCGGAGCCCGCGCCCGCTTCGCCGCCGTCGTCATCGTCGTCGAAGCGCTCATCGCCCGAGCCCTCTTCGTCGTCGTCCACCTCCTCCTCCGGATCGGGTCTCACGCGGCGGAGCCCGCGCCCGCTTCGCCGCTGCCGTCGTCATCGTCGTCTCCTCCGGATCGGGTCGCACGCGGCGGAGGTCATCGCCCGCGTCGCCGCCGCCGCCGTCGTCGTCGTCCTCCTCCTCTGGCGCAGGTCAGCACGGGTCAGCACAAGGAGGGCATTTTCGTCAATTTTCCATTTCAGTTAACGTCGTTGCCCCCTAAAGACAATTCGCTAATTACGAAGGGGCAAAATGTAGACTTTTAAATGACAGGAGGGTAAAGTGGAAAAACGGGATATGACAGGAAGGTTTTCTGTAATTTAGCCTATATATATATATATATATATGTGGTTAATGCTTTGTGTACACCTCATTTGAGGTATACATCTTACACCCCATCCATTCTAGGATGGGGTGAATTCTACTCGTCACTTCGAAGTGACGAGTGGATAAATGCTCACCCTAGGATGGGCTTAGGTGTAGGATGTATACCCCAAATGGGGTGTACATGTAACATAGCCATATATATATATATATATATATATATATATATATATATATATATATATATATATATATATATATATATATATGGGGCAATTTCCTACGTACCCCTAAAAATTTTCCTGTTTTCAGATTTACCCCTCTTAGAAGGCTAATATTAAAACTACCCTTCTTACGTTCCAACTTCTTTCCAAAATACCCCTGAAGTTAAACTCTGTTAGTGTACCGTTTGGAACTACCGTTATCTGTGTATAATTACTATTTTGCCCTTTCAAATATACCATAAACCCTAAAACCCTAAACCCCTAAACCCTAAACCCTAAACCCTAAACCCTAAACCCTAAACCTAAACCCTAAAACCCTAAAAATTATAAACCCTAAACCCTAAAACCCTAAACCCTAAACCCTAGAACCCTAAAAAATCCTAAACCCTAACCCTAAAACCCTAAACCCTAAACCCTAAAACCCTAAAAAATCCTAACCCTAACCCTAAATCCGGGCAAAATAGGTATATCTGATAGTTTTCAACTCTGATTATTATTTACTCTAGTTTAACCCTAGTTAACTTAACAAAGGAAAACGGTAGGGGTATTTTTAATAACGGTGGAACGTATGAAGGGTATATTGGAAAGAAAAAAAATAAGAGGGGTAAATCAGATATTTCTTCATATTTCAGGGTACACAGGCAATTATCCCTATATATATATATATATATATATATATATTATATATATATATATATATAGAGAGAGAGAGAGAGAGAGAGAGAGAGAGAGAGAGAGAGAGAGAGAGAGAGAGAGGGGGGGGGGGGATTCACATTTTATTTCTTTATGCCCGATATTTTTCTACAGTTTAATAAATATTTTTACAAAAATTGAAATAAATTTTTAGGCTAAATTATAGAAAACTCCCTTATAATAATATACCGTTTTTTTACTTTACCCCCCTGTCTTTCAAAAATCTACATTTTGCCCCATCGTAATTACAGAATTGTGCATTTACCCCCCGCCGTCAGCATTCCGTGAGTGAACCGTCAATTTTTTAGGTGATATACCAAAGATATCCTTCAAACCCCATCCCCTCTGCTGTCCCTTCACCGCCGGGTAGCGCCGTCTCCATCGCCGCCGTCGGGTAGCGCCGGGGGGGCACGCCCACCCGGGCGTCGTCGGGTCGCCCCCGGCTCTGCCGCCGTAGTCTTGATGTCTGTGTAGTCCTCGACTGCGGCGGCGTAGCGGTCGCCGGGGTAGACCTCTTGACGAGGTCGAAGGGACCGGCGGGGTCGATCGGGGAGGGGGCGAGGGAGAGGGAGCGGTGGACGGGGAAGGAGAGAAGGACGCCGTAGGAGGCGGAGTGGGCGGGTATGGAGAGGGCGGCATGCTCTGTGGACAGGGATAAGAGCATTATCGTCATTTCGCCTGTTCTGTTAATCCCGTTGCCCACTAAAAATAATTCTGTAATTACAAGAGGGCAAAATGTAGGCTTTTGAAAGACAGGAGGACAATGTGAAAAAACGATATATTATAGAGAGATTTTCTATAATTTAGCCAAATTTTTATAAATTTTTAATATGGCCGGGATTGGTATCTATTCATAAGTGTACACATAATATTTTTTATTAAAAATTCTAGCTTCGTATCAATTGATCTTTTATGCTCGCATTCTTTTCTGTTTCTTAGATTCTTAGATTTTTACAATGGGTAAATCTATTTATACTACAAAGCAAAAATTTAATGATTAAATGATCAATATTATTTTTTTATATTTTTTTTTCATTACTATATATAGATATTTTAGAATGTTGTCTTTGTAGATTATTGATATATTGACTTATGTTATCGATAGAGTTTTAATTGATTATGTACACCATCTAAAAATTTTACCCAAAGCTTACATTTTCATTTAAAAATGGTAGAGAAAACATTCAGCTTGGATAGAAAGCAAACTAACAAATCAAATTGGAAACAATAATTTTCATTCAACAGACCATTTCTAGCACAAGTGGCAAATTAAGGATTTGGTAGTTGGTATCCAAGGTCCCGAGTTTGAAGCATAATTGCTTCACATATCTAGCAAAGTTATTCTTAAAAAATAAACGAAACGGTAGTATACTACATTTCTCTCTCTCTCAAAAAAAAAAAAAAAAAAAAAAAAAGAAGAAGAAGAATTCATTCATAGTTCTCTGAATAGAAAGAGTATAATTTTTTTGAACTAAAAATGCGGAATGTCATTCTACTTACATTGTTTTTATAACTATAATTTTTTTAACTCAATATTATGAAAAGATAATTAAGAAAAATATATATATTCTTGCCCTTTACATTTTACTTGAATGCGGAATACTTGGGTTATTGATATGTAAATTGCCTTTTGATGACAACTTTCTCTCGCCAAATCAGAACTCGAGCTCAAGATGGGAAGGAAGGCTAGCAGCAATAGCAGGAGATCCAGGGAAGTGGCAGGTACTCCACCAAGTTCGGCGCCGGCAACCCAGGGCGGCAGATGGTTGAAGAAGACACCTTAGGCAGCACCTAGGGCAATGATGGAGAGGGGGATCTTCGGCAGCTCAGAAGTCCATGCAGAGGCACAGGGAGGACTATCTCGACAAGGGGAAGCTAGTTGAGAGTTTTGCCGGCGGTGTGGAGCGACAGTGGCAACGGGCGGAGCAGCACGGCCAAGACCAAGATGAAGAAAACTACGATTTCCTTTTCTCGACGATCGGCTAATCGATGAGACCTCAAACTCGGTGGGGAGGTTGCTTAGGTCTAGCAGAAGGTTCCCAATATTTTAGATCTCCAGCCGAGGCGTCAAAGGCGGCGCTGGAGGAGATCTAGCTCAATCTAGGGTTCCGGCCAACTCTATGCTTCCACCGGCAACCCGCGAGTTCTCCGGCGTCGGGGCTACATAGGGGGAGTCCCCAGAAGGTGAGAAGGAGAGTAGGAATGTAGTGACCCGACCCTTTGGGGCATTTTCGAACTCACATGTAATCGCTTAGGCCTTAAGCGGAATAAAATTATTTAATTTTTGAAAGTCGGCCGGGCGAGGTGTGTGTATTTTTCTGCGATAGGGCGCGAAAAACGATGACCGACGGTGCGATCGGGTTCGAAATCCGATATCGGGATCTCCCGGAACGGGGTCCTTAGCGATGCGGTTATTAGTCGCGCATCGGAAACCGTGCAAAATAACTTGCACCCGAAATAGATAAGGTGGGTCATCTCGTAAGGATAATTAATTAATTAATTAATAAATTATCCGGTGACGAAATTTAAATCCTCCTACGTACGAACTAATTGTAGGATTTAAATCGGTGGGATTTTTATCTCATGGATAAGAGAGGGATAAAAATCAGGATATTTAATTGAAAAGTATGGGATTTTATCTCATGGATTGGGAAGGGATAAAATCAGGATATTTTTAGTTAGGGATTTGAATTAAGGGATTTTATCTCACGGATTGAATAAGAGATAAAATCCGGATATTTAAGTTGGGAGTTGGTTTTTCCCTTGATTATTTAATAAAGGTGGTTAAATAATCGGTGACCGGGAATCGGATATTTGAGATTTAAATATCCGGGTAATTGGAATCCAACTGGGAATTTGATTTCCCAGGATTAATTAATAAAGGTGATTAATTAATCGGTGGTCAGGATTTAAAGTTAGAAATATCTCGTCAGTTGGATTTTCTCTTGAGAAACAGAATCGGGGGATTATAGGTTCCTACATACGTAAATAAAGAAATTAACGATCAATTTGGGGAATTGACGGTGAGGATAATAATTAAACGATTAATTAAATAGGGTTATCGGTGGGGATTAATTAATTGGTAAATTAATTAATCGGATCGGTAGGGATTAATTAATTGGTAAATTAATTAATCGGATCGGTAGGGATTAATTAATTGGTAAATTAATTAATCGGGTCAAATTACCCGAAAGGGGTTTTGACGGTGCGTATGCGGAAAGGGAATGCAAGGATAAATAAATAGGGTATTTATTTCCCCGCTTACCGAGCAAACCCTATTTTTATTTCTCCGCCTCCCCAAACCCTCCTCTTTCGTACGTACCGAGACCCCAAGGAAAGAAAAGAACCTTAACCGGAGAAAGGAGAGGGAAAAGGGAAGGAGCCGATCGCCCCAAACGTCGACTCGAAGGCAAGAACGAGACCGGGCGACCCTCCCAACAATCCTCGGTGAGCAAATAATTTTTAGAAAATTATTTGGGACTTTTCCAACTATCTTTGTTGTTAGTTTTGCGGAGTAGATAAAATAAAATAAAATAAAATTAAAATTAAAATTAATCGTGCACGGGGAAGGCGCACGGATCGCGCGACGCACGGGCGAACCCGCGCGCGGCACCGCACGGGCGACCCGTGCGGGCGTCGCGCGGGGGGGCGGCCCCGCCGCGCGGGGCGCCGCGTGGGCGACCCGCGCGGGCGCCGCGCGGGCTGTGCCCGCGCGGGCGCCCGCGGGGCGCCGCGCGGGCGCCCGCGCGGTGCGCCGCGCGGGGCCCCGCCCGCGCGGGCTACCGCGCGGGCACCGCGCGGTGCGCCGCGCGGGGCCCCGCCCGCGCGGGCCCGCGTCCGCGCGGGGCTCCGCGCGGGGCCCGCCCGCGCGGGCACCCGCGCGGGCCCGCATCCGCGCGGGCGCCGCGCGGGGCTCCACCCGCGCGGCGCCGCGCGGGCTTGCACCCGCGCGGGCGCCGCACGGGCGCCGCGCGGGCCCGCACCCGCGCGGGCGCCGCGCGGGGCTCCGCCCGCGCGGGGGCCGCGCGGGCGCCGCTCGGGCACCGCCCGCGGAGCCCGCCGCGCGGGTCCGAGCCGCGCGGGGCTCCGACGGGCGGCGACGGCGGTGCGGGCGAAAGTCCGGTTTTGCGACCGGACGGTGCCGGGTTCTTTTTCGTTAAAATGTAAGGTGTGGGGTTTTCCGTTTTCAAGGTGTTAGTATGTGTTTTGACCATAGTTTATCCGTGCGGACTTTTCTTAGGTCCGGGTACACAGCGGGAGAGCGCGAAGGATATTGGTGTTCCGATTTCTCTCCAATAAGGTGGGTACGGTTGCGATGAGTGCAACCGGTGCTGTAAGTGCATCTATCATCATTAAAAGTACTCCTTAAATTACCTAACAAAGTAGATGGATAGTTTAACCTTTCGATTGTTGTTAATTATCTAATAAATGTGCGGCTGCGGTCGCGGTGCCCAGTACACGCCAATCTTGGCAATCCGGTTTCGGATGCTGCACGTACACAGGCGGATTGGCCTCCGCATGGGTGTACTTTTCCGGAAAAGTGGTCTCTAATGACCCGTGTGCCCCGCAAAGGTAACGGTGCAAGCGGGGACCTCTTCGCGCCAGCTGAATCGTCACATCAGCACCGCGAGTGAGAGGTAAAAGCATCAAGTAGGTGTTTGTGCACGAGGGGGGACTTTAGTCTCCCCGACAGTCTGGGAAAGGTGCCCAGGGTAAACTAATTTGCAATTGTTTAACGAAAGGTTATGGTGTAGTCGGTGCATTTTGTATGATTCATTCCCCTTGATACTGTTACACATCTACTTTGTTTGTCACTGACTTTACCCACTCCGTGACAGGTATTTCTAGGTGCGTTAGCCGGGGTGGCGGTGGGACTGCGACGTGAGGATCGTAGTCGGAATCTTGGTTATCGTACTTATGACTCATTTCCTATTTATGATACTTTCAGTTTTGCTTGTGGATTACTTTATTTCAGGACATGTTTTAGTTAGCATTGTGGATGTGGTGACCCCTTATGTTTCATGTTACTAGTAGTGTTTTTCCTTATGCTTCATTCGCGGCATGTTTTTATGAGAAGATAAAGGTTTGCGAAAATGTTTTCTAAAAAGGAAGTGCCGTGTGGGCACGGGTTTTACAACTCTGGGTTTTATCTTTTCCAAACACGGACGCCGCTTAAATAACATGCTTTGGATTAAATGGTTAAACTCTGATTATGTTGAATGTCTACTGTATGGTTGTTGGTTGATGTGTGTTGTTTATGAATGATTTATAAGTTGTAAAGAGACGCCGTGCATACACGAAGGAGACTCTGTCCGTGGACGGAGTGAATTCGAGTATGTGGCGGTCTGGCACGCACCGGGGTGAAGTGTAAGCTACCTTATTAAAAGAAAAAAAAAAAAAATAGACACGTTTTCCGCATCAAAAGACTCAAAAACCCCCGGGGGCGTGACAGATTAAATGGTATCAGAGAAAATACAACCACAACCATAGTAGACGAGGTTTACATCCACAGTGCTAGGTGCCACAAGCAAATGGGAAATGAGATAACCAAGGTGTAGGTGTAGTACGTGAGAGTACGGGAAAACGGGAACGTAATGTAGGTGTGTTCGTAAGTCTAGGTGCTAGGGTGATAACCTTAGGCCTAACGTGGTTTCTTTGTTACAAGCGGACGATGGCCCGAAATGGGTTATCAGCGGAGAACGCAGGGGCAAAGAGTATGGTGCGAACAGCGGCGGAGTATCAGCTTCTCCGACAACGACTACAAGAGATGGCCGGGCAGTCAGTAACCCTTATGGAACAGATGCCATAGTGGGTGCAATAGTCGACTGCACCAATGGAGGTCGCCCGGGCTTCTCTGCCCGGGCCAGCCGCGCCAGCAACTTTGGGACCTACGCCGGGAGCCGTCAATGGAGACCCCTTGAGGGAGATACGACCGACCCTTGGGTTGTAGGAAAATGGGTAGATAGCATGGAAAGGCTCTTCGAAGCTTTGCTAATGAGGAAAGGTGAACGGGTCCCTTTGGCAGTCCGTTTTCTTGAGGGAGACGCCCGCAAGTGGTGGAAGACGGTGCGCCCGGATCCTTCGGAGGGCACCGCCCTTCCATCTTGGACCACGTTCCAAGGAGAACTGTTGAGGGCATTTCTCTCCGACAGCATCAAACGGCGGATGGAAGGTGACGTGAAGTTCATCAAGCAAGGAAGTCGGACCGTTATGGGATATCAACGGGCATTTGTGAGGTTGATCAGATGTGTTCCCCTTTGATACAAGAGATGAATCTCACAAGGCCCGTCCTTTTGTGAATGGCTTATGGAGCGACATCTTAAAGGTGGCGCAAATGGCGGGTTTGCGCACCTTCCAGGAGGTGGACGATAGAGCCACCGCGGTGGAGCGCGGATTTACGATGTCTCAAGCCCGACGGGAGAGCTCAGGACACAGCAGGGATAAGAAACGAACCCGGCCAAACTTCGGAAGAGGGCATACCAAGAGGAGCACCTCGAGGGAAATGATTCATTCCGGAAGCACGACCTTTGCTTCTATCGTGACAAACTGGGACAGTTCCGTTTTTACTGCCCCGAACCCGGGAATGATTCTTTGGAGTCGCGACACGGATGAGGGGTCCTATGCGATGACACGACAAAGGACGCACTACCCGAGGGAAGTAGTAGCAGGAAAGACCCCTTACGAAGAGTAATGTGGGTCTTGACCCCAGGAGAACCCTTAGGAGCAAATAGTCTGTACTTTCCTGCCCAATAAGGATGCGAAGACTTAGTCGTCTTTGGTGTTGGCCCTTTATTATGGGTCAAATAGGTCGAACTTTCTGCCTTGAGACAATAGGCCCAAGGGACTAGTGAGTTGGGTTAGGTGAGCCTGAAAGGTTGAGTAGGCTGCGGTCCATAATAGACCTAACGGCAAGAGGCCCAACAATAGACCCAACATCCAGGTGGGTTGGGTCTGGTCGAGATCCGTGGTGCGGAGTATACCACTATAAGTGAATCGGATGCGCACCTCTGAAAGCTCAGGCTTTTGGGGTTAATGGTTAGTGCCGACGATTCGACATTTGAGGCTTAGTGGTAAGGAAATTGCCGGATGCGGCGGAGCTTTCCGGAATGCCGCCGGAACGAGAGGTTGACTTCCCAATTGAACTGCTCCCCGGCACCAAGCCCATCACCAAGGCACCGTACAGGATGGCCTTCGCGGAGCTGAAGGAACTCAAGGCACAGTTGGAGGACCTTCTGGACAAAGGTTTCATCAGACCAAGCGCGTCACCTTGGGGCGCGCCCGTCCTGTTTGTGAGGAAGAAGGACGGAAGTCTCCGGTTGTGCATCGACTACCGGGAGATAAATAAGGTGACGATCAAGAATAAGTACCCCCTGCCAAGGATCGACGACCTCTTCGACCAGTTACGGGGGGCGACGGTGTTCTCAAAGATCGACCTGCAGTCGGGCTATCATCAGGTCCGGGTCAAGGGGGAGGACATCCCCAAAACGGCTTTCCGTACTCGCTATGGCCATTACGAGTTTACGGTAATGCCGTTCGGGCTCACAAATGCCCCGGCGGTGTTTATGGACATGATGAACAGGGTATTCAAACCCTTCTGGACTTGTTCGTGGTGGTCTTCATCGACGATATCCTCATCTACTCGCGTACAGACGAGGAACACGAAGAACACCTGCGCACAGTCCTCCAGACCCTACGGGAACAGAAACTCTACGCCAAACTCAAAAAGTGTGAGTTTTGGCTCCGAGAGGTCGGTTTCTTGGGGCACGTGATCTCGGCGGCTGGAGTCGCGGTGGACCCAAAGAAGATAGATTCGGTGACAGACTGGCCCCAACCGACGACGGTGACGGAGATTCGGAGCTTCTTAGGATTAGCCGGGTACTACCGGCGCTTTGTGGAGGGTTTCTCCAAGATAGCCACCCCCTTAACCCGATTTGACGAAAAAGGGGGAAAAGTTTGTCTGGACGGACAAGTGTCAAAGAAGCTTCGAGGAGCTCAAGGACAGGTTGACGCGAGCTCCGATCCTCGCCCTGCCAGAGCCTGGGGAGGATTATGAAGTATATTGCGACGCATCGCGGAATGGATTGGGTGGAGTACTCATGCAACGGGGGAAGGTAATCGCCTATGCATCAAGGCAGCTCAAGGACTACGAGCGGAACTACCCCGTGCATGATTTGGAACTCGCAGCGGTGGTGTTTGTGCTCAAGCTTTGGAGGCACTACCTGTACGGGGCACACTGTAATGTGTACTCAGATCATAAGAGCCTCAAGTACCTTTCACCCAAAGGGAGCTAAATCTGCGACAAAGGCGGTGGCTTGAGCTGTTAAAGGATTACGATCTGACGATCCACTACCACCCGGGAAAGGCCAACGTGGTGGCCGACGCCCTGAGTCGCAAAGGACAGGCCGCGGAGCGGATGTAAGCGCCATTACGCAGCAGGATAGTCTAATTGCGGAGTTCTCGCGATTGAGACTAGAGGTGGTACCTGCAGGGACAGTCGCCCAACTTCTGACGCTAGTGGTCAGACCTACTCTGCTGGACAGGATTCTCGAAGGCCAATCAACTGATGATCAACTCCAGCTGGTGCGGAGTAGAATAACCGCCGACAAGGAGGGCGACTTCGTGGTGAGCTCCGACGGTGCGATACGATTTCGCGGACGAATCTGCGTACCGGATCTGTCGGAACTCAAGGAAGAAATCCTACGGGAGGCGCATACTGCCCCGTATGCGGCGCATCCCGGAGGAACCAAGATGTACAAGGACGTCAAGCAAACCTTCTGGTGGCCCAAAATGAAGGAAGACGTGACCCGATTCGTGGCTCACTGCTTAGTGTGCCAACGGGTGAAGGCCGAACATCAACGGCCGGCGGGAAATTGCAACCTTTACCGATTCCCGAGTGGAAATGGGACATGATTACCATGGATTTTGTGACCGGTTTCCCGAGATCGCCACAGGGACACGATGCGATATGGGTGATCGTGGACCGTTTGACGAAATCGGCCCACTTTTTGCCCATACACACGACATGGACCCGGGAACGACTGGCGCAAACGTACCTCGATGAGATAGTAAGGTTGCACGGTGTACCGACATCCATCACGTCGGACAGAGACACACGTTTTGTGTCGAACTTTTGGCGAAGTTTGCAACAAGCGATGGGGACCAAGTTGCACTTCAGCACAGCTTTTCATCCGCAAACCGATGGGCAATCGGAGCGGGTGATACAGATCGTGGAAGACATGCTTCGAGCATGCGTTCTGGACTTGGGCGAAGGGTGGGCACGGTGTCTGCCCCTGGTAGAATTTGCCTACAACAACAGTTACCAGGCCAGTATTCAGATGGCGCCGTACGAGGCCCTGTACGGGCGCCGCTGTCGGTCTCCGATATGCTGGGATGACTTAGGTGAGCGAAAGTTTCTGGGCCCAGATCTGGTGGAGAGACCGAAGCAAAGGTGCGTTTGATTAAACAAAGGCTGCTGACCGCCCAAAGCAGACAGAAAAGCTATGCAGATAACAGACGCCGAGACTTAGAATTCATGGTGGGCGAGCACGTGCTGCTCAGGGTTTCACCCTCCAAGGGGAACCGACGCTTCGGCATAAAGGGGAAGTTGAGCCCCCGATACGTGGGACCGTTCGAAATCCTGGAGCGCGTAGGACCGGTGGCGTACCGGTTGGCCCTGCCCCCGAACCTCGAACGAGTCCACAACGTGTTCCACGTTTCGATGCTCCGAAAGTACCTGGCAGACCCCTCTCATGCCTTGGATGCCTCCACCATTGAGCTGCGGGAGGACTTGAGCGTCGAGGAGACGCCGGTGCGGATTTTGGCAAGAGAGGACAAGAAGCTACGCAACCGAACGATCCCCTATGTGAAAGTCCAGTGGAGCAACCACGAAGAGCGCGAGGCGACGTGGGAACTGGAATCAAAGATGAGGGAATGTTTTCCCGAGTTGTTTAAGTGAGGTTTGAGTTTAAGTTTCGGGACGAAACTTTTTATAAAGTGTGAGTGGTGTAGTGACCCGACCCTTTGGGGCATTTTCGAACTCACATGTAATCGCTTAGGCCTTAAGCGGAATAAAATTATTTAATTTTGAAAGTCGGCCGGGCGAGGTGTGTGTATTTTTCTGCGATAGGGCGCGAAAAACGATGACCGACGGTGCGATCGGATTCGAAATCCGATATCGGGATCTCCCGGAACGGGGTCCTTAGCGATGCGGTTATTAGTCGCGCATCGGAAACCGTGCAAAATAACTTGCACCCGAAATAGATAAGGTGGGTCATCTCGTAAGGATAATTAATTAATTAATTAATTAATTATCCGGTGACGAAATTTAAATCCTCCTACGTACGAATTAATTGTAGGATTTAAATCGGTGGGACTTTTATCTCATGGATAAGAGAGGGATAAAAATCAGGATATTTAATTGAAAAGTATGGGATTTTATCTCATGGATTGGGAAGGGATAAAATCAGGATATTTTTAGTTAAGGGATTTGAATTAAGGGATTTTATCTCACGGATTGAATAAGAGATAAAATCCGGATATTTAAGTTGGGAGTTGGTTTTTCCCTTGATTATTTAATAAAGGTGGTTAAATAATCGGTGACCGGGAATCGGATATTTGAGATTTAAATATCCGGGTAATTGGAATCCAACTGGGAATTTGATTTCCCAAGATTAATTAATAAAGGTGATTAATTAATCGGTGGTCAGGATTTAAAGTTAGAAATATCTCGTCAGTTGGATATTCTCTTGAGAAACAGAATCGGGGGATTATAGGTTCCTACATACGTAAATAAAGAAATTAACGATCAATTTGGGGAATTGACGGTGAGGATAATAATTAAACGATTAATTAAATAGGGTTATCGGTGGGGATTAATTAATTGGTAAATTAATTAATCGGATCGGTAGGGATTAATTAATTGGTAAATTAATTAATCGGATCGGTAGGGATTAATTAATTGGTAAATTAATTAATCGGGTCAAAATACCCGAAAGGGATTTTGACGGTGCGTATGCGGAAAGGGAATGCAAGGATAAATAAATAGGGTATTTATTTCCCCGCTTACCGAGCAAACCCTATTTTTATTTCTCCGCCTCCCCAAACCCTCCTCTTTCGTACGTACCGAGACCCCAAAGAAAGAAAAGAACCTTAACCGGAGAAAGGAAAAGGAAAAGGGAAGGAGCCGATCGCCCCAAACGTCGACTCGAAGGCAAGAACGAGACCGGGCGACCCTCCCAACAATCCTCGGTGAGCAAATAATTTTTAGAAAATTATTTGGGGCTTTTCCAACTATCTTTGTTGTTAGTTTTGCGGAGTAGATAAATAAAATAAAATAAAATAAAATTAATCGTGCACGGGGAAGGCGCACGGATCGCGCGACGCACGGGCGAACCCGCGCGCGGCGCCGCACGGGCGACCCGTGCGGGCGTCGCGCGGGGGGGGCGGCCCCGCCGCGCGGGGCGCCGCGTGGGCGACCCGCGCGGGCGCCGCGCGGGCTGTGCCCGCGCGGGCGCCCGCGGGGCGCCGCGCGGGCGCCGCGCGGTGCGCCGCGCGGGGCCCCGCCCGCGCGGGCTACCGCGCGGGCACCGCGCGGTGCGCCGCGGGGCCCCGCCCGCGGGGCCCGCGTCCGCGCGGGGCTCCGCGCGGGGCCCCGCCCGCGCGGGCACCCGCGCGGGCCGCATCCGCGCGGGCGCCGCGCGGGGCTCCACCCGCGCGGCGCCGCGCGGGCTTGCACCCGCGCGGGCGCCGCACGGGCGCCGCGCGGGCCCGCACCCGCGCGGGCGCCGCGCGGGCTCCGCCCGCGCGGGGCCGCGCGGGCGCCGCTCGGGCACCGCCCGCGGAGCCCGCCGCGCGGGTCCGAGCCGCGCGGGGCTCCGACGGGCGGCGACGGCGGTGCGGGCGAAAGTCCGGTTTTGCGACCGGACGGTGCCGGGTTCTTTTTCGTTAAAATGTAAGGTGTGGGGTTTTCCGTTTTCAAGGTGTTAGTATGTGTTTTGACCATAGTTTATCCGTGCGGACTTTTCTTAGGTCCGGGTACACAGCGGGAGAGCGCGAAGGATATTGGTGTTCCGATTTCTCTCCAATAAGGTGGGTACGGTTGCGATGAGTGCAACCGGTGCTGTAAGTGCATCTATCATCATTAAAAGTACTCCTTAAATTACCTAACAAAGTAGATGGATAGTTTAACCTTTCGATTGTTGTTAATTATCTAATAAATGTGCGGCTGCGGTCGCGGTGCCCAGTACACGCCAATCTTGGCAATCCGGTTTCGGATGCTGCACGTACACAGGCGGATTGGCCTCCGCATGGGTGTACTTTTCCGGAAAAGTGGTCTCTAATGACCCGTGTGCCCCGCAAAGGTAACGGTGCAAGCGGGGACCTCTTCGCGCCAGCTGAATCGTCACATCAGCACCGCGAGTGAGAGGTAAAAGCATCAAGTAGGTGTTTGTGCACGAGGGGGGACTTTAGTCTCCCCGACAGTCTGGGAAAGGTGCCCAGGGTAAACTAATTGCAATTGTTTAACGAAAGGTTATGGTGTAGTCGGTGCATTTTGTATGATTCATTCCCCTTGATACTGTTACACATCTACTTTGTTTGTCACTGACTTTACCCACTCCGTGACAGGTATTTCTAGGTGCGTTAGCCGGGGTGGCGGTGGGACTGCGACGTGAGGATCGTAGTCGGAATCTTGGTTATCGTACTTATGACTCATTTCCTTTATGATACTTTCATTTTTGCTTGTGGATTACTTTATTTCAGGACATGTTTTAGTTAGCATTGTGGATGTGGTGACCCCTTATGTTTCATGTTACTAGTAGTGTTTTTCCTTATGCTTCATTCGCGGCATGTTTTTATGAGAAGATAAAGGTTTGCGAAAATGTTTTCTAAAAAGGAAAGTGCCGTGTGGGCACGGGTTTTACAACTCTGGGTTTTATCTTTCCAAACACGGACGCCGCTTAAATAACATGCTTTGGATTAAATGGTTAAACTCTGATTATGTGAATGTCTACTGTATGGTTGTTGGTTGATGTGTGTTGTTTATGAATGATTTATAAGTTGTAAAGAGACGCCGTGCATACACGAAGGAGACTCTGTCCGTGGACGGAGTGAATTCGAGTATGTGGCGGTCTGGCACGCACCGGGTGAAGTGTAAGCTACCTTATTAAAAGAAAAAAAAAAAAAATAGACACGTTTTCCGCATCAAAAGACTCAAAAACCCCCGGGGGCGTGACAGGAATCTTTAGAGACAAAGAAAATTAGAGAAAAAGCCCGGGTTTACCTCTGTCCGAAGAAGAATATGATGATGTTGAAATTTGGCTTTTTCGGCATCGTGTGTGGCACTCGGACGAGGTAGTGTACACAGGGGTGACCCTTGAGGGTGAGGAAGGCGCAGGAAGCTCTGGATGCAAGGCTACCAAGGTGGTGCCTTCACTTCTCTCAAAACCCGGAGATCAAGGAAGGGGGGTGGAGATCTCCTTTCTTCGGCGATCCCTGGCAGCATTCGACGGTGGGACCGATCGGGAAGAAGTAGAGTAAAGAGGGAGAGATCTTGTGTCACGCCCAGAGGTCGAAACTGCGATCCGGGCCCGCCAACAGATCCGCCGCCCATACGGGAAGCCCCGTATAGACGAAGCGGACTAACCTGCAAAGGATCATACTCACCACGATACAGATATCAGAGCGAAAAAGTAAACAACAACTCCAAAAGATATATCAGGTTTCCACAGTACAAAAGTCTCTCCAAAATAAAAACTCTCAAGTAAAGTAATACAAGAACATCCAAACCACTGACTGTACTAAAACATCACCAAGAAGGGGTCATCTACTCTCTGCATCGGAAACGGATATGGATCTAACTGTGACTCCTTATATCGGTCAGAGATGGAAGCAAGCAACTGGAGCAGCAGGAACTGGAGAAGAAGTGCCTGAAAAAAAGGTCACCAACAGCGGGGTGAGAACTACAACCATGTGACGCCCCGCTTCCCAGGGGGTCAACCATCCTAGAAACTACTCTAGCTC